>MU385751.1:16853-418073 GCA_022497155.1 Whalleya microplaca | reverse complement strand
AGATTAACAACTAATGTTAATTTAGGCGTTTGGGCATGGGAAGACACTGATCTTTCAATTTACGCTAGATAATTCCCAACGATTGGAGTCTCTACCGACACGGGTTGTGAATTGCTATCACGGTCTGCCGGTTGACGACAAAAGCGCAACGTTTCAGGATCGAGCCTCCATGCGGAGGGCGATATGGTCTGCGATTGCTACAATATGGGCCGAGTGTAGCGACCAACCTACAGTTAAAGACCCAGATGTTATCATCGATATTTTCGACCACGCGTCGACCGGTATTCTCCCGGATGTCTCGTATAGTATTTATCATGAGCCCATATTCAACGACTATGTCGATCTGCTTTTGCCACCCAGCCAGCTTTCCGTCGAGCAACCGATGGATACGGTGGACTTCAAAAGTTTAACACGACTGGGTTCGCTCGGCGGAAGAGGCTGCACTACTCTTGTATGCACTCCATCGGAACCCTTCTCTGAAGTTGTGTTCAAAGGGATCGACTTCAGGACCTTTCTGACCAACTACGAAAGTGAGCATATTCAGGAGGAGGTTAAAATATACTATCGATCTCTGGAGCTGGTTAGCAAGATGCCACGCCATCCCAATATTATGCCTCCAGCGCAGACTTTAGTAACTATCTGCAAACCTGGCGACGACAAGCCATTTGTGTGTGGCAGTCTCTATCCGCTCCTCCCAAACGGAAGCCTTGATAAGCATATCGAGAGGAGCAACGAATCCCGCGAGCGAATACCACTGTCGTGCAAAGCCAAATGGTGCTATCAGATGGCCGCAGCTCTTGCACATACTCACTTCGTTGCCCATACCTACCACATGGACATTAAACCTGGAAATTTCTTGCTCGATGCAGATTCAAATCTTGTGCTCATTGATTGGGAGCAATGCGATGCCCCTATTTCTACGGCAGCCCCTGAGATTGATGGTACTTGGGACGTAGAAGAAATACCAGAAGATCAAACCACTACCCTTCGGTACACAAAATACACTGGACCGGATCGACGCAACATGCCCCTGACTACTCCAGGCGAGAGTGGCTGGAACACATGGAACGTCTTTTTAGTGTGGAGCGAGCAGTGTCCCAAGGCTCTAGAGTTGGCTGAAGTGTTTAGCTTGGGCCGCTGCATGTGGATGCTATTACGACAGCCGGACATGATCGCCTTCGAAGACATAGAAAGCACAGAGGAAGTAGTCGAGGATTGGGAGTCGTCAGAGGACATCCCAGCACATTGGAAGCATGTGATCCAAAGATATCTTAAGCATGACCCGAACGAGCGTATCAGTCTGCGCGAGCTTACTGATTTCTGGGATGGTGTAAGGCGTGAAATGAATGGAGATGGGACTTAGATCGAACGCTGACTAGAAAGGCAACGTTTTCATCATTAATTGAGTCCGCTTGATTTTATTTTGACTTCGCTTTGAATTGACGACATCTACCAAATGAAGTGATAAGTTAACTGAAATACCCTATCTCTAAACCTTAATAAACGACATGACATAGCAAAAATTGTCCAAGGAGGTTCACCGAAACGTCTAAAACGACTATGTCCATAGCTAAAACGACTGTGTCACTTCACAGAGCACATATTTACCCCACGATACATTTTATCAATAAACGCAAGTAGCTTTTCTATTAGTACGGAAATTTACATTCTTTTTTTAATAATACCACCTGTTATTGCAGCTATCGTGAAAGACGAACTCATTTACAATAGTATATAGTTTAGCTTCCAGTTAAGTTTAGGGAGATAAATGCGGCGAATAATACATAGCTTGGCGATTTATAAACGGCGCCGGCAAGGAGTAATTTAAGGAGGTTATAAATGTCTATAGCCCCTAATATAGCGTATAAATATTCAAAGTGTAAAAGCTATACATCTATTTATTAGTAAAATGTACCGCGGTATAAGGTCCTTCATTTTTTAGTCGAACACAGTCGTTATAAACGTTTCGAGGTTTATAGATATAATAGTAGTTAGCTTTAAAAAAGGCAGTAGCATAAAGCATAGTTTTATTTATAATTAACTACTAAGAAAAAAAGAAAGAAACTATCACAGTTACAGTGCAGGCAATAATCATTTAGGTGCTGCCATAATCACTCTAGTTAACTAAACAGAATTATATAAAGGTCTAAAGGATTCTTGATAGCTTAGAAGATACCTTTTAAGCCACGGGGATCTCGGAGAAAAAACTACTCCTAGATCCGTAGGCTTAAGGTATTATAACTAATACCCCTATTATCGTGACACAAATGTATTTAGCTAGTTGACACATAGTATCCTATGTCTCCTTCCTCTAGCTTCACATATCATGAATCAGGTGAAATGGAGTCAATCAGTTAACTGAATTGTTGGAAACGCTATCTAATAATAGATACAGCTTCCCCTATGCTTGACAAGAAAAAGTCACAAAGGTAACATTGACTCTTAATCTTCTCCTGCTTGGATGCTGCTCTTTCTGGTACATGCATTACTTTTTTATTTGCAAGTGCTTTCCCTAGTGCCCCGGGTTGGGCCCAATGTTGCAGGCGACTTTGCATTTCTTAAGGACAAGAGGACTTAGTGTGGTCTCGTCAACTATCTTGTGTGATCAGTATTTGATGTAATTATCACGATGAAGTTGTCTACTTACGAGTCTCGCTGCCTAGTTCAGGGGCAAGATCAAATTGCCAGACCGTTTCAATGAGACGGTCCGGTCCGTCCCCGGGAGCAGCGTCGAAAGGCACAGTGACGCTGTCACGGCCCTGAGGGGATTCGACCTTGGGAGCCGAATTTATGTCTCCGTTAGTCAAGCTACAGACGCCGAACTTTTCCATTAAACCCAAGCACTTGAGAAGATCTCCCAACTCAGAAAGAAATGGCTGAAAGCTGTTGATATCAGCACGCCGAGTCCCATCGAAGGCAAATTCGTACGGAAAAAGACCTTGCTCTGTGAAGCGCCATGCACTGCCCTTGACGACGCGGAGCTTTGCATCAAGGCCCGAAGTCTTCCAAGGAATAGATACATCTCCAGTGTTGACGAGCATTTCGTCCTCATCGAGAGGGAAATTGTTGTACAGTAAAGTAAGCCCGAAGAGTTTCTGAACCTTATGCCCGATGAACACCTGCCCGATAGCCGTAGTCAAAAGAGAAATGTCCTCAGGCTTCAGGTTGTTGCCCGCATCCTCGATGTCCGGCAACGAGTTGTAGTGTTGGACGGAGTAGGGGAGGACGGCGGTGGTCATGGTGTTGATCTAGATGATCGATCAAAGGATCGCAATGGTGAAAGCGAGGTTGGTTGGTTGTGAGGGTAATTAGTAAATAATGTAAGATGAAGAGACTGGGTGTAGTGGAAATTGTCTTGCTGAATGTCTTTGCCCACGGTCTGCGTATTTATATTTTTCTTCGAGGGCCGGACTCATGAAGCTGATCATCTAATTCAGTTTGCTAAGCAGGCCATGGTCGAGATATTGTCATAAGGACTCATTATACTGAGCCCTTGTGATAGATATGTCACAGTTGTACAACTTAATGTAACCAGGAATCGCCTTTCCCTTGAGTTGCTCGTTTCCAATACACACAACCTCCTTTTTTGCAATGCAAACCGCTGTCTAACACTGTAGTTGGGAGTACATGCTGAGTAGCTAGAGAGGTCATCGCGCAACTATTAGCAGTCATGCCCTGTTGACTCAGGCACACACTCCCAGCCCTCACAGATAATTGCCTATACCGTTGGGTTAGTTCCTGGATTAGTGACGACCAAGAAGTCCCTGGTGTTGTACGTTTCTGACGTTCATTGTTTGGGTCCTTGCTTTGTCCGGCTGAGATGCTGTGCTGTCACTAGAGTTGATGTGCCTCATCTCTCCCGTTTTCCCTAGGTACGTGGTAATACAGGGTGGTGTTTTCCATCAGCAACTGCTCCTGGGTAGAGGAGGACATGAGTCATGCTTTAGAATCTGGCATCTAACCTGTCGGTCAAAAGGATTCGAGTGCTTCGACTTCGTTTAGTGAGTCTGTATAATATAATAACTCTGGAGGATTGATTACTTGTAGACGAGACGAACGATGCTTAGATAGTAGAACTGCAATTAACGCTGCCAGATGACTCCTTGCCATAGGAAATAGTATAGATCATTGGGAAGAGCTGTTGCACATAGGCAATTGTGTCTATGTCTATATATTACAATTTATTAAAAACCTTAGCTTCCTGATGATAGCTGTAGCTGCTATTGTCTATGGCAGTTATTATCACGGGCACTGAACAGGCGCAACGAAATTTGGGAGATTCTAGTTATTTATTCTGAATATATACTTGTCTATATAGACGTAAATACCAAATGCAGAAGTCATGTCTTGTGGCGCCATGAACATATTTTCCCACATCTGACCGTTGGTATAGCCTCCTAAAAGCCCTTACATACTGCTGTGAAGCCACGCAGTCTTCTCACCTTCTCATTAGATCTGCTATATCGAGTTGCAGCTCGTCATAATGCTCCTCTTCACCTGACGTGCATCATCAATCTTGTGTGCATGGGACTCAATACCACTCCCCTTCCCCAGTCCCACTAGAACGCCATTGAAAATGCACGGTAACCAAATCCGTGTCTTTCATTACCACAGAGGGGAGGCAAGCATCTCCGTATATATGTATGTATAAAACAATGCATCCCTGTATCCTCAACTCCATCGCTGGTGTAAATATATGTAATAAGATCCCAAAGTACGTAAAAGAAAGAAATGCGTCAAGCAAGGTGAGTGGTATGATTAAAAGACCGTAAACTGTAGTGGGATCTCTTTATGCGCGCCATAGATTCTGCGTTTTTGGGGGTGTCACCGTTCCTCCCAGCTATATCGCCTTTGTGCTGGTTGAGGTATGTGAACGATATCCACCCCATCTATTCGACCGAAGGCACGTGACGCCTCCCGTGCCGCGGCTGCGTGTGCCTCCTCTTCGACAGTGTAGTTGCTACCTAGGGTGTCGGCTGTAGAAACACGGCGAGACGGGATTGTAGGCATAGCGGGCGTGCGGTCGTTGAGGCCAGGGGCTCGATATGTTGACGGCGGATATGGCGGCCGAACATTATCGGGCAAGGGTCCAAGGCAGATCACCCGGGATGGGTCTATTGGTGTTTTCTGATACGAGGCTGGAGGTGATATTAAAGGGTGGGTAGATGACGAGTTCGATCCAGCGGTTGAGGCGGAGCGGTTGAGTGTGGCGGAGCCAGGGGTGGTCACTGAGGTTGGCGAGGAGGTAAAGCTTGGGTTTGAAATAGAGTGGGAGAGTGTCCGAGTAGGGACAAATCCCATGGAAGAGGGAAGTTCGGGAATCCGGTTGGTCCAGTCGCTTTGAGGACTCATTGGAGAAGGTGTGTTGCGGCTTAAATCATCGTGCGCCGGACTAGATGCTAAAGATCGGCTTTGGCTAACATGGTCTGACGGCGGGTAGTGTGCCGCTGAACTAATACCCTGATATATGGGGGCTAATGGGACCACCGCACGAGGCACGTACTCAGGCATCAACCCTTGTCTCTGCCTCTCCAGTTGCTGCCGCTCGAACTCGTATGCACTTGTCCTGTGTGTTTCCCTTCGGTCGACATCCGCAGTCCCGAAGCCTGACGCGTTGTTGGCAGCATCCAGCTCGACTGGTTTTCCCGAACCTGGCATCTCGTAGCGCTCGTGATTCAGATCCACAGCAAATTCATACACGTTCTGCCCGTTCCCTTTCTTGGCAGCTTGCGCAGCTTGCTTTTTCTTGATCGGACAATTCCTCGACATCATTGAAACCATACGGCTCACTGGGGTCTTGGGTGGTTCTGAATCAGTCAAAGACGCATTGTCCTTGTAGTCCATTTCTGTTCGGTCTGGTACCGGTTGCTTCTTCTTTTTCCGGCGCATGAATAGAAATCCAAGAAGGGCAGCGATGCCTGCAAAAGAAAGACCTACTGCGAGACCCGCGGTTTGGCCCTGTGTCAGAGGCCCGGATCCATTCGGCCGGTTAGGCCCCGGGTATGGACTGTTCGCGGAATATGCTATGGTTTGGATTGAAGTATCGCTCAGCGGGTTATCCGGGAATTTGGCTTTATGAACCGAAAAAGTGCTGGTTTCGTAGTTCATGATCAAGTATGTCTCCTGGAAGAAGGTTCTTCCAATGATAACTGGGTCACCGTCGTCAACCCGCTTCAAAGGGAAGTATGGCACTGCAGGGGCGCCATATTCGATGATATTCATGAATGGGTAGCGAAGGCTCTGGACAAAAGCATTAGCCGAGATAGTAATGTTCGTAACTCCCGGGACTTCGAGTGGTTGCCCAAAATCATCCCGATTATCCGCACTGGATAGTGAGAAGGTGAATGAGAGATCCGGCGAGGACTTGAAGCGGTCGAGGTTGTCATTGTCTGGGAACAAGTACAACCCAAATGTCTCGTTCCATGTGAGATTAAGGCTAGTAGCAAATTGGTCACATATAGCCGACGGGAGCCATAGGTAAGGAGTCGAGCTATCAAGCACAGCCGTTGTGGATTCGTTATAAAGCCACAATGGCATTGATGTCGACGGCCAAGAAGTCGGAGCTTTCTCCACGTCAGAGACCGATGCAGTGATGGCTCTCACGAGCACTTCCGGCTGTCTGGTGGTAGAGTTCAAGCTGAATTTAGTGTCGTGAGGCTCAAATCGATTGGCATCGTAGCCACCCAGCGTCAGCGATAATGGGGTTCCTCTCGAGCCGCCTATTATTGATTAGATATTCTCACAAACTCTAGTTGCATCTGAGTACTTACCATAGTATGCCCCGGCAGTGTAACCGTAGCTATGACTGGGAATGATGCCGTCTTGTTCAACTAGCGAGGCAATGGGACTCTGTGCAACGTAATCCTTAAAACGACCGGGCGTGACACCTAGACCAAAGAAGCCGGTGTACGAGTCGGTGTCGTTGATGCCAGCCACAACTTGTCGTCTGAAGGAAGTTTGCGACTGTTTTACACTTCCATTTACGGTAATCGTCTCCATTGCATAATCGCCATTGCCGTCGAGCCCGAGATCCTCTGTACCGAGTTGCCAAGCGCCGAGCGGCGACCAACTTTCCGAGGCGCTGGTATCGTACACACCTCCACGAGCAGCGGTACAAAGAGCATCTGAGATATATTAGTGTCCTAATGCCTAACTCATGTTTATAGTCTAGCACCGCTAGGTTGAATTATAGTATTATACTTACTGTTATCGCAACCGCTCTTTTCAACCACCCAGATCTCAGATAGGCTCGTGCTCACGGTGACGTCGATTTCCTGGGCTGGTTCACCCACGAACAGGCCAATTGATGACCAGTTACCATCGATACCGTACCTAAGCCAAAAATTAATTCCCTATTCATCTTAAGGAGTAGATTTCAACGTGCCATTTTTGCGACGGTTCGATCCAGAAAGCACCTAAGTCGTCGGCGTTGACCAGACCGGGTACGAGCAGCGTCCCGACGATAGTCACAAGAAAATACGTCAACATTGTCCGGCCGTTACGGTCGTACAATGGCGCGGCGAGGTCACCACTTCCTTCTCTCCCAAAGCCTCATGAAGCTCACAGAAGAGGCGACGTAAGTTTCACCTAATTCCATCAATTTCGTAGATCGGCGAGGCTCGGTACGATCGCAGATGTTGTCATATCTTTGCCGACGTGCTTCTGATTCGATATGGCAAGCGTTTGGACGAGCCGGTCTTTGGCACGGATGAAGTACAAGAGAAAAAGATTACAGATCAACTACGCTCGGAAATCCTGCAGAGCAACCAGCCATCAGGCAGATTTCCGTCAGTAGCGGGCCTCCTGGATGGTTCCAAAGATTTGTGTACACTGCCCAGTGCCATGCCTGTCAGCCTGTCACTCAGTCGAAGATCGGCAAGCGTTCTGCGTGGTGAGCAGGGATATGTTGTGGCTAAAGTGCAGGCAGGTCAGCTGGTTCATCAGGGGCATGGGCCCGCCATCTGCACGAGACTTCTCAACGGTCTGGGATCCGCGGGCCAGGATACCCAGCTAGTGCTGTACTACGATGCCGTAAAGGGAAATTCAAGCTTATCGCTGATGCGGCAGACCAACTGCTAATAAAGATGCTCATGCTGTCATGCCACAGTAAATGAAAGAGTTACTTCGTTCTCCCACAAACTATGGAGATCCACTCGACTATGCCAATCTTGCAAGCGAATTCTATACCAACAACTGTCTTCGTCAACCGTACGAAGTTAGCAAAATCCTTCAGCAACAGGTTAGTTATACGTACTGCGTACGTGTATGCGAATGGGAAACAAACGACAAATGAATTCGTTTATATGTAATTGTCTTGGCTTATAGTATGGTTACCTTGTTCATCTCGCGTTGCTTCTTGACTTGCCATTACCCCTGCGAATCTTTCGCGTGAGGATGTGAATGCGACCCAACCCCAGGGACCCTTAAACAGTCCTAGGTACTGTGTAAAGATACTGTACATACTAGTAGAGTCCAACTGGTCGGATCCGTTTACTAAGTACACGACTAACCTAGTAAGTGACTTGTTGCGAATTACCGCCCCACCTACAATTCCCTTTCTCCACAGCCTCCAAATTAGTATCTGCCTAGGGTATATAGATGAGATGTTGACAACATATATACGCGCTGAAGGTACCTGTCGCGTATTTTTGTAACCGACCGGCCGCGTATAATGTTTCTTTATATAAGTATTCGATTTTTTCTAAATAGCGTAAGATTAAATAGCTATTAAGCGATAATATCGAAAGGAGGCTATCTATTTACCTTAAGATCGTACGTAAATAGTTTTAATAAGGTATAAAATAGCTACATAACCCGATATCCACGGATCGTAGTTCGGTATATTGGATTTACACGGATCGACACGGCTAGACATTAATTTCCGTACTAGTCTGGCTGGGCATTTATGTCAGCGTATAACAGCCCTGTACTTAAGTGGGTAAAGGGAATTCTAGGAAATCATGAAGGGAATTCTAGGTGGGGCGCGAATTACGGCGTCGATTGCCGCGCTTATGTCTCCGCCGGATGACGATTGAGATTTGATATGAACCCTTGGCCCATGGTAGACAGCTATCCTACATACATGTAATTGAGCCCCATGTCTATGTTGTAAATGGCGGTAACCTTAACTACATAGCGCCAGCACTACGCAGTAGTGGTCTTCTTTAGAAGCTTGGTATGGGGCAATTCAGGGACCATGCAGGAGACTTGAATTGGGAGAGCCACAGTGGCAATACGAGTGAACCCGATTGCTCTGGATAAATGAGACAACCAAGCTCGTTTGTTTTTGCCGACAGGTTGAGTTAATGTAATATATGAGATGCGCGGAGAACTCCCTCGATGAACACTCCATCAATTGTCCGTGTCTCACCGAGTATAAGGGCCCGCGGTTTCTCTCTCCCTTTCGCTTTCAAGAGGTTGTCAAGGACAAGAATTAGACGAACAGTTGAAGGAACGTGTTTGGGGCCAGACCAGTGGGTCGCCGTAATTATAACACTATGTAAGCAATCCTAGGTAATCCATGGCGTATCTCAAATGGGAAGGACACAACATGACCGAATTCATTGACAAAAGGACAATTATAAGATCGCATTCAAGCGTGCTTACAGCCCTATCAAGACCGTGCACCATACGTACATAGTATCGTACCTACATTCCTAGCCCGCGGATATTTACTTCCGTGATTTTTGGAGTATACTAATCTCAGCACACCATCTGTCGGTACTTTCTTGAAGCGAGATTCCTCGGCCTCGCCTGGCCGTTAACTTCCCTGTCTTCCCATGCCAAATTCGAAATTGAAAGTTCCCAGCACATGGTGAATGATACATCGCTCCGGCAGGAATCAGCTTCATCGTGCCAACCATCGGTCTCCCCTCAGTTACACATAATAAAACTGACCGAGATTTTTCTCACTATCTGCAACTATCTGCACGTAATTTCCATTGGCAAAGTCTCGAATGCATGGCCTGCGCATGTCAGTTCCTAGTCGCATTGTTGTGTTCGTATGTCTATGATATCTTCTACTTATTATTAGACTGAAGTTTCGTGTTGCGATTGAAACACAGAGGGATGCAAAGCAACTATAGCCCATCCGTATAAGTTATTGTATCCTACGAGTTGAACTAAACTAGCAGATGGCGGAAGTTGTATAAATAAATGAGAGGAAATGAACTTGACACATGTAGACTTTGTTAGGTAGATTTTGATATATACAGATCTTGTACTGATTTATATCATTTTTCATATCATTCAAACCCCTAGCATGGCTAGACTGAGCATCAGGTCTAACTGACCGGGAGAAATATATTTTAGTACTGTGTATACGACTTCGATGGCCTTGCATCTGAGTACTCTCAACCACTACGTAAGCACGTTGTAGTACCTACAAAGCTTACTTGCTCCGTACTCATTATGGCTGAAGGTCGTCTAGGCAATTCACAGTGCGGCGATATATTTACACTAACGTTCTATACGCAGTATGTTAGGGTCGAACCACATCTACATAGGAACATGGATTACGTATTTAGGGGTAAGTTGGAGTGCGCTATTATAGTACGTATGGGTACTCCCGAACCGCCTGGCAAGACCCGATGATTGATGAAATACAGTATCAATTACTCAGAGACTGTGTGTTATATCTACTTTCGACTGCAACCCGACGACCCCATTGGAGTCAATCCCAGCGCCCCTTCACTGTGGACACATCTTTCGACATCAGATCTAAAAGAAGATGCCTCGGGGATAATGTCTGCAATATGCTAGTTTTGGCCTTTCTGAAGAAAATATCCTTCTTTGTGCCTGTCTTCGCATCTTTTGCCCCTTCGCTTAGATATGGCGCTATTTTTATATTGTATAAGTGAGAATGATACGAAGTCCTAGTATATATAAGAACTCACAATCAAGCCTGATATACGAAAATAATGCAACAGTTGCACGCGCAATATGAGCTTTCACATAACCTAATATATGGCAAGCCGCCTAGCCGTTGATGCTAAGAGTACTAACTACTCTCATCCCTTCTCGTACTCAAGGATTATCCTGTGCCGGGACGGCATTTTCCCTTATTAGGCGACATCCCAAACGAGTCGATCGACCGTAATGGTACTAATCAGCCTCTTGTTGTTACAGACCGTCGCCTCTATGTACCTAATAACTTACGTCTCATATTCGAGCTCGTTAAGGCACTTGGACGCACTTGCCGATAGACTTACCTTAGACTTTTACCATTTAATATTTCTCCATACTCCACTTGAAGCTATGGCACTTAGTATTCCTGAACTGCTTCAGTATTGTATCGAATAGAAACAAGTGTCGGTACCACGATGTTCTACGCTGTTCAGGCATCATGTGTATTGTCCTTTGTTCGTTAGAGTGAGACAGCACGCGCAGCTCTAGGTCGAAAGATAGAGCTAGCTGTAAAAGTCTTCGAGAGTACGCAATGCTCATTATCATAAATGTACTGCTATGTGTCGTGGTGTTCTCGAGTAATGGCGTGGAGCTGGTCAACGCGGGTCAGTCATTGATGGCATCTTCCGTTCTAGGTGCACACGGAGCTAATCCAATGATAGATTATACTATCAGTCGCTCTAATGGAATGATATCACCACATAACAATTCCGCAACCGCCATAGCGTCCAGCTTGCTTCATATGACTAGTCCCAGTCGTACGGCAGTCGGTTTCCTAGATATTTACTCGAACCCGACAACCCCATTCGCAAAAGATACATCTCATGTTGCTGCAAGTCCCTTGAGAGACAGTGCCCTGCCGTCGGGCCCTGACGTTTGGCACTCTTTGTTGGACCTGGGCAGTATCACTACGATCTCTAGGCCACCATTGGTAAGACCATCTGCTAGTCACTCAGAGACATCCACGAGTAGAAACTCTGGGGCCCATGTGCAACCAGGTGTCAGTGGCTCCGGCGCTCTCAATACAAGCAATGTTAATCCACCCCCCTTAACTACCTCATCAGCTTATTTGAATGTAACTTCAAAACCATGGAGTTGGAACTCCACCGCCAATTCAACGTCTCCGCCAGTATCCACTGTGACGTTGACCCCGCCAACACTGACCTCGAGTACGAATGCACCTAGTGAATGTCCAACTGAGGGGACCGGACCAATCACTGTTACTTCTTATTCCATTGTCTACACTTCGACGACAACGTGGACGGGAGATCCATCCGACTATACACCGCCGTTCCCCCCTATAAGTACACCAATAGACTGTACTCCCAGAACGAGTCCCACTGGCCGGCTCACAATTTCCGTGTGCGATGGCACGGGAAAGAGCTGCTCCTTAGTCCATACTACGACGGACACTTCGACGGATGGTAGTGTGACTGGATTTGCAACTGATCCGACTGCGGAGCCAACGGAGATAGTCACTTTTGTTACAACAGACAAGAACCCTGCTGTAGTTTTCACGAGTGAAATGCCACCGGACTATGGTGGATCAACCTCCAGTCCATATAGTCACCGAACTGCAGTAGGAGATATCGCTTTTACCACTCCTGAATATGGCATGATAACAGCTACTCCCGAGCCCGCCAAGCTGCCTCCGACTACAGCTGCGAGCATCAGTCTAGTCACTACTCCGGTGACGGTGGAGGTGCAGCCTAGCGGAGTGGTCATTAACGACCAGACAATCGCCGATAATGCGGTGCAGAAGACATCTACTGTCGTAGTAGGCGGTAATACATTCGTGATCAATCCGTCAGAAGTAGTAGGAGCTGGTGCTACTGTCAACCGACCTTCAAAGATTGGTGGCATATTCATGCCCACGTCAGCAACGACTACGATCGGGGGCTTGGGAGTAGTATATGGACCATCAGCTGTAACTGTAGATGGCACCATATTCACTATCGGACCTACGCCGACATCAGCCGTGGTCAGAGGACAGGCACTTATCCTTGGACCCGCAGGCATTATCTTTCCGAGCCAAACTCTGCCTGTCTTTCCAGGACCGGGCCCAACAGAGGTAGCCGTTGTGGGAGGAGAGTTGATCACAGCTATTGGGCCAGATAAGGTGGTCATTGAAGGCACAACAGTTACATACGGGCCTGATTCTGACACAACCACAACCGTCATTGATGGCGACACGATTCTGATTGGGCCGTCCGGCGTTCTTGTCCACGGTGAGACTTTGGCAGGAATAACAGCAGCGCCCACTGAGACAACATACGAGATTGTGGGTGGAGCAACAATTACACGGATGGGCTTGACCGCGGTGCTTATAGAGGGTACGGAATATCGGCTCGGCTTTTATGCTTCGACGACAGTAACTACCGTAGTCGGCGGCGAAACCCTAACGATAGGACCCGACGGAGTGGCGATGTCCACTTGGACCCTCGGGGCGCCGTACGCATCGACTACGACAATAAGGCCAAACAACAATGCTGCATTGACGATTCCAGCGGCGACAGAATCAGCAGAGAATAGCGGGCCAGCCTTGCGAGTAGGCCGGGGCCAGGGATTTGTCATGATGTTATGCATAGCGATCGGCGCCGGGTGTCTAGGACAAGGGCTCTTCTGGTTTTGACACATCTAGTCTGTCCGGGACTGTTCTAATAGGGCAGGTAGGATACGGGGAAGAAACGATGTCACGATACCCAGGATACACGCGTTATGGACGCGTCAACGTAGTAGGCTACTGGAGAGGCTACTCGACGAAAATTATGTATGATTACATGTCACATAGCTATGGGAGATACTTCGAGCATGCGATACGGGGCGCGAAAGTACAACTTGGAATTCAATGAAGAAAAATTCTGTCGATCAGCCTAGAGGCTTCCTTCTTCGTCAAATCTCCTGTCAATCGTTCCTGGCTAGGGCCTAGCAATCTCGCGTTTGGGACGATGGTTCAAGGGCTCCATGCCTTATAGTAGTATGTATATTACGATTTGACAGCTTGACGACATGCAAGAGAAGTATGCTAGAATGATCGATATCTAGTGAGATTACTACGTAGCACGTGTTCGAGCTGACAAACGGCCATGGCGAGAAATCGTGGTGCCATTGGATGCACCCCGTAATAACTAGCTGCGGATAGGAGAGATATCCTGGCACATAAACGCTTGGATATACCCTTATAATCCTACCGATGCAGCGCTGGGGTCTGGCGTGGCTTATTTCGTACACGTATAACGTGCGAATTCTATCTCACTAATGAACCCAGCTAGACCATTTTCGTAAGTTCTGGTCTAATACCATGTGGCTTCTACATGCCATGTGTCGTCCCCTGCATACCTAGTCACCTTTCAAAGTATCGCGCATACGCATGTACAGCTACGACTGCTGTTGAGTGATAGCTTGCATGGCAAATCACTGTATTCTATTCTAGCTTCGTCAGCCTGTCGTTCGTAAGATGAGTATCCGTAGTCCATGGGTATCTCATTGAGCGACTGTCAGTGACAATGATCAATAACCGTGCAGCGATGGTGTTCCTGGAAAAGAGCTTATGGTTGCCCAGCCTGATGTCATTGTTTGAGGCAGAGCTCATCAGCAAGGCTAGAAGGAATCCTTATGCCGGCAACCCGGATACTCTGAAGTGCGAACCCTATCATGGGACGGATCCTGCTGTACCAAGGTGAGCAGTCGAGAAGAGGCTTCAGACCAGTAACACGGCTCTTTATCTTCTTTGAAAAAGGGAAAGATATAAGCTTCTACTCTAGAACTACTATATTAAATGTCATATCAAGATTCCTGAACACGCTCCCACTCCATTGAACAGAAATCAATTGAGCCACTCGCATTGCATCCACATACGTGACGAGGGACGATGTGTACGCTGTCCATGACGTATTTAAGTCTCAAACGTGGGATTCAGGGTCTCTTGCTGTGCCGTAGGATGGCTCCATAGGATTTCACCAGCCTTGCAGTACGTCAGTAGGCATTTGCGTTCCTTCAGGGATACAGGATCATAGGTAGGGCTATGATGGAGTGGGACAGATCGTCGTGGGGCTTGCAGAGAGTTTGCACCTGGCCCATGTTCTCTAGGTGAAGACGGCACGACTTACATGAGAGGCAGAGATGAATAAAACTCTCTCTAAACTTGAATGCTTGCGAGACGACGTTATCGCATGGGTCAGGCGTAGGAGTAAATGGCGCCTTAGTGATCGTCGCAATGGTGGGAAATGCATGCGTTACCACGTGGTTCTGACTACTGCGAAATCTAGGAAGACATAGTTACTGCAGGAACGCTATCCATTGCCAACTTACCCCTCGATCTCTGAAACCAATGATCGCTGGAGGATCAAGCACGCACGCTCTCCGATGTCACTCTCGCCAAGGACCGGCGCTTTGAGGGGATAAAGTTGCTATCGATCCTCGGGCCCGAGGATCCTAGTCCGCCCCGGCCAGCTACAGCAAGTGAGCGGAGCGCCCAGACAGATAGACTGCCAGATCAGGGGTTGATGTTGTAGTGTAGACTCGGCCCCGAACGGAACCATCATTTAACATGTGAACATCACAACCTGTCTCCGTCTCTTTGGCAATAGTTGCCGTGGCCTCAACCCGGTTTCGTCGGCCTCTAGCCGGACCTTTGAAGGACAGAATCACCGAGTCTTCTTGTTCTACAGATGACATTTAACTGGAGAGGATCTGCTTATATGACCTGTCTGGAGAGGCTGTGAACATCAAATTATACCTTTACCAATGCTGCTGAAGATATGAAGCTCATGTTTTGCCAAATATGTAGAAGAGACATTAATCAATCTCACCACAGACAGCTATATACAACCTAGCATTCCGAGAATGATCCTACTTGTATGCTGCTTAGTATTGTGGAAAGCCGAGCTAGCGACTGCTTAACCGGCCTCGTAAATGACAGTTGAGACACTCAGAGATTGAACGTGATGCTCTGCATAATATCCCAGATTTAAGGGGCAACCGGGTTTCATTCAGTTTCCAGTGATATAGGAATATTCAACATATATACCGAACTGTCTATTTTAAATTATAGCTTCCCAGCAGTGTTGATTTTGACACTAGCTGACTCTTCTTTTAATATATATTTCCCCTCCATGTTTTCCCCTTCACATTTTATGGCTTATCCAGGAGAACCGCATTGGCCGTACTCACGCCGGATAGAGATCATGCATAAATCATCAACAAACTCTCTGCTCGACGCAGCTTGTCGGGTTGTACATACATCATTTATGTGAGCACTGGCTCTAAGCTAGTAGGCGAGCTGGTTGTAGTGTTCGGGTGTTTATTAGTTCCTATGTAATATGATTAATAGGGGCTGCTAGGGATGGGTCATGTCCTCCTTGCTGATATCCCCCCCCCCCCCCCCCCCAAAGTCTAATATATCACATAAATATGTATGTATCTACAGCAACGTATACCTCGGGGCTTTCAGATAAAGCCCATTCCACAGGTGCCCAGTGCAAAGCGATATGTCTGCTAATAACACTAGGTCCCGACGCCCTACCCGGTAATCAAACAGATCGAGATTCATGCCTAAAACAAAGGTTCAAATCCATGTTTCTCTCTCTTCCCTCTGTATAGTAGGCAAAATCCTGAGCGAGAGAGCAAATTGGGATGCGATCCTCTCATATGTTGTTGCATGCTCGTCTAGGCACCTTCATAAATAGTTTAATGATGCTCATGGGTGTTATTAGTAAAGCTGTGCTCCTAGTTAATCTGAATATATATCGCATCCAGGATCTGTGGGTTCATTGTCACAAGAGATATAGTGAATAGACTATATATCTACTGTCTCTGGGATTTCTGCCTTGCCATGTAAAGAGTCAAGCGATTTCTACTCTATTTATTATGTGGTTGTATTGAAAATGGCCATGCCTATATCTAAGCCTGCACAGCATCGTAGCCGCAAATGGTTATATAATCTCTTGACGAGGACACGATGAACCGTAATCAGAGACCATTAGAGTCTTCTGGCTAGTAAAACCGCTAGATAGTGGTGGCCAACCCATTCACCAAACCTCCTCCCACATGCGGTCGTTTTCCACCAACAACTGCTCGGCAACTTTGCGATCAGGAGCTAGCTTCCCCATGATAATAGCATCAACGAGAGCGGCCCGCACTGCCGTAGGCATCTTCCCCGTGCTCCCACATATGCAGATCATCGCGCCCCTTGTGATTAGATCGCAGACAAGCTGAGCCTGTTCACGGATGCGATCTTGGACGTAAATCTTTTCTTTCTGATCCCTGGAAAATGCAGTGAAGACTTTGACGCCTAAATGCTCCCACTCGGGGTGAAAATAGAAGTCAGCATCACGATTCCGGCCTCCAAAAAAGAGGACAGCGTCTCCATGCTTTGGATCCGAAGACCGATCCCATAAGAGGGAACGAATAGGCGCTATCCCCGTGCCAGGGGCAATAGCTATGATCGGTTTACTGTAAGTACTCGGGTCTAGGCCTGTAGATCGTCTATGAGATATAACGATATCAGTTCCGGGTTTCAGTGAAGCTAAGTAACGAGAGCAGAGTCCCTGGCGGGTCTTCCGCAGAATAGTCCTGTACTTCACCAACGCCACTAGAAGTTCCACTCGTGGGAGGACTCCATATAGTGCATCTTTAGGAGTAGGATGTGGACTCCCACTTGCGATGCTGTACTCTCGACCTCGTATGACTGGAAAGACAGACGGGACATGCTGGTAGGGAATCTTAACAGTTGGAAAGTCTTGTAAAACCTCTAGAATAGAACGCCGCGGGCGAGATGTGTAATCATAAAACTCATCTGATAGAACGGGATTTGCAAATTCTCGAAGACGGTCTTGGTGCATGGGATCATCAGTATAAAAAGAGAGTTCGGTGAAAATCGAGCGCTTGGGGATCGAATTTATGTCGTAATTGTGAAGTAATAACTCCCGCAATGTGGTACAAGGGAGCGGATGGCAGTTTTTCGGGTGTGAAGATAGAGCGTATGGTTGTTTTGGATGGTGTTTGAATGGTTGATCGGCCACGTCTTGCCAATCCATGAGGTCGATCAAGGTCTGAACATCCCTAGGGAAGTTCTTGGGGTATAAGACGACCACATCCCCAGGTGCGTAGGAAAAAGTATCCTCAATCATAGTCGCAGCTTCGCTCCCATCCTTTGTGGAAGCCTCCCTTTTAGAGACCTCGAATGTGACTTGGCGAACGTCTTGCCAGTGACTAGCAGGGGTAACGCGACGGTTCTCGAGGACGGTGGCAGCCCATCCTTCAGGTATCGGAAGAAGGTCCGGAGGAGGTGGTGCCTCCTGATTATTGGCCGTGTCTTCGAGGGAGTATTTCAGAGGGTCATCTCTTAATACATTTGCTCGATCCAAAATGTCTGCTCTACCCCCCTTGAACATCTTGTCTGAGGCCTCTGGTGGGCGGACAGGATAACAGAAGTCATGGGTCGTCAGCCTCTGCGCCCGCATACGCCGCTTCGAAAGTATCTGCTTCTGATCGGAATCCATACTTGGAATTAACTCAATCGTAAACTTGGGAGGAAGTTGTATATCCGGCGGTATAGGTGACAAGCCCTCCGGTAAAGGATATTGTGTTAAAATATGTGTGCGAAGGCTTAACGACCAAGGCAAAAAAGCACCATCAATGCTAGCGAGCAAATGAGTTTAGGGCTATTCTGAGATATGAAGTCGAAAGACATCTGATTCAGTACCTACCCGTCATCATGGCATTCGTCTGCCTCTCCCCTTGGATAAAATTCGATCGCACCTAGCTGTTCAAGACGCTTGTGAAGTTTCCTGACTGCCCAGTTATACCTGTATGGCCAGGGAAAGAGATGAGTCTCCAGAGTTTGCAGTCACAGGTGACAATAATGAAGTCGAAAATAGGAAACTACATACTTTAAATATGAGCTATCGCCCAGACCGAAGGTGGTGAACCTGACAGGCCTTAGACAACTTGGAGGCAGTCGTTTGCGCAGGAGGCTCTTCCAAAACTTGACGGCATTTTTAGGCACATCGCCTTGACCAGTGGTGGAAATAACGAATATAACCAAAGGATATTGCAATAGAGTATTCTAAACAAGGCACATTATGTTATTGGCTTGCTCATCCTAGGGGGAAACTTGCATGTATCCGCCTGCATGGAGTTGATGCTCTGCGAAACCAACAAACAATAGACAGAGCCATGCGAGCCATGTAAGCCAATGCAAACAACTATTAGGAAACAGGGTATCTAAAGACAATATTTCAAGATAGGCAGGGTCCATCCAGTAGGATGATACAGGGGAAGAAAATGAATATGTGATATTGTAGGTAGACTTACAAGTTCAACATCGTTCATCTCATAGACCCATGTTTTAAAGTGCAGCCTTTCTGCAAGGCGCTCAAGCTCACCAGCCAAGTCTTGACTGTTCCCGGTCTCGGAACCATAAAGAACGAGCAGACGTCTATTCTCCAGCCGTACATCCTCAGTATTTACAGGATTGTCTTGCTCCGTGGCCATGATTAGAAATTAAGGTACAGGATAGGTAGAGAAGGGCCAGGGTAGACAAGGCACGTGGCCGCCTAGAGTTGAATCACAGATATGCGAAAAGAGAAAGAAAAAAGCGCCGTCGATCGAGTTGTTATGTCATTCTGAAAAATAGGTAGGATGTAGGTACAAACATCGGAGTAGGTTCCTGTCCGTGTCCACTAGAAAAGCCGCAACTGCTCCAATTCCCAAGGCTGCGGGCAGATGCGGGGTGGATGTGGCGCTACAGATTTTGCGTAGGGCGTAGCTTCTACTGGCGGAATAGGGCAAACGCCTAAGCTTAGATCGCTTGATAGAACTCACGGATGGACTACTATAGCTAGAGGCAGGACTCTAGTATGGGTACCAATTGTATATTTACAGATAGATGGGGAGGAAAGCTATTTCGGACTATGGGAATTGCTTAAAAAAACTTAAGCCGGGTGCCCCGCCGGGCGGTAACCATTCTGCCGTACCGTTGCCGATTGACATACGGGAGTACGTAGCAGCAGGTGGTCCGTGCACACCACACAGGTACGTACCTTCCGTAACTATAGAGTGGAATCAGTTGGTACGAGAGGGTAAATGAGCTGACCTATGGCCCAGTTTAGGAGCCACTGAAAACGTCCGTGGGTGAGGTTCACCTTACCTATGGAAAGTTCACTTTTAAGGTACTAATAATTGTATAAGTTGTGGGCTGGGCACGTGACCTTATGGTCAAATGCGTAATTTTCTCAGCTAGCTGGAGTACACACTCCACCTTCAATACAACTTCTAATTCGCCTCCAATCACAACATCTTGATCCCTTACTTCAAAGTCCTGCACCCAGATTTTAGTACCTATAAAGTAATTGCGATAAGATAATGTATTAATTTTTCTGAATTTTTATTTCAATTGGAATGGGTTATTAGACGGCGATTTGACTTAAATACGTATACGGCGAAATATATTTGGATAGTTTTTGAAATAGATCTGAATTGCGACCGCAAGTGTAATATACCTCTGAACTAGCGGCAATTGCTAGCAAAGCTTTGTCTTTTCTACTTCGGCGTTATCGATAAACCTGAGATGACTTGACTAGTGAATTCAATTTTTGACAAGTTCAGAGGTATCGGAGGTCATTCACAGGTCGGCCGACCTCCTACACTGATCAGTTTTTGTGGCTACCTAAAATGGGCCATAGGTCAGCTCATCTACCCTCTCAGTTGGTACCTAACCTACACAGTACCTAAGGTAAGCTCCGAAGCTGTCAGGCCCAATGTATGCAGAAGAGACCGACATGTAGATTATATTGGTTGACAAGATAAGCTGCTTACACCTTGTATCTACCTCATGTCTACATGTAGGCAGATTGGGCACCTGCTTGCCTGTATATGAATGGTCTAGGTTTGTTGTGTGCATGCATGTGATGATTGAGGCTCTTGATGGGACCCATCCATGAGAACAATCAGCAGCCTGATAGGCATACATGTGATACATGCACACATACAATTATACCTACCTATGATGCGCCCCTCAAGCTGCAGCATAACCTTATATGAACTCTACTCACCTTAGAAAAGCACATCCTAGTAGGGATAGGTATGTATACTTTTCTCTGCCTATTATAGCTGTTTGGTAGGGCTGCGTGCTATTTTGGCTACATGCATGGATAAGTCGAACTAAGGAGCCACCAAACTAATAAGGAATCTTTAGGCCTGAAGTCACCACAGCCATCGGCAGTCTGCCATAGTTAATGGAGCACTTAATCCACAAGCCGGGGAATGAGTCATGGCAAAGGTAAGCTTAAATGATGACAATACACATGAAGAAGAAAATAAATATATAATAATCTGTATACCTATATTTCATGTGTTTGTAAATACTCTGTATCAATAATGCCGATAATTGGAGGATATGTATGTAGTATATCTTTTTTTAGCAGGAAAGGGGTAAGACGAAAAGGGGGAGGAAATTGAAATTGAAATTCTTTGAAATTCTTTGAAAGCTGTGCTATACATCCTGTGCTATTGACGGTTAGTAGTAATCAGGATGGTGTCAACTTAGTGATGCCCCTGTCTATCACGATCTGAATGGCTGAATGAACAGGGCTTGAAATCCCCGAAACTTCTTTCAAGCTTCCAGAATGCAACGCAACCATAGAATAGATAGGCTGATAGGTAGGTCCTCTCACCCTTACCTGTCACTACTTCAACTAGCTGTTCACCACTCATCCAGTTGGACTCGACTTCTAGTGTCAGTCAGACCGAGTGACTATGAGAATCCGACCACTCTTGGCGAATGATGCATACAGTCTGTGATCTGTACAACCCCTAC
The DNA here is from genome assembly GCA_022497155.1 of Whalleya microplaca. NCBI lineage: Eukaryota > Fungi > Ascomycota > Sordariomycetes > Xylariales > Xylariaceae > Whalleya > Whalleya microplaca. The sequence goes on along the minus strand of MU385751.1, from coordinate 396,349 downwards.
AATCCACAAAGCGGCTGATCATCCACAATTGAGAATTCTCTGAATGCGATTTTCAGCTGACAAAGGAGACAAGCTTCGCCATGGCAAGATGGCGCAATTTATTGTTTTCAATGCGCCCGCACTAGTTTTCCGAAATTCAATCTTAACAATCAAAGCGTCCTGCCGCTCTCGTACCACTATGCTGCTCTCTCCCGTTCCCCGTGTCTATCCACCGCCCCCTTGCGCAATATGGCTGGGTATTAGTATTTGCTGCTGCTATCTCACTGCATATACCTATACTCAGACTATTTTAAACAATAGCTTAATACTATAAACCCAAGGCCATTTTTCGTCCGTATTGAATATCAATACTTACACGGTAGGGAACTGTTTGTCCTAGAACATCTATAGCAATTAAGCTATTTGACCAGCCACACACACGTCATCCACTACTTATCAAGCTAGCCACATTGAAGTTAGCTAGGGGGTAGCATACATACTATGTATGTATGTAGCAACACCTCTTGTGTCTGATTGCAACTGGGCGCTTTAGTATATGTGAGAAAAGGATGATCTGAATGATCTTAAGAGAATGATGTCACCAGCTTTTTACTTCAAACAATATGATGATTATGGGATGATGAGGCTTGCAAACGGACACGACATCTGCACGTCGAATTATATATCTATCGTAGATAATGTAGGTACGGATAATACTATATGACCTCCAATATTGTATTGTACAATGCAAATCAATATTATACGCAACAATGCAGTACGTTTGCGAAGGTTCTGACTTTAGGATTAGCCGTGGTATTTCCTAGCATTTGGGTGAATACTAGGCAGAAGAATGAATAATAAGGAAGAATGAGTGAATGGATCAGTGTAGGTATCCAATATTTCGAAACAATACCGTTTCCGAAAGCCTATTGAATGATTAGTCTACCTACCCAAGCTCGGTCATCTGCAACAAAGCAACTGCACACTCTTCTAGCCAACCTCCTGCACCTGCCTGCCTTTCTTTATTGTAAAGAGGAAACAACCTAACGTCATCTCAATTTCTTAAGGCACTCGCATTTCAGCAGGTGTGTACATTTTGCTCGAGATTTCTGCTTTTTTTCTTTGTACCTTTCTACCTGCCTTCCACTTCCCACCTCCCACCTGTTACCTGCGACTTCTACCTCTCTACAACTTGCCTGAGAGACACCTACCTAACCTACCTGGATCCAGCTCTACCCAATAAGCTACAAGCCCCTGCATCCACTTGCAGTAAATCATCAGGACGCAACTGCTTTGTCCCTGCGCTTTGTTTAGCTCCTGCTCGCCTACTGTGCACCTAACCACCTACCTGGGTACCTACCTGGATTTCGCAGCAGGCACGAGGTACGTACCTGTTGTTTGCTTAACTCTAATTGGCCCATTGTCCCTACCCAAGATCAGACCTATATATTCCCCCACCCCACTCGTGGCGCTACCTTCCTCTGGATGACCCACACAAGAAACAAGCCTTTAAAAAATTCTGGCGCGACCTCAAACATCTCTCTTCTCTCCCCTTCTCACACCTCTCAATCCACATCAATCTCAAGCACGTTCTTGTGTCACAAGTCGACCCAAATCCCCAGCTCTCTCAATCTCTCTAGGGCACGTAGCCACCCTGATCCTCCCCCGAAATTGTTCAAGAGTTCAATTCTGAACCCAAACCCGAACGTCCTCTAACGTCCACCATCACCTTCCGTCAAGTCTATCAACCTAGAACTAATCTCCCATCCCGAAACCACCAGACAAAATGGCCAGCACCGTGGAGAAAGTAGCTGACGCTGCCGTCAACGACGTTACCAACGCTCTGAGCAATACCTCTCTCACCGGCAAGGACGAGAACAAGGATGCCGTCCATGCCAGTGCCGCTGAGGGCCGCCGTCTGTACATCGGCAACCTCGCGTATGCGACAACTGAGGGGGAGTTGAAAGAATTCTTCAAAGGTTACCTTGTGTAAGTACTCATCCTGACTTCTTCCGAACTTTGCTGCTACATGCTGGGAGGCTCCTCCCTGTACTTGGTTGATTAATCATGCTGGAACTCTTGGTTGCCTTGTACCACCCTGTATCTCACCGATGCTTGCGCTGCTGATCACTTCACGGTCATGGGGGCGATTTGGGACAACGAGCACAGCACATTTAGGGTCTTTCGTATTCAAGCATCGTGGAATGTTGCCAAGCTACTTGGTTCTACTTTAGTTCTCCACTATTTGAAACCCAAGTATCCCATATTTACATGTTGGGGTTGCTACTAACATGTGTTGCTAATTAGTGAATCCGTTTCCATTCCCAAGAACCCTCGCACCGACCGTCCCGTTGGCTATGCCTTCGTTGACCTCTCCACCCCCACCGAGGCCGAGCGTGCCATCGGTGAGCTCTCTGGCAAGGAGATCCTTGAGCGCAAGGTCTCTGTCCAGCTTGCTCGCACTCCCCAGCCTGCTGGTGAGAAGACCGAGGGAGCTACAAACGGCGAAGCAGGTGCCGAAGGCTCTCGACGCCGAGCTTCTGGTCGCGGTCGTGGCCGTGGCCGTGGTCGTGCTGGTCGCGGCCAGCGTGGTGGAAGAAGTGTATGTCCTATCTGAGCCCTATGGTCATGGTCATCAGGAAAGCTAATGTTCATCTAGGATAATGGAAAGGACGATGGTCCTAATGAGGAGGCCGCAGATACTACCGCTGCCCCCGACTCCACTGAGGTTTTACCTTTGACCGACATCACCAACAAAGTCGATACTGACAACTATAAAAAGAATGCTAAGAAAGCCCCCGCGAAGGGTCCAGCACGCGAGCGTCGTGAACGTGGACCGCCAGCTGATGGCATCCCCTCCAAGAACAAGGTCATGGTTGCTAACCTACCCTACGACCTGACTGAGGAAAAGGTAAGTACTCGTTAGACATTAAGTGAACATCTACTCACACCCTATTGTAGCTCAAGGACCTCTTCAAGGACTACGAGCCTTCCTCTGCCAAGATCGCCCTACGACCTATTCCCCGATTCATGATCAAGAAGCTTCAGGCTCGTGGTGAGCCCCGCAAGGGTCGTGGATTCGGCTTTGTCACTCTTGCCTCCGAGGAGCTGCAGCAGAAGGCCGTTGCCGAGATGAACGCCAAGGAGATCGAGGGCCGTGAGATCGCTGTCAAGGTTGCCATTGACAGCCCCGACAAGACCGACGAGGAGGCCAACATCCCTCCGGAGGTCGAGGGTGAGGGCCAAGAGGCTGCTGCTGCCACCGCTTAGATCATCTTTAGTGTTCCTTGCCGACAGTACAAGCTTATTCCCGATGAGAGATGGATCCAGACAATCATTGCTACTACTACGGAGAAACATCTTATCATCAAGTCTTGTGCGTTGGTCGAGACAATGAGCAGCGTCGGATGATCGGCTTGATTTCAGATGCGCAACTTTCCTAAGGCGGCAGCAGATATGGCTTCGGATATGTCAGCAGCAAGCTGTTGTGGCGTTCGCCACTGCATTTCTCTGACTGACGCCTAGGTCATGATGTTGTGGTTTTTGGCACACATATTAATTCCCTGAACGATATTCTCAGTCGCCTCATGCATCTTTCGGTTTGTACACTAGCTGGACGCCGGAGTCGGGTTACAGTGGACTCGGAAAAGTACTGAGCGCACAATAGAGACACGATTGATTACGAAGAACTGCCTGCTGATGATGAGTGAAATTTGTGAATGTGCCCAAAATGTGATTTCTATCGTGCTGTATTTTCCTAGCTGTACCATTTACAGATCTCTGCTGGTGTAGGTATCCTGCGATAGTAGTAGAAGTATGCTTGTGTGCCGTAAGTTCTTGATTATATTCTTGGAAATGTTAGGAATGGGAATTGGACTTCATAGTAGATTTTCCTCAGTAAGTAGTTGTCTAACGCTTCGGTGATGTTGTGTTTGATACGACAATGATGCCGTTGTCCTTACGAACGCGCTGAACAGTGGAAATCATTGCCTATCACATGCATTTGGAGGTTGTTTTCCCGAAAGATCGTCACTTGTTTGGTGTACCTATGGTATCAAGGACCAATGGGTGTGTATTAGGCCTTTTGTCTAGGTCTTTGCGATATGCAGACTCTACAAGCCTTTAATATGATGGATATATCGTAGTATAAGCTAACTTCGTGATACTGAATATAGTTCTTATTGGATATGTAGTTATCTAGCATTACCATCTAGCTGCGCTTGCGGTTCGTTGCAACCTCGACATATGAGGTAAGATTCTGAAGTATAAGCAAGACATTGACATGGAAAGATTTGATCTTTCTGGGTGGTGGAGGCAAGTTTAGATTATGTTCTCAACTTGCCCTTGGATTTGGAGAAAGATACACAAGCATCCCGGTAAGATATTAATATTGGCATTATAGAGGTAGTAAATATATATAGAGCCTCGAAGCCTACACCTATGAAGTACTACTGAATGCCACATCACCAACTGACAACTGAACGAGATTCTGTTCTTTTAGATACATTATAGGATTCCAGGATCCTGGATACTGGCTTGTCCCGATGAGAGCCGCATGAAGCCCGCCATCTAACTAGGCATATCTTCCTACTCACAACAATCAAACCCTCAAGTAACTATGCCTCTTTTTGTTTTTATTTTCGATTTTCCATCTACTTCGGCGGGCTTGAATCGACATGGCCACTTACTTGGGTTTAGGTTACTGAGGTTGCATTTAAGTCATGACCGACTGTAGTCTATTTGTACTCGAGTTAATACTGTATAAACTGCACTTTCGCCTCTGGCCTTTATATTTAATCGAGCTAGATTGCAACATAGGATATCTTTAATCTCATGGTATACTTCAATTACGATAGATGCGTGATGCATAGCTGGCTTGTTATAGTTCATCTATGTGGTACAAAGGTGTATCAATGGCGGTGACGTAGGTATAAGTATTTGTGGGACGAGAGGGAGAAGAGAGAAAGAACTGCAGTTGATAAAGACATAATTAATGGTGTTGGAACGGAAGAGATTTCGGGCAAACCTGCGGTTCACTTACTTACACATACATATGTATGTATGTATGTATGTATGTATGTATGTTGGACGGGTTCTGGTGGTGTTCTTGTGTGTTCTGGCCAAACAGCTCGAGTCAACGAGTCTCCATGGGGTAAATGGGTACTTTGACCTGCATACAATTAGCCACGTTGATCTAAGTACTTATATGGTACTTAAAGTACACAGGTTGTGCCGCGCAAGGCCGCGCTAAATTGGGATCTAGATCTTTTTATTGCCTTGTGCCTTTTTCCAAGGTTCTGTCTGTCCGTGCCAATTCATCAATTCAGGGCAACGTGGAGAATTGGCCTCCGATCTCCTATTCCAACCTCACATAACAACACCAAATACCGCCCAACAACACCTAAACCAGCTACGAGCTAGGTTAGCTACTCCGTGAATACGAGCTCCGACGGCGATATTCACCTCCCTCATTTCGACGCTTGAACCACCACTCACCTCGAACATTCAATTGTAATTGCCCACACCGGCTCGGCGCAATTACAACCTAGGCCGGCGCCGCAATTTCTTCGCGTTTCCTATCAACCGCATCAAGTTGTTCGCTACACGTAGCAATATTGGTAGCTTTACGCCGCCATGGCCTCCAAAGCCATGTGGGAGGTCGACCCCGAGACTCGATCAAAGGTGCGCACTACCATGGTTCTGCTTATTGTTACATATCATTAAACCCCAGTTTGCTAAACCAAATTGTGCTGGATCTCGCTTGGCCCGTAGACATATATGCTGACCCCCTGATTTGACTTGACTTTAGCTCCTGGCCATTCAGAAAACGAACAACAATAACAACTGCTGCGATTGCAACGCCCCGAATCCGCAATGGGCCTCACCCAAGTTCGGTGTGTTCATCTGCCTCTCCTGCGCCGGCGTCCACCGCGGTCTCGGCGTGCACATCTCCTTCGTCCGCTCCGTCACCATGGACGCCTTCAAGCAGGCCGAGATAGAGCGCATGCGACTCGGCGGCAACCAGGGCTGGCGGACCTTCTTCGAGGAGCACGAGGACACCAAGATGCGCGGCCTGAGCTGGGACGACGCCACCATTTCCGAGCGGTACAGCGGCGAGGTCGGCGAGGAGTGGAAGGAGAGGCTGAGCGCCAAGGTCGAAGGCAAGGAATACGTGCCCGGCGAGCGGAAGTCCTCCACGCCCAGCGGCACGAAACCGTCGTCCAAGCAGACCAGCCGGACCGGGACGCCGCTGCAGGGCGTCACCACCGGCGGGGGCCGGACGGCAAGCCCGAGCCTGTCCGGTAGCAAAGCGAAGGTCGACGATAAGTACTTTGCCCGGCTGGGAGAGGAGAATGCCTCGAGATCGGAAGACCTGCCACCGAACCAGGGAGGGAAATATGCCGGGTTCGGAAACACGCCGATGCCTGCGAAGGGCAACGGCAATGGGGGCGCCTTGCCGGATTTTACTGAGGTGCAGAAGGACCCCGTGGCCGCGCTGACGAAGGGCTTCGGCTGGTTCACGAGCACCGTGGGCAGGACGGCGAAGGGGTTCAATGACGACTTCCTACAGCCTACGGCCAAGCAGGTGGGTCCTAACACTAACGTCTCCGGCCCTTGAACACTGAACCCATCTACACACACACACACACACACACATTCATTAAGACAAGACGGTCGCTAACGACGCACTTACTACAACAGCTCTCGGAGTCCGACTTCGCGGCGCAGGCCAGGCTGGCAGCGGGGAACGTAGGCAAGGCGGCGCAGGCGGGCGCCACGAGCGCGCAGGAGCGCTTCCGCGGCTTCGTCGAGGGCCCCGACGGCACGCGCCGGCAGCAGTCGCCGATCGACGAGAGCAAGCGGGCGTTCTGGGACGACTTCGCGGCCGCCGCCGACCAGCGGCACGGCACGGGCCCCAAGTACGCCTCCGTGGGCACCTCGGCCATGGGCAAGGCTGGCGGCAACAAGAGCGCGGCGCCGGCGAAGAAGGACGACGAGTGGGATGACTGGTAGTAGTGATGGGTGATATTTGGGGGAGGGGATGGGGATTGGGGGGTGTCGTTGTCAAGACGGGTGGGGAGGTGAAGAGGTGAAGAGGTTATGTTGTAGACTTTATACGTGACAAGCTCTAAATAGACATGAAGCCATGTTGTACGACTAGCTGGAGTTCTGGGTAGCGTATATATTTGTATCTATTAGATCTATTTGAAGTATCATATATGCAGGTTTTTCAATTTGATTATACATTGGGGATCTCTGAGGCTTCGTATTTGGCCTTTCTACTTACCAGCTTGCTCAAACGACGAAAGGATCCCGAACATGCATTTTCTCCTAGCTATATAAATTACCTATTGTATGACTGATCGAAATATCTCGTTTTCGAGTATCGTACTGCAATATTTGTTGAATCGCTATCACGTGGCGGGGTGGTCGACCTCGGCCGACTAGGGGCGGCTAGTGCCGGTGTCGCTAACAACTTTTCTCCCCTGCGTCATTGAACCGACCTCGGCCGAGCCAGACGTTCTCGAGCAGTAAGCCAACGCTCTCTTGCCTTTCCGATCCGTTGCCAATAGCAGAGCTCGCACGCGCACTCGCAGCAGGAAGTCGCCATGTCTGCATTACGGATTCTAGTACCCATCAAGCGGGTAATTGACTATACGGTGAGTCCCAATTGCAAGCTCTTCCGCTCCCGCTTTTCCTATGAAGACCTACAAGCATACGGGATAAACGGGATGAACGAACGAACGAACGGCCAGTTAGCTAACGAAGAAATCCCCTGGACTACCAGATCCGACCCCGCGTCAACAGCACCCAGACAGGCGTCGTGACGGCCGCCGTCAAGCACTCGATGAACCCGTTCGACGAGCTGTCAGTAGAAGAATCGGTGCGGATCCGCGAGAAGAACTCCGCGCCGGGCGGCGTGTCCGACATCTGCGTGATCTCGGCGGGGCCGCCCAAGGCGGCGGACGTGCTGCGCACGGCGATGGCGATGGGCGCGGACCGCGCGGTGCACGTCGACGTGCCGGAGGCGGAGGAGGCGGGCGGGCTGGAGCCGCTGGCGGTCGCCAAGCTCCTGCGCGCCGCCGTCGAGCGCGAGGGGTCGAACCTCGTCTTCCTCGGCAAGCAGAGCATCGACGACGACGCCGCGCAGACGGGCCAGATGCTCGCGGGCTTGCTGGGCTGGCCGCAGGCTACGCAGGCGTGCGAGGTCAAGTTCGGCGAGGACGACCAGGTGATTGTTACGAAGGAGGTCGATGGGGGTGTCGAGACGGTGAAGGCGAAGCTGCCCATGGTGATTACCACCGATCTGAGGCTCAATGAGCCCCGCTATGCTAGCTTGCCGAATATCATGAAGGCCAAGAAGAAGCCGTTTGTGAAGCTGAGCTTGAGCGATTTGGGCGTGACGAATGAGAGGCGGTTGAAGGTTGTTAAGGTCACGGGTATGTTACTAACCCTCTTTTCTACGATTATGATGTTTATGATGCTGTTGTTCCTCCGGTTACGCAGGTTCGGTGTGCTAACTAGTGTTCTACTGTAGAACCGCCGCCGAGAAAGGGCGGTGGCAAGGTCGAGAACGTCGACGGGCTCATCTCGAAGTTGAAGGAACTGGGTGCGCTATAAAGCATGAATACTCGGTGTACGCTGAATCAACGAGAATGGCTTGGAAAAATAGCTATCAGGTGCTGGGCCGTCACTGAGTAGGCCGAGACGACTTTGGGGACTCTATACCTGGCCATTGTTGTTTGACTACGTGAGATATACGTGCTAGGTGTATTATGAACTAGCATGGGGTACGATATTGGAAGTGGTTAAGACACAGCTATGACTCTATCTGGGGTATTGTAGAGAAGGAGGTAGACAAACTGTTCATACGGAATAGATGAATCCATCTGTAAAACGAAAGTAGCAAAAACGGAGCAATGCATTGAATATACAGTCAAGCGTAGTGCATAGACATGTACACACCTTACTAGTCTACAACTACCTAGCTGTTACTTCTCTACCTAGGTATCCTTTCATTGGTAGTCTAAATAGCGAAGAGTATCCCATTTGTTGACATACAGGGTTAATGAGACTTGATTGACTTAAGGTTCGGCTATTCTAGATTGGCAGACGGCCTTTTATATATACACAATGCTACTAGTAATACGCCGTGTTCTGTACCAGTCCTTGACCCTCAATTCAACACCATTGATGAGTGTCAAGGAGACTTAGGTCGTCCGCCGATCAGCAATCCCAGCAGGCATTGTACATCAACTGCCGCTATATTCTCATCTCAGCTGCAAGTATCTCACCGCAACATCGACGCGTTTCATTATACTACAGGTTCGCCTTGAAGGAAGGATTTGGTGTTAGGCTAGGGGGGATGTGAGTCGGTACGAGGTGCTGCTCGATGACACATATTAATGGGATAGCTCTTATAAAAAGTGTCAAGATATGGTACCATAGTCTTGCCTAATGAGAGAATGGTAAGTCAATACTACCTGGAACGCAGATTCATAATAGCAGACTGCTGAAGGATTAAGCGCCTAAGGTATGAGGTAAGCCCTAGGTTAAAAAGATCTACAGTTTTAGAAGGATTTCCTCATGGGAAAGGTATGCTCTTCAGGCCTTGCTCAGCCTTAGGTAAATGAGATTTCCACATATGGTCTCATGCAGCTATTCGCTCAACAGTAAACGCTTCATAAAGCCTTCATAGGTGAACAATCTATATAATCAGTGATTCAAAGTTAAAGAACGAATATTCAATGGGGTATGCAGGTGGTACATGATCCATGAATGGCGGGTGTCTGTCAATTCGGCATGCTTTGCATTTCCTAAACCGTTTTCCGCATGCTGAGCCGCTTTCGGAACCTGCTAATTGCTAGAAATGGGTCGACTGTGATTGGGGCACAGCCTTTGACCACTCTGGCAGTCTGGCGGGGCACACCGCTTAGCTTGAGAATTTTCCCAGGCAGCCAGGCTGCTAGGGCTGCCAGGGTTCCGATGATAGGTAGCAGCAGACTGCGGGCAGTAAATAAGCTACGTACGGATGCCTGCGAATTGAATGCGATTTTCCCCCACTAAAATTGACTATTTTTTTTTTTTTTTTCTTCCCTTCCTCCAACTCAACAACAGTCACACACCTTTTTATATCTTAGCAGCTCACCCGCCAGATCTCTTCCACACTCCCCGACTCTCTCATCCAGACTCGGCTTCATTTCTCTTTACCTATTCTGGTTGAAACTAATACAGTTGCCCTTATGAACGGGCGCTCGTCAGCCTTCACATCACAGGTATGTTGCATCTTACTTGCATATGATTGAACCGTCCCATTGCGTTCCTGGTTGCTTGGCACAATGATCTCATTCCTCTTGAATGTTCCACTCTCTCTGTCTGAGTGCTTGTCCCTCGCCATTGGCCTCAACCACTGCCTCAATTATGGGAATTCTTACTTTTTCTGGAACTTGGTATTTAGTCATGGCATTTGCTAACAGTTTATCTCTGCAGGATTATATCTCTGGTCCGTCTTACTCTCTCTATACGAACTGACTCACCGCCAACAGGCACTAACATAATCCAGACCACTTGTGGCGGGCTCTCTCCGCTTAGGGGGGCCATTGAATAATCCCTATAGCTTCAATATTCCCTTTACAACTTTACGCAAAGACATGTTCTCCCGATTGGCCTTCAAGGCCGCGAGGCCCGCGGCTTTTGCTGCTCACGGGCTCCCCCCCAACGCCCGATTCCTCTCAACGACCGCCAGCCTCTCCAAGAATGGGCTTATCCCAGGTAGTCAGGGCAGGCAGATGCCCAAATCCCTATACCGTCCCACGGCTCCTGTCTCCGGCATCGAGGCTACTCTAACCCTCCGGGTATGCTTATAGCAATGGCGCAACCCTCTCGACTGCTTCTGTACTGACCTAGGTTCAGGATGGTCCGGTCTTCCACGGAACGGCCTTTGGCGCGAACTCGAACATCTCCGGCGAAGCTGTCTTCACGACGTCCCTTGTTGGATATCCCGAGTCGATGACCGACCCCTCGTACCGAGGCCAGATTTTAGTCTTTACCCAACCGCTGATTGGAAACTACGGCGTACCTTCCTCTCATCGTGACGAATTCAATCTATTGCGACATTTCGAATCGCCTCATATTCAGTGCGCTGGAATTGTTGTGGCCGACGTTGCCGAACGGTATAGCCACTGGACTGCTGTGGAGAGTCTGAGTGAGTGGTGCGCGCGGGAAGGCATTCCCGCGATCTCGGGTGTTGATACTCGCGCTATTGTGACCTACCTGCGTGAGCAAGGTTCGTCTCTGGCTAGGATCTCGGTTGGCGACGAGTACGATGCAGACGAGGACGAAAGTTTCCTTGACCCGGGCCAGATCAATCTCGTCAAGCGGGTCAGCACGAAGGCTCCCTTCGTGGTGGAGGCTCATGACCCCAAGTATCACATCGCATTGATCGACTGCGGTGTCAAGGAGAACATCCTTCGCAGCTTGGTGAGCCGAGGCGCCAGCGTGACGGTGTTCCCGTACGACTTCAAGATTCAGAAGGTGGCCGACAATTATGACGGTGTTTTCATCTCTAATGGCCCTGGCGACCCCACTCATTGCCAGGATACTGTACATAACCTCAGGGTCTTGATGGAGACCTCCCAGGTGCCTATTATGGGTATCTGCTTGGGCCACCAGCTGCTTGCTCTGTCTGCCGGGGCCAAGACCATCAAGCTGAAATACGGCAACCGTGCCCATAACATTCCCGCATTGGATATGACCACTGGGCAGTGCCATATTACTAGCCAGAATCATGGCTACGCTGTTGACGCTACTACATTGTCAAATGAATGGAAGGAGTACTTCATCAACCTTAACGATGGCAGTAACGAAGGTGGGTTTTCACATACTCATGTGTAGTGTGATTAAAGTTAGCTGACGTGGTACTAGGTATGCGGCATACATCCCGCCCGATCTTCTCGACTCAGTTCCATCCCGAGGCCCGAGGCGGCCCGATGGACAGTGCTTATCTATTTGACAAGTACATCGAGGATGTCGCGGCATTCAAGTCCTGCCAGGCTGTTTACAAGGACAACCGCCCGTCCCAGTTCATGCTTGATATTCTCAGCAAGGAGCGGGTCGGTGTTCAGCCTGAACCTCTGGCCACAGCTGCCTGAGGATAAAATTTTTGCTATATTTGGAGTGTGGATGTCGTCGATGGATATCGGCTGAGATAAGAAATACGTTGTTAGGAGTACTGCTGTATTTAGTTGTCAAATGAATGAAATCTGTTCAAATATGCTATACATATATTTTGGTTCTGTAAGCCGAGGCCATCAACTGAGTACCAAACTGCTGCTTAGATATGCGTGTCATGCTGTCGTAGTCGCATCTGGTTCGTGGCCATAATCGGGATATGTTAGGGTGAAGCGTGAATAGGATATATATATATATATACAATAATGGTCTTTATATGAGAACGCACTCGATTGTAAGGGCATAGCATTCATCTGTAGCAAATGCGAAAGCTAGTTTTACCCCTTTTCTCAAATAGTCAGACATTAGGGGTCGCCTGCAGGTATCCCATATTAGGGGCTATTTAATTAGAGATAGGGGACTTGGCTGTATATATCTATATGTATGATGAGTTCATAGCGGTTAATGTGCCTGGGAGACTTTGAAAAGCGACGAGTTTGGTGAATGTTACGCATCACTACTCTTGAGCAATGAGATTTGCGTTAGGACTGCGTGTGCTACCCTCCGGAGACTAGTAGCTGCTGATGAACTTTGAAAAACTCGAGGATAATAAGTCAATAGATTCACGAGGGATCATGGGACTGAAGGCTTCTCGCAAAACCAACTAGGTAGTATTCGATATTATTTTATTATACATGATGCCTTGAAGGGGCAACACTAATTATATCTAAAATATATCAATAACACTGTTGAAGTAATTCCACCTCCAAACTTAATATGTAACACTTGGAAAGCATAAACGTCAATAGGAAACACAAGTGTTTTGCGTCCGATATTCCTAAACTCCATCCGCCATTAGTCTTGGATTCCTCGCCCATTTGTTGTCAATCTTGACTATACCTACAATTACTCCAGCCCCGATACCCTGACCTTCAAACCATCCGGAGATCAAACCAAACACTGTGAATTAGATTTTTTTTAAACCAAACATATGATAGAGGTATATATGTAAGTATTTGCGACGGGAAATCACGAACCGATATCAGCTCTGGTCGACGCCCCAAGTCTTTGTCACGCTGATATTATTATACGGCTCGACGGTGTCTCCAAGTCGCGCCATCTCCAGAGCTTCAGCCATGCTCCAGGAGATCGTGGAATCGCCCTCGGTAGAGCTTTTACTTTTCGGGTCCACCCACCCGATTCCCTCACTTGGACTCGTGCGAGTCGCAGTCGCTATGTTCAGCGGATACATATTCATCTGCTGTTCCTGGAGCCTGAGGCTCTCCAGATCACCATTAGTGGACGAGGTCCCTCGCCTGTCGGTCGAGGAGCTGAGCTTGACGGTGCCGGGGGCAGTCCTGCGATACCCGAAAGGCGAGTTGTTGAGCAGCATCTTGAACCTGTCGTTACTGGAGCCGAGAGTCATCCTGATCTTTTCCGCTAGGAAGGCCAGCAGGGTCGGGAAGGCGGGAAGGCACGCGCAGACGATGGACAGATTGGCTTCCAGCGCGCCGAGGATGGCGGTGACGCCGGCGTATTCCGTGAAGTGCGCGAGCATCCAGGTCTCCTGCGTGTTGTAGGCCAGCCGGGTTATTGAGACGGCGCAGATCCTGTTTCACTTGGTAAGCCAGGTGCCATGCGCACACGATATCGCGTAGTGCTGGCGATGAATCCGGAACTTACAAGATACCGATGGTGAAGAGGACAGTCAGAGCAATCTTTTTGCTTGTCTTCAGCGCCAGGTTCCAAACTATCGGGACTGGCAGCAGGAGGATGAGACAGTCCAGCGTGGTGCCGATAGCTGCCTGCGAGATATAGAAGTGCGATGTATTAATGCAATAGTAGTCCGGATACGACGTCTTGTCCCAGTTGGCTTCGAAAGGTCTACAGCCCGCCAGTGAGACGATAGCGAAGCTCAGTCCGTACCCGGTGGTAAGGCTCATCAAGACATAGGCCGCGATGCGAAAGCGGCGCTCAGTTGAGAAAAGGGAAAGGAGAAAGTCAAGGATTGAAATCTTGACGAAGGCCACTGCCAACGACCCGAACACCCCGATGGGTACGAATTGCTGCGCCTCGTGTTACAAGATGCTCGCGCAGAGAGAGAAAATAAGTAATTAGATGATACCTTGGTTGAGAATAGCAACTCCTCTTCAGTAACATTCGTTACTTTTTGACCGACGCCCCCACGCGTAACACAGTAGTTTTCACTAATAACAAGGGCCAGAGTAAAGACCTGAAACATATTGTTAATTACGTTCCTGCGGCATATAATATCATGGAATCTTACTCACCCATGAAGTAATGATCATGTAGTCTGACAGTCTCATGGGAACCCGGCGAAGGAAGAGAGACCATAATCTCATGGCAACAGCCGAAAAGGAGAGAACGAGACCACCACTATTAACCGCAAGTACGGCGGTAGGAAACTCCATTGTCGCAGAGTAGGGTGCCATCTTTGCGATGAAACGGAAAAATTTAAGTTTGCCAATAGACAAGACAAAATGATAGTTATGATGGCCATCAATGATAATTGGGCGTATGTTTTGGGAGGGACCCGAAGCCTTTGAACTCACCTATCGGCCTCTCGTCCGTCTCGGAGCCGATTGTGATGAACTCGGCACATATGCGAGCTACGATAGACTGCAGCTGGAAGGAAACGAAACGAAACACCATTGCTGATCACTTATGACCAAAACAGGTATAAGGATCATCCTCTCACACTCAGACTGCCGCATCTAGCATCTGATAACATGGAGCAGACCGTGGGTGCAATACATCAAGCACGATACAGCTTGCGACTATAAGTGCGTGCGAGGTCGTTGCCTATAGGTTGGATTCCGTTACCTACCCCAAAGTACAGATCTGCGTGATGATCCTTCAAGCCACAACCTTATTTGAATGGTGTAGGGTACAGCGTTGCCGAGCCGTCATGCAATGCTTCCTCCAAGGTTACATAGCATGATATATAACGCTGGGCCTACGACTATCCAGTCGGGACTTTTATCAATCCCACCCCATCATCTCTCCTGATCCTGACTGCGGGAGAGAAGCAGCCAGCAACTTCTGCCTACCGTCACCAAGAATCCTGAACTACACCTTTACCAATATCTGGTCTGATAGGATGGAGCAAGAAGCGTACATTCTGGGGAGAAGCTTCTCGGCAAATGCGAGGTACCTATAATCCCTTCTTGCATTTCAGCTACCTAGTGAGCTAAGGTACGATCCAGATTGAACCTGCAATTCTTCCTCTGGAAGGATGGCGGCTTTACACTGCACCCGAACATCCCGGCGAATACTGATAATCTACGCGTGGCGGAGATCGGTGTCGGCACTGGGTACTCGTCCCCCATTACATGATCCCCAACAACCGTACTGAAACGTGAACTATCTAGGATCTGGCTTGTTGACCTGGCGCGTCATCTACCGTCTTCTGCTCATATCGACGGATTTGACGTCGACTTGACGCAGAGCCCTCCAAAAGAGTGGTTACCCCTGAACGTGTCCCTGCACAATGTCGACTGCCTAGCACCACTGCCGGAGCATTTGCTAGGGCAATACGACATCGTTCATGTCCAGTTGTTTCACCTTGCGGTACACAACAATGATCCCGCACCCATCATACGCAACCTGGTTAGACTACTGAGTATGCCTCTCATAAACGTACTTTGCCTATCTGTATACATATGCTTACTATCGCCACAGAACCCGGAGGATGGATTTCGTGGGGAGAGATCGACTATAGCAACTGGAAGATCGTACGGACAGAAGAAGGAAAAGACATTGAGGATAACTTGACCCCGCTCCTAGAGATGATAGGCACATTGGGCGGAACGAGGCCTAACTGGACAACTGATGAGTGAGTAGCACATGTTGAAGTAATACATTGATACTGATTTGAATCCTTCGCAGTTGGCCAATTCGACTACCCGAGTTCTTTGAGAAGAACGGACTCGTGAACATCGCAACAGACAATCTTCTGTTCCCGTTGGAGCTGCTGGCTTTCCAGCTGGACACAGCATTGATGGCTTCTGAGGAAGTGAGTTACAAGGCCTTGGATCCCATGCGCAACGGCTCTGGTGATCATTGTCGGGCTTTGATTTCACGCGTCTTCAGAGATAGGCAGAAACTCGCTTATAGCGTAGGTCGATTGACTGTCATCGGACAGCGGCCACTCAAATGAACGGCAGATGTGGCAACATACATCTAAACAGTATACATAGTAAAATTTTTTAATATTGGCAAGGCGGCGCGCAATAATTAGGGTTGATATGAACTACATCTGGAACAACATGCTGTTGCTGCTTTGCGTTTGAACGTGAATGAGACTCTCATTACTAGCATCCAAATCTAGACTTGCCGACTAGACTCCTTGATGAGGATCTCGGCTGTCAACTCCGGCTTGCTGATGAACGGCGAGTGGCCGGTATCAATTTTGATGATGTTGTCGATCTTGTGCGTTCCACTTGCTTTCGCCGTGTCAACAAGATACTGCGCCGCAGCCACAGTACTCGGCCTGTCTCCCGTGCACAGGACATACGTGGTCGGGATGTGGCGCCAAGCAGCGTGCGTGGTGGTGCTCCAGTAAGCACCCAGGCTCTGCGGCCGCAGGTCCTTGCCTAGCTCGGCGATGGTTTCGTCGTCCAGATCTTGGTAGAACATGCCTTTTAGGTGCTCGGGTGCCACGGTGATGACACCGGCCTGAGATAAACTGGTCAGATGTCACTAGGGGAAACTTGAGGTTAAACGAACGTCAAAATTGGTTCTCATTTCGGGAACCATATTGTCGCGCGTGCCATGCGGGGAATGCTGGAACCCCGCGGGCACAATGAAGGCTGCGATATAGACCAGCCTTATGACCCCACCCCTGAGTCCCATCGATGCGCATTTCGGCTTGTCCAGACCCTCCAGGGCGGTGCCGCCAGTCGTACCACTGAAGCTATGCATGACCACAACGACATCGTTCTCTAGGACGAGGTCGAGGACAGTCTTCCTGATCGTCTCGACGTCTTCTGACCAGTCGGGCGTGGGTGGGGTGGACCCGGATGAGGGCAGCGCCGGGACGACCGTTGAGTAGCCTGCCTTGTCGAGTGCGGCAACGACGTTGTTCCAGCACCGAGGGCTATGCCACGCGCCGTGGAGAAGGACGAAGACTGGCTTAGACATTGTCTGCTAACAGGCAGAATAGGAAGATAGGGGGTAGGGATGAATGCTCGAGGACGCTGTTTGAGCTATGCAGGGGGGGCATTTGAACGAACTTCTTCGTTTGCCTCTAAATTTGGCGACGTAACTAACGAGTAGATATGTCATATATCATAGTTGGAGCACCAAAGAAGACAAATAGCCCCCAACCGCTGAAGTACAGACACTGTACGTTAGATAGATCCTCCTGCAGGTGATGGATGCAGTAGCGGCGCCACTCAACCACTTCCCGTTGCTTCCCGGACTGCCGGGCTCCTCCACCCGCCATCCCTTGCTTGAAACAGATATGATATAAACATTATACTGACGTTGCATGAGCTACGTCAGGTTGTCCTCTGGATCAGAGCGTCGATTTTCTTATTCGCAAGCCCCCTTGCTTATGTAAGGCGATGACCTCGCTGGCGTACTAATAGAGAATAAGAATTCCGAGGGGGCCGATTTGGTATCTGTTTCAGCATCATTTTGTACTATCGCACTTGTGTACTATACCTACCTCCTTTGGGTATAAAATGCGCTTTGGTAGACCTTCTACACGTACGCTGGATATCTTCAAGCTTGGTACATCACATCTGTAACCACTGATGACTATGAGTTGGTAAAGGATCACGGCAAACAATGTAACATTGATGTGCCGTAAATAGGGGGGACATTTG
Organism: Whalleya microplaca; assembly: GCA_022497155.1. Taxonomy (NCBI): domain Eukaryota; kingdom Fungi; phylum Ascomycota; class Sordariomycetes; order Xylariales; family Xylariaceae; genus Whalleya; species Whalleya microplaca. Next base: position 378,347 of record MU385751.1, on the reverse strand, counting down.
CGATCTAAGAGGCCGATAGTTTAAAGTTTCATTTAAGCTCAGACCGCGGTAAACTTCATTTCTGTATAGCGTATAAAAAACTGCGGATCGCTCGAAACCATGCCAGCCCTGCTGGTCGGGACCGAAACCGTTGATCCTTCTAAGACTCCATGCTTGCAAAGGGCTGTCGATGTAACTCCATGCTGGCTAGCAACGGAAGCGCGTAGAGGCATGCCATCCACGCGTTCCAAAGCCGAAATGTTCGCTTATCAGCCTCGACACTACGAAACGCGACCGTCCTGCATGCAATCCCTAGCCCAAGGGCTCCGACCAGCGTATGCAGACCAATGCTAACCCCCCAATAGAGGGGGCAGACCACCGACCATATCATCATGGGCGTTGCAGTTAACCAGCGTGCCATGCCGTCGCCTACTGATAGGGGCAGCGATCTTCGTCCCCGCATGCGATCACCTACCTGGTCGGCCATGTCCTGTGTTTGTACTGTTGTAAATACCACGGCGGCGATGATACCGAGCCACTCAAGCATGATACGGTGCTCTCTAGATAGTGGCGCATTGAGTGCTACTTCTAGGGCTCCCGAGGCAAAACAGCAAAAACCGAGCGCGTTAATCGCGTTTCGACTGACCCAGCTCCAGTCGGCCAAGTTGAGGTCGTTATATCCATATCCGAGCACCATGAGGGTAAGACACTGCCTGACGCCTCCAAGCCACAAGCTAGCACAGAACGCCACCGGGTAAAGAACGAGCATCAGAGTTTTGGCCTGTGTCTCCGACATTCGGCCAGAGGGCATCGTCCTCCATGGCTTGTTGTGCTTGTCTTCGAGGATAGCCTTTGGCTGTCGCTGATTGTCAATGGCGAAGGGGAGCAGGTTGATCCAAACAACGAAGGCCACCGCGGGGAGTCGAAGTAGTATCTTGAGCCATTTAAGAGGCCCTTGCTGGTCCAGTGAAAGCGCCAGAGCATTGAGAATACCAAATATGGTCTGGGGGACCACGATCGTCTTGAGGTCGCTAAACGTAAACAGCCATATCGAGTAGGCATGGGAAAGGCACGTGCTACTTTGGATACGACGCAAGACCTTAGCCAGGTAAGGGTGAGCTTTCTTGCGGCAGCATCGTACGAGTGCCAACTTACTGAGTTGATAGGTGCAGGACGCATGTTTCTCGAGTGTGTGTGGTTATCTTGGTATGGTTGAATCGGAGTAAACCTTTGGTAGACCTGTCTCGTAGGCTTCCTCGTGACTGACTGCCACCTCTTTTGTACTCCTGCGCAATATATCCCATATATACGTGATCTACACCCATACATGCATTATTTCGACTGTTTAGTATGTGGTATCTTTCAGCGTTATCCATTTCAGATACGTATTCCTACCGATTACGTGTTGGGGCTTGGCTAGAAACAGGTAATCCTACGGAATGCGTTACTCTGTGGCAAGATCAAGAGATGATAGTTCGTTGCTCGGGAGGTTTCATATCAACTCGCCGGATATGCCTCGTTCTCCTACACCTGCTTTCATTTATAGCACTTCTTACAATACCTATTCTCCCACCGCCTTTGAACTCTACTGATACATTCCGAAGACTTATCCTAGTATCATCTGGTAGCATGTCGTTCACAGCACGAAGCCATCTTTGTCTAGGGGCTGCCATTCTGGGAGTTGTATCCCACCATGCCATCTTCATCCGAGGAGAATGGCATATGCAGGCACCCACACTAGTCAAGGTTTACTCTTTTCTTGCATTCACGTTCTCCTTAGCCGAATGTTGCCTTGGGTTAGACGTCCACAGCAGTCTGAGGACGACGGGACTTGTGGTAAGCTCGTATGCAGCTGGATTATTCACTAGCATCCTCATATACCGGAAATACTTCCATCGCCTGCGCCATTTCTCCGGCCCTTGGGCAGCTGGACTCACTAAATTTTGGCACGTGTGGCAATGTCGCACAGGGAAGAACTATCTCGTCCTCGAAGAGCTGCGCAAGCAGTACGGGCCCGTTATCCGGACCGGGCCGGAGGAGTTGACCATCATTGACGCTGCTGTCCCACTGGCCATCGACGGGCCTCGCAAACCTTGTACCAAAGCTGTGTGGTACGATTTTTTGCTCCCCGAAATCGCAGTGAATACGACGCGGAGCATTAAGGATCACGATGCCCGACGGCGTATCTGGGACCGGGGCTTTAGCAAGAAGGCGCTCGACGTCTACGACGAACGCGTCGTCGAATACGCGGAGACGCTTGCAGCGCGACTCGAAGAGCTTGCTCATGATGCGGTCCCTGTCAATGTTTCAGACTGGTTCTACTGGTTCACATTTGATGTTATGGGTGAGTTTGCATTTGCACGTTCCTTCGGAATGCTGCAAGATGAGAAGTGGCACTTCGCGGTGCAACTGTTGAGGAAGGCTATGAGCTTGCTAGGGCCATTTAGCCCAGTGCCCTGGACCGCTCAGATTGCATTCTATATCACTCCCTGGATGATTATTGTTCGGGACTGGCTTTCTATGATGAAGTGGTGTAGGGACCGCATGGGCGAACGCATACAGGTGACTAACTCCAGTCCTCGCCCTTCCCCTCGCTAATCAGGCCACAGAGGAAAGTCGAGAAGCCCGATGTGTCACACTGGCTCATCGACGCATCATTGAAGAAAGGCTCTCTGGAAGCCGATCGCGATTGGTTGAACGGCGACGCTGTTACTATTATCATCGCCGGGAGGTTAGATCTCTCCAAAGCTCTGTTGTACTACACACTCCCCCCCTAACCCTGACTAATAGCGACACTATCGCCCCAACCCTTGTTTTTGCCTTCTACGAGCTTGCTCGCAATCCATCGCATCAAGATAAGCTGGTATCGGAACTGGGAGACATAGACATCTATGACCGCGCCCAGCTTCAGCGCTGCACTCACCTCACCGCCATCATCAACGAAACCTTGCGCCTGCACCCACCTGTGCCTACGGGTGGCTATCGCCAAACCCCGCCGTCGGGTATGAGGATCAATGATACATATATCCCAGGAAATGTAACGCTTGTTGCACCCCGGTACTCTCTCGCCCGCCTCGAGTCCTCTTACGAAAGTGCTGACCAGTTCATTCCTGAGCGGTGGACAACGCGACCCGAAATGGTCAAGGATGCACGAGGGTTTGCGCCCTTCTCTCAGGGCCGCTTCAACTGCGTTGGCAAGTCCCTTGCGATGAGTGAGATGCGATTTGTCATCGCTCTGTTAATCAAAAAGTTCGAGGTCGGATTTTGGGGCAATGATAGGGGTGAGAGGTTATTCGGTGATTTGAGAGATCAGTTCACTGCCGCGCCCGGCAGGTTGGACTTGAGGTTTCGAGTTAGGGAGTGACACGAGTTAAAACTCTTTACTATTTTTCTTGCTCTTCTACACTCCTTTTAATTGAATCAGGCTTTTACACCAACTTTGTAAGTTTTACACACCATTATGTTCTCTGGTTGATCCAAGACGCAACATATACAGTCCTTTGCCTGGCACATTTGCACTTTTACTTGATTTATTACACAGATTTGGCAACGACAACTTTATACTTTGGTCTTGCTTGGATATGGAATAGTAACAATGAAATCATTCATGTACGTATTTAGTATACGCTTGGGTTAATCACAATTAATATGATCAAACGAATATTTATAATATTCTTGGTAGTCAGTTGTCGGCACTCTGCAACATCAACACGTCTCGAGGCACTATCGCTTAGTTGCTTGAACAGTGAAACACGGACTCCGTGCAGATGGAGTAACTCATTATCATCCGTGAAGTCACGAAGCATATGAGCCTCATTACCCTGCGGCTCTACGGCACGTACCTAGCTCACCCGGAAAATTTGGTGAGCACGCATTAAGCTGCATATTTCAAAATGCGACTGTCTTCATGTTGTCTCGCCTGAAATTGAGATTACGATTGTCCGTGTTCGACTGCATATGCAACTTTGGCTGCCGGGCACTGCAGTCGCCGACGTAAAGCTAGATAGAAACAACTGCTTTCTGTAGTACATTGAAGCATTCGCAATACATCATTTGATGACTTGAGACCAGATATTGAAGAGAATTAACAGATTGCTCCACATCTTGAGTACTGCTGTTCCTGAAAGCTCCACGATTAGGGCAACGTAAGTGGCTACTTGCTTGCCTTAACTGGAGTTTGCATAACCTCAGACACACCACCGGGGAATATTAATCGTACATCAACCAACGAGGAATGATGTGATGGTCTGCTTCCTCTCGTCCTATTTCGGGGTCATTAATATACATGCATTATTACCTGTATAGTATGGTCGCTGTAACCACACTCGAGAGAAGCTGCATAGGGCTCACAGCTTCCTGGAAAGCTGTCACCAAAACAAGGTATTATGTTTCGAGCAGGATTGGTTATGTTGCAATGTTTCCTGACCCCGACGTGCAGACTTGCCCATTCAAGCCTTAATCAAGGTCATAATTGCTCTTTTTAGTGGCGATGTAGGATTGCATGGTGGTATCATCAATTTCGCCCGGTCACTTAGCGGTGTCGTTTCAATAAGACTGCCGCATTTCTCCCACGTGCATATGCATGACTTTCTTTATACACATGTGAGAGGTACTAGGTTGAAGGCGTTTCAGGTGTGACGGAAACTGCATAATAGGTAGTATTCCGCTATTTGTAAGCTTTCATTGCCTACGCTATTGATCCAACCCCTCACGTCTTCTTCACACTTCACTCTTAGCATGGCGGTATCTTCGGGTATTTCATTGATAGAAGACATGTTATCCTCATCCCACTAAGGATTCATGTATGGCGACAATCATTACATATTGGTGGCATTTTTGGGAGAATTTGGCTTGATCGCTTGCGTCTTATGCTGGCCGTAATCATCAGCCAATTGCAATGAAGATGTCATTGGAATACCTATCCGTTAATTCTGCCTATACGCCCGACCCCCCTGATTTGTCCTAGTTGTATCTGAACGCAGGATTTAGTGATATGCGACTGGCAGTTTGGAGTAGCTGCATCTCAATGTAGGGATGCAGCCTAACTCCGCTAATCGCCGGAGCGGACCGAACCTTAATCAGAGTTGATCATGTGGAGCCTTCAGTCCAAACGTCATGCTGTCACACTTACAACTAATAGGCACGCGCACAGCTTTGAATATGAGGTCTGTATTGAAGTTGTAGGATCTAAGGAGCAGGAAAAACTAATTACTAGGTTAGTTGTGTGTGTGGAAGCTGGCTATACCCCAATGTAGCTTCGGAATAACTGTTAATCCCTGTGGATCCCTATAACAGTTCCTGTATAAACCCCTGAAGCATCCCCTGAGCCTAGAGCGGTGACATATGTTATCTCCCGGGAATATTACCTGTTGGTTGGCGTCACAAGGGTTCAATCAAGTCCTCTCGCTAGCTACACTGGCCTTAAGCCTGGTAAACGGCTCAGACGTCTCTGCTGGTTCTTGACCCCCTTTTTATGTTCGGCATCGGGGTCGGGATTGTGTTGCTCTCGTGGCTAGCTCTATGGCTTTGGACGGTATGCCCAGTGCCTTCCTCTATGCTGGAAACTAGACCGCCTAAACTTGATTGTTTGGTATTGCTATGAATACCCTACCGGCTTTTGTGTTTCGTTGCACCTGATACAATATTAAATCGGTGGTTAGCTTCTGGAGTGTCTCTTACTTCTGAATAGCGCAGTACTCTCGATGTGAACGACGCTTGAACTTGAAAGGAATGGAATTGATGAAACGCAACTGCAGAAGATTGATGATGCATTACTAGGCTGATGTTACGATGTGACAAATTACTTTCAGAAGGTAATTCTCGTACGAAGACGGCATAGAAGTAGGAACTAGTCAGCGCGAAATAGTATTTGGTTGAGCAACTGGGGATAAGTGATGTACTGTAAGGTGAGCAACTACTTGTGCCTGGAAGGATTAGAGCTGAGGGGTGCCGACGAGGCTGGTACAAAACAAGGCAAAAGCAATCGAGTGACTTGAAAGCAGCGGGATTGGGTATTGATGATATGTTCTATCTCGGTTGAAATGGTCTTGCAATCCTAGGGAGAGGGTAAAATCGGCACTGGTGATGGTGCTACTATGCTATGGCTCCCAATGAATTGAAAAACGAATGAGGAATGAACTTACTAGTTGCAGACCGTACGTATATAGCCCGCTAACATCAATTCAGAAGTTCCTGGTAGGATATTACTCATGATGACGAAAGATGAAAGTCATGGATTATCGATGGTATCTAGATTCTTGGTCTTGGGGAGAAAACTTCATCTTACGGATCATGTCCATTCAATCTGCTGCTATGTGCAATGCGTAGAATAGTACATTTTACTCCGGTGGTATTGAATATCTGGCGACCGATTAGCTGAGAGAGTTTCGGAGATTTGCAGACTACCTAGACTGTTAAAACTTGTGCCGAGAAGAGTTTAAGAAGAGATAACATACAAAGGCCTGATTTATGGCGCTGATTAGTATTGTAATTGACTACTAATTCAGGTAGTCTATAGTACAGTTTTACCATACTAAGCATAGCAGTATCAACCATAACAATACCTTCTCAATGATACCAGAACCTGACGTCTTGTCATTGCCACTGCTAATTGTAGATTTCTAACCCTCGTGACTATATCCTTCTGCATACACGTTTTACATCAATGACCTTCAAAGTTTAGCATGAGGATGTTACAGGCGTTGAGGTCTAGTAAAGATGTATCAGGAAGATGTTGCTTAGAGATGAGGATTCTTTAGGAATTACATAATCTTAAGTACGCTGGACCTGTATTTCTCACGTTATCAACACCAGGCCAGCCGTTGAACAGTAGGCGGCTACGATAGGCCAGTTTGTTTGCCTGCACAGTGTAGGTATATACATGAGTACTAAGTGCAATGTAGTCACGTACTGTTAATACCAGTAGCCATCGAGCATTGAATGAACGTATTGTAAAAGCTGCCATTGTCAAGGTATAGCACATCTTGCTAATAGTGAATAGGGTTATTGAATAGAAGTGTTAAGGAGGTTACTGTTACAGCATGGTTTGTGTAGGGAGACACTGTATCTTGGTACGTACTCTAGCCTAGCTGGCGCTTATGTAGGTAGGTAGGTACAGAATAGCCAGATAGATGGACGAGTAGGATGGTAGGTGGCAGTTACATTAGGGAGGCATTGCACTTCAAGTGGGGTCAAAAGGCAATTGTCACTTTTTCCACAGTACCTTTACTATTATTGGTGAATAAATATATACCTAGCTAGGCAAAAAGAGACATTGACTCATAACCCCCTTTCAGGTCGCGACAGATACAATATTCCTGTTTGTTTGCCGCCATTGTGAAGGCACGACACTGCCAGCTAACAGTGAATACAACGATCTAATGGATGTATTGTGGAGCTTGCTACTGATTAGGCGTAGATACTGGCAGCAAACATGATCATTGAATACATGTATGGCAAAGTTTGCCATTGGTTAGGCTGACCAGTACCATATTAAAAGTGAATAGACAGCGAATAGACAGCGAATAGACAGCGAATAGACAGCGAATATACAGCGAATAGAATCATTGAGTGGATACATTGTAGAAGTTGCCGTTAATCAGCCTCAGCACCACCATGCGAACAGTGAATGGGGATCACTGAATAGATGCATTGTAGAGTTTGCCATTGTCCATGGAATTTTAATATATATACCGCCCAACTCCCAACCTTGAGAACCTACTCTTCTACACATCTCCAGTCTTCATCTGCAGCAGTCTTCGTCAGTCCTCATCCATCCTTCCTCCGATAAGATATCTCATCCGATCTACCCCAGACAAGATCTCTTATCTGATCGTTGCCTTCCCCACATCGGAACCCCAGATAAGATCTCTTATCTGATCGCGACTTCCCCAATCTGACACACGTTGCGCCGCTACCCCACAGAGCTTACGTAAGCTTCGCTACCCCACTGCTAGGTATAAATTTGCATGTCTCGAGGTGCTCTACCATGCCTACCAACCATCACTGCCAAGTCTGCAAACATGGAGGCCAATGTGACAAGCACCAGATCCGGTGCCCCTACCATATCAAGACGGTCTATTATGATCGGCAATCCGGAGGAAGACCTTGCAAATGTGAGCCGTGCGATCGCGACGGAATTGCGGAAGTTACAGACAATGGTGACGACACAGTCACCTTGCGCTATTCGGACGACACAGAAGTCACAACTGACAAAGACTCAACCGGAAAACCCATTGAGTCCAAGAAACTTGGACGACGTTCCGGAAGAAAATAAGCGCATCCAGGACTCACTGGACCTGCGCTCCATCAAAGGAGTACGCCAAGTGAGGCTACTCGCCCGGGGAGGATACAACTCAATCTATGTTGTAGAGATGGATACGCCTATCAAGGTATGTGTGTGGTAGCTGCTCATGCATGCGTCGAGCCCTTATACACATTATTCATTGCTATCAAATGTATTCTAACGTTGTATAGATTCCTGAACTCAGCACAACCGACACTGATAGCAGCATCGTTGCTCAAGAAGGCGCGCCGGCTAGAAAGGATGATCCTACGATCGTTGCTCAAGAAGACGCGCCAGCTAGAAAGGATGATCCTACGATCGTTGCTCAAGAAGACGCGCCAGCTAGAAAGGATGATCCTACAAACGAAGTTGCTTCTAAGAAGGAGTTCTGCCCAAAGAAGTTTCTTTCAAGAAAGGCAAAGCTTTCTCTGAAGACGCTTCGCTCGCTGAAGAGGAAGCTGTCGCTGAAGTTGCTATCAAGCAAGAAGTCCTCAGAACAAACCACTAAAGAAGACACTCCCGGTAGTGGAGATACCCCTGCTCATGTTGGTATTGTTTCTGATGGGGACACTAAACCTGTCATCGGCTCGGTCATGATTGACCAGTTTATCCTCCGCCTGCCTGACTCCGATGCCCTTTTGCCCAATCAACTTACGAATGAGGTTGCTTTCAGACGTTTTGTTGCCGCAAAGCTGCCTCATATCCCGGTGCCAAAGGTATATCACTACGAGGCAACAGGCCAGATCGAAACCTGCTTTATGGTCGAGGAATTCATTCACGCTCATCCTCTGAGCCATCAATGGATGTCTCTCAGTCCATTGCAGAAGGAAGGATTTGCTCAGCAGCTCGCTATAATTATCGTGGATCTTGCCGAGATCGAATTCGACATGATTGGAGGATTAGATCCTGTCGGATTGTCATCTGCGCCCACGGTCGAGGGGCACAAGATCTTTAAAGGGCGAGACAAGTTCCACCGAGAGGAATGCTATCCAATCGGCCCGTACAAGACCACTAAGGAGTACATCCTTGCCTGTTACGAGAAAGAGATATACTTCTACTCTCACACCAACCAAGACTTCTCGCACTCGTCACTTTTCAACAAGATGTCTATTGAATCCTTTGTGAAAGTGCTTCGAAAGAAGCGGGAGATCCTTGAGACGACCGATATCCCCGAGGAGCCTTTCGTCCTCATTCATGGTGACCTTCATGGACGGAACATCTTGGCGCGGGATGGCCAGATCTTAGCCATCCTGGACTGGGAATTTGCTGGATCATACCCGCTGAGCGAGACGTTGGATATGGGGTGCGTCCAAGTCACGGAGTATGAAAATGATGAGGAGTATGACGAGAGCACGAAGTGGGAGCGGAAGATCGAGACTCTGATCCGTCAAGAGGTGACATATCGACGCTGGGATCAGAAGAAGATCGACATGCTAATCAAGTGGGGTAAGAGGGGCGACAATTACAAGAATGTTGAACTGGAGTATGCCCGGATCGAGATGTTTCCTTCACATTTCCTTTCATCGGTATTGAAAGATGAGAAACCAGCCAAGGAGGAACCAGTCAAGGATCCGGACGCGGAAGCATCTCAGAATGCTCCCTAGACAGGCCTTCACCACGTGTTCTTTTTCGTCCTGTGAAGAGGAGACCCGACACCCCCTTCGGGTACCGAAAAACATTGGGATACGCACGCTCGATTAGAGGTCCTGGGACTCCCTGGAGTTATGCATTTTACTCCTGAACTGCATAGCCTTTTTCCCCAGAGGTGGGTTTTTCCCCAGAGGTGGTGTTCTCCCCAGAGGTGGCGTTTCCCCCAGAGTTACAGGCACATTTGCGTTGTTTTTTCTCCCTTAGATGTAGAGTTCATTTTCCCTTTGTTACACAAATAATTGCGTTGCGTTATATCATGTACTGGTGTTCGGAAGTGTGATCATGGCTGGTGTATTGGTCTTGAGAGATTCTTGTAGCATTTGTATTTCTTTCACATCGGTGTTCAGTATTAACCAAGCAGAAGTATTAACCAAGCAGAAGTATTAACCAAGCAGAAGTATTAACCAAGCAGAAGTATCTCCTTTGCCAGTCGGCTTGATCGGTAGCGGCTATCAAGATACCAAGACATGGCTTAGAAGAAGTCAAAGTTGTCGCGAGGTAAGCGTACGAGGTATCAAAATAACACATGTTTTGCACAAAGAACTAACGAAAAGGTTGTTTGAAAACCAACATCTATATACACAAGACCTAACATTGAATCTGAACAGATGTCTGATCGTCAAACTTGATATTCAAGGGGACGACCCGCTCATGTTATGGCATACTACCATGGTGACAACGTACCACTTACTGGGGTTCTATATGCTGCTCAGGTAGGTCTACTGACTAAGCTGTTCTCGAGGTCACCGAGAAGGAAAAAAGAAGCACCCATTACTTGTGTGCGTGGACCTAATATAGCTCCACAGAGAGCAATAGTTCGCGAATACTGATGGCTTACTAATCTAGAGTAGTGGACCTGTCTAACATCTAGAGCCCTAAAGCCTTATCTAGACGATGATTTCAGTGAGTAAGCTACCGTATCGATCAGCCCCAACAGAGTGAAGTAGGTTATATTTAAAAAGGTTGAGTACTAAGAGGTTTGCAGTGCTATTTATAGATGATATGGATTATATAATTCGGGAATTTGTCACCTCATGTTACTCTACAGCCTCGCAAGCCTTTGGCATTCTCCCTTTATATATACTACAATTAGAGTATGAGGGTGCCTTAACGGACAGTCTAGTCACACGATTTTCATGCTAATACATTGTATCTATCACTGTGGTTCCCACCCAGTTGGTATCGTGGGGTAGGGTACTAGTGTATAAGATATAGAGCGAACCAATACGTATTAATAGAGAAAAGATAACCTTGAAAGCATATATAATACCTCTTGATCAAAGGGGAGAGACTTCGATTGAGTAGTAACTGACTGGCTAAAGCTGTCTAACTAGAAGAAAAGAGATCCAGGCATCTTATATGCCACTGACTACCAGGTACGGTATACAAGCCCTATGGCATTCGTACAGATGATAGAATTGAACTGTGGTGGCACTGGGATACGGCAATACCCTAGGTCATTAATACTCGTTGCTGTTGCTATTTGAGACGTTGGGTGCATGATCATGTGATAGGGGTACACCTCTTATCAGTACCTATTCAATACCTAGATTAACAAAATCCGATGTTACCTAATTAGTGAGAACTAGTAAATATTCTAAATTGATGAACTCGGGTCAATATCCACATTATGATACCCCTATATCAGTATGAATTTAAAAGTGCCCATAGATCGTAGAAGTCCAAAAGAAACAAGGCAGCAGAGAATTTAGAAAGAATTAGAACCTTAGTGGCTGTGAAGTAGGGTTATAACGATAGATGTCCTTTAGGTAGAAGTCTGATTAGAATAGATACCCTTAATTAAATACGTCCCTGGACCGAGTCGAGCTCTGAGCCCTCATACAGTTGGCCTATTTGTTAAGTGTTAATTGGGACATGGTTTTCTATAAGGTGGGGCGGTGAGGTGTGAGAGGAGGGACATACCTGGAGGTCACTAGCGATATCATACTATTGCTTTTGCGGGCGTCACAGGCTTTTAGATGTGAGCAAGACATGCAAGCCTTCATTGAATGCCACCCCGCCCACGACCACAAACCTGCCAGGATCCAGAAGCTCTATATCAAAGTTGCGGATAATCTTCATCGATATTGTCAGTTTCAGTCAAACCTAAGCTACGAAGACGATTGATCAACTTACCTCAGGAAGCAACTTCCAGAGCTCCATGTACGCTACATCCTTCCCGATACAAACACGAGGACCCATGCCAAACGTGAAGATCGCGGCATCCATAAGAGATCCACGCCCGGCCTCGAGCCATCGTTCCGGCCGGAACGCCTCCGGGTCCGGCCCAGACAATTCGGGATCCCGCTGGACCACATACGCGTTGGTGGTGACTTCGGCGGCGCCGGGGACAAACACGCCCGCTATGCGCTTCCCGGCTGCGGGGATGACCCGGGCAAAAAGGTTCGCCGCGGGCGGATTGAGCCTCAGCGATTCCTTGATGCAAGCGCTGAAATATGGGAGCTGCTTGCGGGATTCTTCGTAGGCGATGGGGCGAGAGAGCTTACCCGCCTGGTCCGCGGCCTTGATCTCAGCTCGAGCTCGCTGCAGCACTGCATGATGCATGAGAAAAAACCTGAGGGTACATCCTAGGGCCGTTCCAGTAGTGTCAGCCCCTGCTTGGATAAGAAGGGTGATGTCTGGAATTTTGAAAATCAGTGCGTTCTTAGTCAACTAGATATCAAAGCTATAAGATGCTTCTTGGTGGGTAACTTACGGGCTCTTTTCTCCGCATCACTGAGAGAAATACCATCGGAGTATCGCGCATCGAGACAGCTATGTCATATAGATAGTGAGCTGGTAGGAGCTTGGGAAAAAGGGTAGTAAATGTATAGGACTTACTATTGAAGGAGATCTGGATTGTCCATATGCCAACTCCCTTTCGATTCCTTCATGTCCTTCTCGCGCTTGGTAACCTGCTCATCGGCGAAGGAAGCCAAATAACCCATCCCGAACGTATCGCTCGGGCGTGGCAAGAAGTACGGAGCCACCATGGGGTTCTTCAGGACATAATCGCGATACGCTTTCCATCTGCCAGCAAATGCTAAATACCCAAGCCCTTCCCGCCATGACTTGAGGAAATTTCGTTCATCACGACTATTTCGAATAAATCCCCAAGGCTCTGTGAAAGCTAGCATAGTGAGTACATCAGCAGCGAACTGTCTAGTTGGAGTTAGTGTATGCACTTCGTCTGTATCGATCAGCTACTTACGGGAGCTTGTCGCCGAGTACGATGTCCTGGCGGGCTTCCGCGAATCCTGATAATTTCTCTATAAATAGAGTGATGAGCTCGTCAAGTCGAGGCTCCCAAGTGTTTTTAAGTGACCCGATGGTCCACTGTCGTAGGTCAGAGTCTCCGCGTACTAGAGCGTATCAATAGAGTATACCTGAGAACCGCCGAGAGCTTTACGCATCCTCCTATGGTGATCTCCCTCCAATGTAGTGAACATGCTCGGAGGGCCAAGTGCCCCTGTTCCGTAAAGTTCGGCCTTTAGGTTACATTCTGGATCCCAGTATATGTCTTTAAGGGCATTTGCCTTCGGAAAGAGTAGAAGTCCCGGCGCAATACGTATTGGTTTGTCATCTGCAACGCAAGTTATCAGACATGTGGCGCTTAGAAGAGCTACAGATCACAAGATGGTTACATACTCCCGTATTTCTTTGTCAACCCAATAAGCCAATCTGGTTCGGCCCTGCGGACGGATATGATGGCCAGGATCAAAGATGTCACAGCGGCATACCATGGCCCAGGAAACCCTGCCAGAGGATGAAAGTAGTAGTTGTATACTACTCTCGTGATAATTAAAGACGTGGCTATCACAACGAAGGTAATAGCAACCGCGGTGGCTGTCACTGCCGAGATTGAGGAGAGAATCATTATGACTTTGGGTATCTTTTCTTCACATTTGAAAGGGACGGTCATACATATGAAGATAATGTGCGGGGTTTGAGGAACGGCCATCTCAAATTGCTTTTCTTCCGGTATCTGGCCATGATATGGTATGAAATGCCACCGTCCAATCGTATATATCGAGTGGTCAGCTTATTCGCTATCTAACCTGATAACCCTCAGCCACTGGAATAAGATGTAACCCCCGCATATTTGGATGCATCTTTGGTCATAAATAATGCCTGCTGTCAGGTTTCTTTGTTAGGTTCATGTATATAGACGTTGTTCGAAGAACCATTTCGTTAGATCTTCGTGCAACAACTGTGTTGGTATGCCACCTCAGACGTTCATCTCGTGACACTTACACAGCGTAGAAGTCTGTGTAACTATAAGTTTTAAGATCTGAATGTAACGCCCTTATGCCATATATAACCTATAAGAAAAGAAGGCTATTCTGCGTACTTAACGGTTTCAAAAGATTTATCAACGCCAACGCTTCCTTGAATTATCTATATTGTATAAACGAGGAGACGAGCTTTGAGGAGTAGAAAGTACTTAGAAAACATAAAGCACAATTAGAATTTAAACTATCATAGAAATATCATATTAGTACTGCGTATGTACTTGTTATAGTAGATGATAAGCCTAACATGTTGGTGTGATCTGATAGAAATAACGAAGCACTGGAGTGATACCTTATGATGAAATAGACGCAGGTTATGTGTATCATAGTAGTTATTACTAGGGAAGTATCATCACTAGAGTCTTTCGGGGAGAGCTCTTACTATATACAGCCACAGCTTGTGGGGCGTCCTAGCCACCTGGATTATCACAGCCACATATCCCTGTAATTCGTCAATTGGAGCATGAATGTCATTAGCAAGCTCGCGAACACTAATAATAAGATGTAGCGATAAGTTAATCGCCAAAATCTCGTATGAGTACGAGACAGGTACTGTGCCAAAACTGAAGCGCTGTGGCAGACGAAATATAGCAGACAACATAAATGTGATACCAGGCCCCCAGGGGCACCTATTACCTAGAATCATTGCTTTTAGGACTTGCCATCTGGCTGCAGGCGTGTTGTTGGACTCCGCGGTGCAATGGGCTGGGTTAGGCAAGGGAGAGCAACAGAAAAAATCACTGGCAGCGTGTTCCCCCCACGACTTGTTCATCCCAAGTAAGCTAATAGAGTGAAAACCAATAACGCTGTTAGGAATCGAACCTACCTCGCTCTATATACCCAGCCACAGCTCATCCCTGACGGCGAGTACTTGCAGTAAACCCGGCCTGTTGATATTTGAGAAAATATCTACATAACTATCAAGCTCAACCAACAACTCTGGAACCTTGACAGTTCATTGGTTACTTTGTATGAAGTTGCAACATGCAGCTGCTGGTATGCCAACAGTCCTATCTATAGACCAAACCCCTGCAGATTTACCTCTTGATAACATGGACATCCCTGCTTCCCGCAAGCTGCAAACTAATGATCTGTGGGTTTTCCCGTCAAGTACCGTACTTAGCCTGTGAGCCGCTTGACTGGTGGCTTTTAAGATTCAAGGTGCAGCAAGATTGTGAACACTGAAGTATTCTGATTACTACACTGATAACACTAGAAAGGAGTCAAACCTACACCAAAAACTTACTTTCGACCTCTTATATCGCAAGACTTTTGGGAGCCCCGGATAGGCGACATATTGGGGTTGTGGATAAAATAATCAGGAAAATCGAGCAGCGTGCTCATATGTTGAACTCGGCACTAATGTTCTTAGCAAGTTCAAACATAGATATATCGTTATCCTCAAGAAGAGAGTCGAAGGTGGTATGACCTCAGAATACCGAGTCCTAATCATTATGTAGCAATGTGTGACAATTGGCGTCTCATACAATTGGTAACGGCATACGTTATGTTGGATATACAAAATATTATAGTTATTGAAGCGATGGTCAAGGCATAGGAGGTCGATTGAGATGAAATATCGTCACATGAAGGGGTGTGGATTTCATTGTCTTTGGGCGCTTTGAATACCCTTTTAGCAGAACTGAAGAGGAAGAAAAGTGGGAGTGGACGGTCGGTTACGGACTGTACAACAAGCTGCTTATAGATTGTGCCTACTAATATCGCTACATTACTTACCTTGCGACATATTCATCGTAGATCTCTAATGAGAGGATACATGAGTGAAGTCTGGACAGTATTGGTGTGCCGGTTTCGTCCAAAAAGCTTCGGAAAGTAGTGCGAGGATCAAGCTATGTATGCTTAGCTTGGGCGTGGATTGGCGTCACGATCATCAATAAGTCAGCCACCACACTACCAATATGAAAGCACGACGTGTAATATAGGCGAAAGATAAATTCATGCACAGCCCTTCCCTTGTGCGCACTTTTATATACAGGGGTATCCTAGATCTATTCCGAAAACACGATGGTGCTTCCCCTTTTTAATATCCGCTTGCCCCGACGGCAGAAACCCGAACTTAACTAGAGGGACGGCGCGGAACTAGGAGTAGGGCAGGGCCTGTCTGTGAAAAGGAAATAAATCAAATAGTAAGCCTTTGATCCTCCAGCTGTGTGACATTACTGGCTTGCGTGACCCCTCTCACCTAGACCGCATTACCTACCTGGACTTGAATATCAGTGCGCACATGTATATCACCTAGCGCTGGCGAGTTGGCACTTGATACTTGGCCACTATGATTGGCGTCGTGCGGGTATGGTGGTATATATGAGTGTGCGGGCTGGTTCTCGGCATCTCCTGCTTGGTCGCGACGTAGGCGTCGTATGTGTTCGGAGACGCCATCTCGATCGTGGTTTTTTGGAGTCGAGTTACCCGTGATTTCAACGCTGGTCAAGGGGATGTCGTCGTCATGGGGACCATCCACCTTGGAGGCGTTGATGGTCGTCGGTATCGTCCACATGTGATTTAAGCTGGCAACACGCTTGAAACCACGGGCGCTCCGTCTATCAGAGGAGACCTGCCTCCCGTCCTTGTCGTAGATGTAGCTGTGGTTTTTTGCTTTGCGCTTGAACTTCCTGGCCAGCTGGGGCGCAATTACGGGCAGGCACGCACATACCACGGCCGTTGTTTCCTCGGCAGCAGTGAGGATCAAGAATACGGCGACGCCATCTATCAATACGAGTAAGTAGAATCCCGTGTAAGGGTTAGACAGGGAGGGAAGCAACTTAACATTACTTACAGCTTGGGTCCAGCTTGTCATCTGTATCGATAAGAAGCGCCAGAATGCGAGCCAATTCAAGCAGACAAGCAACCAGACCGATTCCGAAGACGGCCATTAAACCACGCTTCTTACTTTTATCGAGTCTCAACTTGGATATAGCCCAGATAGGTAGTATCAAGAGGCTGACATCCGAGATAAGGCTGAATATTAACGGCAGCGCAACATGGAGCACGCTCGTGGCGTCGCATTGGCCCGTCATGCCTCCCGGAACAGGTTCATGGAATCGTTGGAAGTATTGGAGGAAGTACCACTGCACGGGCTTACACTGGAATAGATAGAAGCTTGTGGCGCCGAAGAACCAGAGGACGATGTAGACGAAGTTGGCCCACCAAAAGATGCGTAGTCTCGAGTTGCCTACCAGGAATAGCCGTTTGTAGAAGAAGAGCAGCGTCATCTTGATGCAAGCAAAGAAGCTGCTCATTAGGACCATAGTGATCCAGATATGCTTTTTTCATGTGATATGGTCAGCCGACTGCACTGAGAATCAAGCATAACCGCAGCTTCACTCAACATACCCTGAAAGTATTGGACAGATTCGTTGGATAGTTTGGGTCTCGTTCATTGACGGTGTCTATATGAAGGCCAAGCCCGTAGTGGATTGCTACCATCAGGTTTGCTATGATGACATTCACAAATATCTGATTATCAGTATTAGACATGGGTGACCTCTACAAGTGGGATATTTCAGGGGGGATCATAACTAACTCCGCTCAATATGATCAAGACATCCTCGGCTATGACCCGCGAACGGCTCGCCACAGACCTCCATGTTCCCCATATTCTGCCAGCGATCGCTATGTCGTTGATAATGAGGAAAGCGATCAGACAGCCCCAAAGCGCCGGCTGTCTAGTTTCGTTGAGATACGCCTCTTGCTCTGGCTCGCGCGGTGGTAGAGCCATTATTCACCAAGCGGGTCTTGTTGGACTCCTGATGCTCTTTTTTTTCGCTGAACATAGTAGAGCGCGGAATGTGTTTCTGGGGAAGCGGAGACTAGATACTAGTTAGAATCGTTTCCGACATCCCCGGTTGACTATCAAAGGGGATTTGTAGCCCCTAAAAGACTCGAGACCAGATATCGGCGGCATTTTAGAACATTTAGTTTTCAGTAACCAGCCTGTGTTATGTGGTTCACTGCGTTTTGATTGGAGTAGCTGCTACGAGTAGGATGAAAGCTGATGGAGTGATGGAGGGTGGTGGTAACCATCTGGTGACAGGGTATTGTTGATGGTGGAATGATCATTGGTTCCTGATGTATGCAGTAAGCAATCCTCGTCATCGATTCGGTGTTATAGGTCCGCCACGTGCGCACTAGATAACGACTAAGCAGCTTGAAGGGACGGAAGAACAACCTGCAGATAGGTCGGTATATAGATGGGATGCTGGAATTGTTCGGACGTATGTGTAGAAACACCTGCGCTGTAACCCGAGGCACTTGGTTCGTGTGAGGCTCGCAACATGTATGTTATGTATGGTTAGAGAGCTTACCCGTTGGCCTGATGATGACAGCTGTACTAAAAATAATGAAAAACAAGGCCACAGCCTACGAGAATACTATGCAGATAGTGGCAAGCGGTGAGATCTGATGTGCGTCTGAAGTGCCTAGGTACTATGTATATAGTAGGTAGGCAGGTGTATATAAAGCAATCAAGCTCCGATGGTAGCGAGAAAGGAGCGTACACCCATTGACCAACGGGTCAGAACATTAAACAGTTGCCGCTTTTAGCTAGGCACTGCTAACATGGTAATGGAAGATTCCACAGCAGCCACGGTAAGTCAACTTATGTCTTTGCTAAAATGTTGGTGTAAGTGATGGCCTTTGAAAGTAAGACATAACCCAACTCAGCTCTCCATAGCTGCGCCTATGTTGTGAAACCAATACAATACGTGGACCGAAGAGATGCTTGCTTCGACCATATGAGCTACCTAATGAGAAGCTCAATACCTCATTACTTGTTCTCTACCGATCAGACTGATGTGGAAAGAAAGTTTGTTAAGCTTTTCAGCCGAGACAAACAAAAGTGGCTTGCATCGATTTATTGGTAGGCGGCACGTTCGGGAATCAAGCGAGGGAGACATGACTGGGTATCATTGGATGTGCTTACACATTCATGCAATGTGCATTCTGACACCTGGGCAACCTATAAATCAGGCCAGGACAATCAAAACTCCAGCGTCCCTTTACCGAAGCTTACAAAGTACAGGTAGGCAATTGAAGTATATAGATACCGTACTACCCTGCGTACTTACATACCAAAGGTAACCTGGCAGCCTGTCTTTGGTACTCAGGTCCAATTGACTGGATGCATGTGTGCACCTATGTTGGCGCCTTACCAGAAGGGACTAACCTATTTAGCCCCTCAATGGTTTTGTTGACTTGTCACAATCCAAACTCTTTACGTACCTCCCCTGGCCGCCCTGACAGCCTGCAGTGGTATTCTACACATAGTGACAATACTTATACGCATAAGTTATACCTGCTTAGGTAAATGTACTCAGGCAGTGCATAGGCAAATCTTACAAAAAGATCGGCAGGGAAGTATTCGTACCAAGTTAGACAACCAACACCGAAAAAAAGAATGCGCCGTTATCGCCGCCATTCTCGCTCTTTATAATAGTCTTTTGTCCGACGTTCGAAACTCTTTTTTAGCGACGTGGGTGCGGGAATCCTACCATCTTTTTCCATTCGATTTTCGTTTTCGCTTCCCACCCTTTTCACATACCCTCAGCTCTCCCCGTATTGCCGCCCATCTCAGCAGTCTGTATACTGCGCCAAGCCCCTCCTACACTCGAGGGGCCATGTCCAACGGGAAAACCCTCTCCGTTATGGAGGCAGACGAGACTGCAGTCTCGCGACCCGGCGGCTCTCAAGATGGCAGCCTTACAAATTACAGCCGCAGCCAAGAGGCTCGTGTTGTGCGAAAGCTGGACTGGAATTTAATGACGCTCTTCTTTGTGCTTTGTGAGTAACTGAGTCTAATGTTGTTCCTGGCGGCCTGTTTTGGAATATACCTTCGAGCAAGGCACTGACAACACCCTTGCGTCGCCAAGATATGCTGGCCTTTCTCGACCGTGGTAATATAGGAAATGCCAAGATTGCAGGCATGGACAAGGAGCTTCAGCTCACTGGCAATCGATATCAGTGGCTGCTCAATATATTCTATATCACTTATGTTGTTTTCGAATTCGGAGTGCTGCTATGGAAGATCTTCCCTCCCCACATTGTTGGCGCGGTTGTCGTGTTTGGCTGGTAGGTAGATTGTCCTCGTCGTTGCCTTTTAGCTTCCCATCTGACTAGCCATGTAAAGGGGCTTGATCGCCACAGTGCAAGCCGGCACCCACAGCTGGGGCGGCATGATGGCTCTGAGGTTCCTACTCGGTGCATTTGAAGCCTGCTATGGGTAGGTCATAGATTACACTCGCAATCGTATGTTGCTGCTGATATTGGCCCGATTCAGACCAGGTATCATCTATCTGCTGTCGTTCTTCTACCTTCGACACGAGATCGGCTTCCGATGCGGCATTTTTGCATCTGCAGCGCCACTAGCCTCGACATTCGCGGGTGCTCTAGCCTATGGCATCACTAGCGGACACTCGCATCTCACCAACTGGCGCCTGCTATTCCTAGTCGAAGGACTGCCAACCGTGCTCATGACAATCATTGCCTTCTACTTCATACCAGACTCTGCGGAGAAGGCCAGGTTCCTGACGGCGGAGGAGAAGGACATAGTCAGATCCAGGGCCATGCGCCAAGTCGGCACTGATGGGAATGCTAGGATCGGAGGGTTTAAGATCAAGGATATTGGCCTTGTTCTTATCGATTTAAAGGCGTGGATGTGTGGATTGATGTACTTCTGTGGCAACGTCACCTATTCCAGCTTGCCTGTTTTCCTCCCGACCATTCTCGAGGATATGGGCTACACTGCCATCAACGCTCAAGGCTTATCCGCCCCGCCGTCTTTCGCCGCTTTCTTGTTCGCCTTAATCACGACCTGGATTGCAGATAAGACTCAGCAACGATGCCTTGTCCTTTTCGCCACTTCAGCTGTGGGAGGAGCCGGTTATATAATTCTGGCCACTGTTGAGACTGTTGGGGTTCGCTACTTTGCTACCTTCCTAGCGTCCGCTGGTGTCTTCTCTACCATTCCTAACATCCTTGGGTTAACCCTGAGTGAGTGCTCCCCGCTTTAATCATCGCATCTTTAGAAGAGACCATCTAATATTAACAACCTCTCTAGACAATCAAGGCAGCGATACGCGACGTGGGATGTCCATTGTTCTCATCAATCTAATCGGCCAGTGTGGACCCTTTCTGGGTACCAATGTCTTCCCCGCGAAGCAGGGGCCTCGATATGTCGAGGGTATGAGCATCTGCGCCGCCTTCATGTTTTTCTCGGCCCTCCTTGCGCTCGCGCAACGTCTGCTCTTATCATGGGAAAACTCAAAGCTCGACCGGAAGTATGGTGCTGTTACGAAGGACAGAATTGGTGCAGAGTCAAAAGAGGTTGCGCTAGAAAACTACGGCCCTAACTTCAGGTACGTACTTTAAGGTAGTACGCCATGCCAGTTATATCCAATTTGGATTATCTGTAAAGATCAAGGTTTATATCTTGCCTTATACCCTATTTCTGTGTCCAAGATTAAATAAACAGGGACTAGGTTAAGCAGTTACCTACTCGTGAGTGTCAGGATTAGATTATATAATGTTCACAATGTTGATCAGCAGCGTATTCACTTGTTGGGACATGGTCAAGCTAGAAGGGTCTCTACAGTCACACACACACAAGGTTGTAATACACTCCACGTGAGGTGCCTGTAGAGTGAAAACAGGGCTGGCACGTTGCACACCACAGGGTACATACATATAGTGGTAGTTTTTCCACGAGAGGCTCTCGTGGAGTGGAGTGGATTACAACCTTACACGGTGACACACACACACACACACACAGATATATATACATATACCATATTGCCACGTACACAAAAAGGGGACACCTACACATGCAGTGTGGACTTCATGAACATATGCTGCTGAGAGTTGTACTGTTTGGGGAATGGGGTTTCGACCGCTATTATCCGCCAGGCTCCTCACACTAAGTCTTACTAGTTGTACCTAATTTATTTTGGTTTACTTAATAGTACGTGTTACATAACTCGTTTTCACACTTCCGATTCAGAAGTTATCGCCTTATCGATATATCATCCGGTTTGAAACGCAAGTCATTACTGTCACCTTCACATAACATACGGGTGTGATAACCAATATAGCCTCACTATTACAGTGGTGATTGATATGTTTATTACAATTGAGTACCATTAAAATGGTTGTCAATATCCCTTGCGCCCCCACCTTCTGACCTAATATATACAGCTTCAAAGTTACATATAAACTACCTGTGGTAGTAGTCGGTGCCCATCATTTTTCAAGAATTTATTACTTATTCGCACCCATTTTAAAGCATCACCATTTGTATTAAAGCGAGAACTCATAGCGTTTGGTAGCCCTGCCGGGAATCAAACCTAACTTCGTCTTACTATCCGCAGGTGCTCCCTTTAGAAGGTCTACTTGTAAGGCATACATGCTAAAAGGGCAATGTGAGCCGTGCCTATACGCGTAGTTTACGTAGTAGAATGCCTAGAACTCACATGTGAGGGATCAGGAGCTAGTATGGATATTGTATATAAAGTTCTTTCCCCTTTTCCTTGCCCCATATTTACCAAAACCACAGGAATTCAACAACGCAACACAACCACCAACCAAAGTTGATATGGCCCAAAGTGTCATCAACTACCCGAAAACCTGCAGGTGCACAAGCTGAGAATGTCCAGCCATTTAAAAAGATTGGCGCTGGAGCATGTGGGGCAATATTCACCGAAGAAGGAAAACAGTTTGCTCTGAAGCTCACTAAGTCTGCCGATTCGGATTTGTGGAACGACTATGTGACGCATACTCTCATCTTCGACAGGTTCAAGCGTCACAATGTTGACGTAAAGGTGCTGAAGCCTTACTACTTCGTACCAAAGGCAGAATGGAATTTCTTCGATGACTGGACAGGCTAATCCGAAGCTGCACAAGATGTCTGCAACCTTCCAGCCGATGCTTTGGCTTCTCCGTGAATCACACCTCTACCAAGGGCTACAAGAACCTTTCTGATTGAGATACATTGTGCGGAAAGAATTAGGCCCAAAGCACTCGCAGATCTTGCAAACAAAGACGGCATTGTGAGAGTCTATCTCGGTTATCTCTAGGGGAAGAGTGGAGAAATGTTCTGCTTCTTAGAAACTTTGAGTTGCATCTCAACCAGATGATAGAGTTGCAACTGGATGTAGAGTATGTGGCATCTCAGGTGGCCAAAGCCCTAGCTGTCATGCATTCGGGTGCCAAGACTGATTCCCGGGGCGTGAGATTTGTCTTGGGAAGCTCATCTGAGGAGCTACGGTTACCCATCAAGACTTGTTCAGGTTTTGCTGAGCTTACTGCGATGGAAGATCAGATGTTTATGGTATCCCCTTCCTGGTGATGAGACTACACACGTTTACTTTAATCGATGCTATCGTGACTCGAAGATCTCCTCTATCATATAATGTTAAATGTGAAAATCAAGTGTTAGCTATCTAATATCTATAAAGCTTTATCGGGTTGACGGGTACCCATGTGTAGCCACAATATGAAACGGGCATTCCCATGGTACGTTTCCTTATTTTACCGGTAAGCTCTTGATTTCATTTCATTTTTGGTTTCATTTTTTTAAAGATATAATTAGCAAAAAAACTGACAAGGCCTTACGTAATTAGTTTTAGGCTAACATAATTAGAGATTAAATTTATTACAACAGGGCTCTATATAACAACGACTGCTGGTAATAAATGACCACATAAAAAAACATAGTTGGGAAGCTACAAATTCCTGGATATTATATCAAGATGTTTGTTTCAAGATTTTCCGAGATTCGGATGTTCAAGGAGAACTGTAATACCGGCAGTGGAAGGGACATCACATGAACGTATTAAGAGCTAATGTGAATGTAACATTAACCAGCTTGCTATTATAGCGGAATAACCTATTATTAGCTAAGTTGGACGTTGACAACAGCACACGGGTGCATCTGCTGCTTTGGTTTCATAGAAAGGGATCTCTACTCTAAGTTCGCAACTCCCTAAAAGCTCGTTGCTCATTCTTTCTTCTATACAAAAACTTGATAAACAACTTCCATATCTTCAAGTGCTTGAACTCCGATGATGAAATTAAGAGTTGTTTTTGCTTTCATAAGCTTCATCTACTTATCTAGGACCCTAGCCGAGAAGACCCCAAACTATACAAGGTAATATATACAACCCAAATGTACAGCGCCTATATCCCTACAACTAATATGTATTTCAGTCGTCCAGTAAGAAAATCGGATGGAACTCTGACTTGGTTCCCGAAACCCTTTGACACTACAAAACTAAGTCCTAATGCCGAAATACTCACCAGCATGAGCGCCATCTCAGAGTTCAATGAGCGATACAACGGTGGTATCCGAATGGAGGTCGTCGTAGGTCAATGGATCTTCATTGAAGCCCAGACGGTAACTCATGTCGGCACCATAGTGGAACCGGGCTTGACGGAGGTGCAGCGCACATATCATCTGGGGCCCTACGAAAACGAGACCAGCCACTATCTGGATTCAGGAACGGGCCTTTGTTCTACTCGTCCGTGTGTTAGCTCGATTCAGTGTTATCTCGGTTCTGGATGTGGCATGTGCTTTTTATTTCTATGTTTCTAGTCTGATGTGAACTTAGGCGCAGTAACATGGGTGTTAAGAAAGTAAAGAGTAACGACACGGCTAGCAGAATAATTCTTTTTAATTAGTATGATTATTCGTTTTCCTCTACTTCTGAAGCCTAAGGCTTTCTCACTTTTAAGATTCTCTAGCCGTATAGTTACTCAATCACCCGACCACTAAGCCACCTGGTGCTCAGTTTCTAGTACCCCTATTTCAATACAGCGACTCCTATGGTGCCTAGTCCGTTCATGATGATTAAATAGACGCAGGTTATGAGTAGTATAGTAGTTATTATTAGAGAAGCATCATCACTAGAGTCTGACTGAGTAGGAGGCAGAGCCTCCTATATATAAGCCACAGCTTGTGGGGCGTCCCAGCTACCTGACTTATCACAGCCACACATCCCTGTAATCCGTCACATGAAGTTGTGATAGTCCCATTACAGACTCTAAAGGTAGGTGTCTTAGAGCCAGATACTAGGAACTCTGCCGTGAATGGCGATCATGGATAAATCTCTCATCATGGCGTCTTATCTAAATATCTAAGAGTGGCTAGTTGATATGCAATTTACCTATTCTGGCTTGCCTTGACTCTGTGTCACGAGATGAACGTATGAGGTAGCAAAACAACACAGTTGTTGCACAAAGGACTAACTAAAATGCTGTTCTTCGAAGAGCCTCTATATACATGAAGCCTAACAAAGAACCCTGACACTCTGTTTCTCGAAACTTACCTGCTTCAGTACCTAACTTGAAATCCTGAACAACCCTTCATATCTGCGGTTTTCGATTAATAGCGCAGTGCTGGTGCCTACACTCATCTCTTGCGTGGTACCTGCTTGGACTCAGGTCTGGAAGGATAGCGAGGATGAAGATAAACGGACGGCCAAAGATGAACCCCCGAGTCTAGAATCTTGTTAGGCGAAGCGTCTGTTTGGAGGAAGCTGGTCAGAATTAGTTCAAGTGTGCGTGCGAGCCTGCGTACTAGCTAGTCATATTTATCTTACATCCCCGTTATCCCTATCGCTTACAGTTGATTTAGCCACATTTGCTTTTGTGAACCATTGAATATGCAGAGAAAGAAACATGAATCCACACCCGCCCCTATTAGGGATATACACCTGATGTTATCCGCCAGAGATAGACAGTATTTTGTCCATCCATGGCCAAACCGCTCCCTCGACCTTTCTCTGTCATGCAGTCTGGCAAGGGCCCTCGGTCTCGGAAAAGAATTGGCGGGTACAGCTAAAGACGGGCACGACGAGGCCTACGATACCCTTCATTAGTATGTTGTATTCTTCAAGCCCTAAATCATTAGTTTATCGTGGATTATTGCTGACTCACCGCAACCGTAAACGTCTGTGCCGGTGTTTGGCAGGATGTAGCTGTAATTTGCCTGGTACTTTCCACTGTAGTACCAGAGCTCATTGTCCGTGAACTTCCACCTGCTGCCGCCCCCGCAGTCGACCCAATCGCTGAGGCCCTGACAGTCATCGCAATCGAAATCCGCTTGGCACACCATCACGCCGTCTTCGATGACGTGACCCTCCCAGATGTTATAAAAGAAGTCTCCAGTGCCGGTAATAGATAGGTCTAGGCAGGGGTAGTTGGTTGGGGTTGCGCATAGGGCGCAGGCGGAGAAAGATGAGCAGCCATCTTGGCGCGGGGCAACCAGGAGCTCATAGCGGCGCTTATCATTGATACTGCTAAGGCTATCACCATCTTCACCATGATCCCCATTTCTGCTGTTGCTGTTGGATAGCTCAAAGCCGGATGGTGGTATAGGCGCGCCTGTGATAAGACCCTGGTATGCTCCGGAAACAGTGGATGGAGGCGCAACATCACCCCTAGGCCTAAGCGATGTAGTAGTGGTAGATGCGGCGGTAGCAACCGCCGGCGCTGGAAAGGTCCGCAAAGGATCCTGGCAAACTGTATAAGTGGTGGTTCCCAGACAGATCTGTCCGGCGGTGGAACAGGTAACGTCCGAGCTTGTTGCAGTAGGGATGGGGCTAGGAGGAGGACAGACGGACGAGCCCACACAGACTGACTGCCCTCCGGATCCGTTGCAGACTGTAGTAGTAGACCATGGCCGGGGACACGATGTCGAATTTAGTGGAGGCAGGGGTGAACTAGTTGTAATGCCAGAGAAATCACCAATATTTATGAGCCAGTCGATAATACTTGACCCGGCTGAGACGTCGAAGTTGAAATCGTCAGTATCAGCAGTGGCCCACACCTCCAAGATACCGGCGGTGACAGCGGGAGCCGGAGTAATTGTACTGGCAATATCGGTACCCGTTGTGTCGCAACCGACAACATTGCTACAGGTCGTCGTTGTGGTGGCCCCGATGATCGTGAGCGTTCTGCACGAGCTGAACGTGCTTGTTGTGCATTCCTCGTTATTAGGCTTGTTACTATTAGGGTCATTGGAGTCGGTAAAATCTACCGAGACAACAGGTCATTAACCAATTCTTTCGGATATCACGCAACACAGACTTACCATCGTCTTGGCCATCATTGTCATCGTCATCATCTCCGGGAGTATGGCAATGTGGCCCACTGCAGCCTCCCGGAGGGCAACCTAGACCCAACGGGCCACATCCACCTCCGTGATCACACAAGGGGCCCGAACAGCCACCGCCGTGATTACAATGCAGTCCGTAGCACGAACCTCCACGATGGCAGGAGGGTCCGCTGCAGTCGCCTCCCTCTTCGCACCTGGGCCCAGTGCAATCTCCTCCACGGGTACAGTGATCCCCGCTGCAGTCTCCCGCTCTTGTACAAGTTGGGCCAGCGCAGTCGCCACCCCTAGTGCAGGTCGCAACGGTGCAGTCTGCGCCATCTGTGTTACACCCTTCGCTGCAGGGAAAACTACAGTGCGCAGTACAGCTGCTACCGCAACCCCCCGAGCATGTTGGACCTTGCCCGCCAGTGGTATGCGTTATGGTGACAAATGGCGTTGTTTTCGTGGAAGAAATAGTCGTGTTTGGGACAGGATATGTATGCCAGGGCCAAGGCTTAGGGGTGATGTTGCGTGTGTTAGGTGGACTGCTAATACATTGGTAGCCTGCGCTAGATAGAGCAGCGGCGTCGTCGGTGATGGTGAAATCTGGAGCGCGAACGCTGGTCTCTATAATGAGGAGAGAAGAGGTGATTCCGGAAACAATTGGAATATTAGAAACTGAGAGCACGGTGGTGGTCACAGCTGGGATACTAAGGACCGTCGTCACTGTCACCGACACATACTCGCTGGTAGCCGTAATTTTGCCGTCGCCACCTGTGTATGAATCCGAAATAAAACAGCCGACTTCCAGACTTGTTGTAGATGCTGGAAATATGATGATGGTCTCTATGCCGAGTATAATAGGGGGGAACACGTAAGTGCATGGTGGATTACAAGCCACAGTAATGTTGGAAGCACTATTGGAGCCACCACCGTTTCCGCCGACGGAGCCACCTCCGGGACTTCCTAGCGGCGGCCATATACTCGGGTCAATATATACGATGCCTCCAGAACTTCCATTGCTTCCTGTACCTCCCAGGTCTCCTCCGCCCAAGGATAGGACAAGCCAAGCGGCAATTTCACTGGTGTAGCCATCGCTAGTAGTATCATTGAAGTAAACAGGAATCATGCCTTCCCCTTCGGGCGAAATGATCTGCACGTTTCCTTTTGTGAAAATATTGTAGAGCCACAGTCCCTGAGAGAAGCTTGTATCAATGAGTCCTAGTTGGCAGGACTCTGTGCTGGTGCAACCTAACTGATTGTCCTCAAAGAACGCGTAAAATCCTAGCGTGTAGATGAAGACGTCCGTAGAGTTGATAATCCGCAACGCCCAGGCGTGCCTACACTGGTCATTAAAACAGTCTGCAAATGTTGGGTCGCCTAGTCCAGCCTTGTAAGGCTCCGTAGATGGAGGGTTTGGCTGATAATAAGGGCTTTCAGTTTGGATGTGGCCCATGTAGATGTTAGATGCGCCGAGCAGCTGGTACTGATACAACTGGGCGTGCTCTGAAGCGGTGCCTATCATCCATACTGGCCCTTTTGATTCTATTAGAACACCTCGTCCTGCATAGACGGAAATCTGTGTCTTGACATTAAGGGGTATGCCCTCAGGACTCTCGGATGCGTCGGCATTCAAGGGGTTATCGAGGTCGTGATCACTGACCCACCACCAGCAGTTCTCGAAATATCCAGACGCCTCGGAGGTGATGTGCATCAAAAGCGACGCGGCCATGCAGTTCTCGTTGAACGATCCGACAGGGCAGTCGGCAAGCTGAAGATCAGAGCCTGCCGCACCTCCCACTCGGAAGTGGCTATCCCACATTGCAGCTGATCCTTGGGTCGACTCATGGACATTCCACTCCATCAAAATGCAGCCCGCAGTGGCCCCCTTGACGGTAAATAGCATGTCCGAGATTTGAATGATACCCGAGTCGCCTTTTTGGCCAACCTGGACCATAATTTGGGGGTTGTCTGCATCCCCAAAATACGAGCCAGTGCCCATGATCTGAGACCACCCGGAACCGACAATGATGGACCCAACGGGAACCTTCACGGTACCCCCAACGAGATAAACCCCTGCCGGGAAGAATATAGTGGATCCGACGTGGCCAGACAGTAAATCGTTGATAGCAGCGGTTTGGTTGCCGGTTCCGTCATTGGATACACCGTTGTCTGTAGCCACAACGAAACTATCAGCACTTGATGACTCGTACTGAGGCTTTGATTGTACTAAGTACTGTCCGCTAGGGTTGAGAAGAGACTCCGGTTTATTAGGAGCTGGTACCTGTTTTGAAGTAATGATTAGTAGTCAATCGAAGGGACACCGAGGGTGACTCACTATATAGCCGCTTGTTTTTCCTCCACCTCCATCGGGCCCATATTGGTAGCCTGAGGCCCACGATGACAGGTAAAGCGAGTCCTCAGTTGATCCCTCAAGCAGGGTTGCTCCCCCAGAGACCAGAACAATGGCTGCCGAGGCCTCGACTAGCACGTTATCTAGCACAATATTAGGCTGCTGCGAGCCCAGAGCTGCCAACGTGATAGCCGTAGGCACACCGTTGAAATGCGAGTCAATAACCGAGATTGATCCAGTTCCCTGACTTGTGGTGGTTGAGTACTCGGTAGCATCTATGGCAATGTAGCAAGAGAGGACATATATATTTTTCCATACTATGCCCCAGTTCCATAATGACTTGATGGCGGTAAGGCAGCTCGTGAATTGTAGGTTGCGTGCGGTGAACTGCTGGCTACCTGCCAAGAATCCTACATTTCCTCCAGTGAAGGTCAAATCGCTGGCGAAACCACCGCTGCCATTCTCCATCATAATACCCACACCCGTGGCGCGATCGCCTAAGGAGGGTCCTGTGGAAACAGCCATGACGAAATCACAGTTGGTGATACTGGTGGCCTGACCGACTTGCCAGTGAATTCCAGTGGGAACATATTCCTGGTCATTATCATAATTTGTACGATTCTGCTGCGTCATGTCAAACTTGAAGTTTCTAATCTGTCTATAGAAATTACTTTGATTGATATACCTGACATACATTAACTTGAGTCAGTGTTGTTTCTAGAGGTAAGGCCACTTACCACTCGTTCCCATTTCCCCCAGGTATGTAGAAATCAGAGTCGAACATCGCAATTCCAGTAAAATTAAAGGTACTTTTGATGACGGGTTTATCGTTGGGGTTCCCGACAAACTGTGTGTAGTAGTATTGGATTATGGGAGTAGATATTATGTATGTGCCTGCAGGAAAATAGACAAGGGCACCTAGGGTGGTGGTTGAGCCGCAGTCGGCACCACATCTCAGCTGGTTTAACTCGGAAGCGCTGTAGGAAGATGCTGCACGGTTTATAGCTGCAGTATCATCTGTTACGCCGTCGCCTTTAGCGCCAAAGTCTTGCACGTTACGATAGAACTGGTAACCAGACGGTGCCAGCGGCATCCCCCCTTTTGATGCTAGCTGGCATATCCACGAGTCACAATTGGTGTTCTGTCTCTTTTGCGCCTGTGATGAGTCCTCATGGTGGCCTCCATGGATTGCTTGCAGTATACTGGCATTGAGAGGCCCTAGCACTGGGCCAGTCAAAACGCCTTTGTCTGGTGCTGTTCCTTCCCTGTTGTTGATGTTATTTTTCATATAATTGGGTGGAGGCTTTCAGCAGACCAAAATTAGCGAAGGTTTTGGCTTAGGAGTTGATATGAACGCACATGAGGAGAGCCTAGTGGTAACGGCGGTCTTGTGCCCACAGGTCCAACAGGAATGGTTACTCCTGCCAACACGGCCGAAGCTGCGAGTAGCGGAATGAAGGCAACCCTCATCATGGATCACAAGGCCTATTCCGATTTTCAATTTCACCACGCCCACGTTGCACTACGAATAGTCAAGTGGGAATTTATATATGTGAAGACCCAAGTGGGCGGTATGCTGGGGAAACTTGAGATGGCATGTCTGCTGCAACCACTCTGACAAGGCGATAATAGGATGTCCAGTAAATCATTCCTATGTTCTCTCTTATTACATGGATTATCTTTGCATAAGCATTTATTACATCCGGTGACCCCGTTTAGCATACAACTAGCTCACGTTGTCGAGATTACTGTTACACAGCAACAAACCTCATCTCGGTTTGTGAAGGAAAAAAAGACGCAAGAATCCAAATTGGGAAAACGCCCGGTCACGCCTCTTTCTTTCCGTGAAAAGATTATTCTGTGCCGCATGATCGCGTTTCTCTGTTGATTCCAGAAAGTCTGCTGGTTCCAGGGTTGTAATCCACTCCACCCACTCCACCAGCCACACATGTGGAATGGGTGGACTTTAATCCACGATAAAGTTATATGGAGTGGACTAAATGGATCCACTAAGAGGTTATATGGAGTGGGTGGCCATAAAGTGGACGTAGATTAAGGGGTATATCAGCCACGGATAAGGCGTATATTAGCCATAAGGGAGGCGTATACTAGCCACAATCAGCCACAGCTGTCAGCCATATATCAGCCACAGCTGTCAGCTATAATACCTGTTAGGAAAATCAGTAATTTTGCTAGTAATTACTAACAGCAGACCTCCAACTCCACAGTTAGTCCACCCACCCACCCACTTCCACCCACGAGGGCCTCAAGTGGACGTGGATTAGTTAGCAGCAAGGCCAGATGGAGTGGAATGGAGTGGAGTGGCTCCCACAAAGTGGCCCACGCGTGGATTAGCGTGGAGTGGATTACAACCTTGGCTGGTTCTGCCTTTCTGATAAGGAAGAGTCTAGACTTATTTGGGGGCCAAAAGGGGTTACATTTGGTCTTACGGAATGCTGAAGCTTCGGGGGTTAATACACAGGTCAGCAGGAACATACAGACAGTAAATTATCTCAAGGCCTACTCCTATGGAGCAAGGCAACACGTGCAAGATCACTGCATACAGTGCATGCTCATTGCGAGAGACAAGCGATGTCAGATCTTAGCAGATACGGCGATAATATGCACCATCGAAGGTGATAAAGCATTGTTGCATTACCTATATAGAAGACATCCTTCGAATAGTGTGCGTTACTAATTAGAGACCTTGTCCTTCAACATGAAGTCCTTTTTGTTGGTAACAGCGACCCTTCACCTGGCTTTGCATAGCTTAGCCCAGACTGCACTGGACATCGACTCGCTTTTCGACATTGACCTAGACTCTAATAACCAGGGAGGCTGTGGTTATATAGGTCGAAATAATATGCAAAATCTCCTTCAGGAATCTCTTGATTTAGGACTAGTGGGCGTTCGGCTTGTGGCTGACTACCGAAACGGTGTGGTTGAAGCCAGGCGGCTTCTGGATTCCTTTTTCAAAACGACAACTGGCTCGCTGCCTGAGGCTGAACTAGACGCAATATCAAGCAAGTAGCTTTCAAATTTATCTTGAATAATTACCAGAGTATCAGAAATACTAACGTTAGGATGGAATGCTAGACAAATATAACGGGGTATCGGACTGGATTCAAAACGATGGTGCCATCGATGGAGGTAGAAGCAACTTGCCGCCTTGGCTCTTTTGTTACCATACGTGGCTGTTGAGACGGAGTATGAGTGATTCGGCATGGAACTACGACCAGGAAGAATACAAAGACAACAATGGCAATACCGTCTTAATCAACTCTGTGCAGGACTATCTCACCAAACAGTTGACTGAATCGACGGAAGCTGAGAGACCTTTAAACCAGATCTACCCAGTATGTGAATCATATGACTCCCAACTAGAATTAATTGATAATGTGTGACTAGTATTGGAGCTATATGCATCGAGAGTACTTTTTCGACCGCTTTTACGCCAGTGGAGCCAATGGAGGCTTTTGCAGCTTGCGCCGAATGGGATCTTTAGCAGCAACTCAGCATAAGACTGCAACCAGCACCATCACGCTTTGCCCGATGAGCTTTGGCGCAACTAACAATTTTGAAGGGGCAACGATCATTCGCCGCCGGGACGTGGCTCCTAACCCTATTGCCCGGGATCTAGTCACCAGCAACCAAGTACCCAATGGAGCACAGACGCTGAAGGAAGTCCTACCAACGTCTATAACGTTATTCCACGAACTTTTCCATCTGGTTTTGGGTAATGATGTGACAATGTCGGCTGTAGGCGAGGTTTACGAGATTTTTGATAACCGACCCGGCTTCGAACAGATTATAGGGTTGGAGTACGCCAATGCTGTGGACAACCCAGAGTCCTATGCTCTTGCAGCTGCGGCGTACGACTATACCGTTAATTGGGACGTGGACGGTCAGAACCCCATTGAGTTCTATGCTGGGTGGACCACCCAGGGGTAGTTCTACGGCTAGATATGAATAGTAGGTATACTTGTTTAGGGCTATGAGTGGTGCTTTGGTTTGAAGGAATGATAGCAACACAGGTGGCAAGGTTTATTTCGTCGAACGATGTATTGGATAGTGGATGCGGAAATAGAGTAACCAATTATTAAAATTCTACTTGATTACAAGAAAGCCTTATCTCATCAATGCAGGTCTTCCACGCCCATGGTACCAGCATCATCATCATCATCGAGACACCAGTGCATTTGCAGGTCCAGAATTTCATTTTGCCGCATGGCGGCGGCATCAGTTCTTTCATGATCGACATCTAGCTGGGCTGCCAGCTCCTCGAGCCATTGTGCCAAGTCTGCATGACCGTTTTGATGCGCCTCGGCAACGGCATCGCGTCCAGCCTTATTCTTCATGCAAATAAAGACGAGGGCAGGCTTGTTCTCGCCATTGAGACCGTGCCAGTCCCAGTTCTCAGCTGAGGGCCAGTCAGAATCGGGGCCCCGACTCGCGTTCTCGAGATCTTCGAATCCATCGCCGTGGAACCAGCGATATATCATTGTGGCAGATCTCCTGCTGCCCGCCCGTGCAGCGACGTGCAGAGCTGTGTCACCGGCGTGGTTCTGATGCGTGATTAGAACCCACTTAAGGCGCTCGTCTGCTGGGCGCTGGTCTAGCTGGGGCCCGAAGGCAGCGGCCATGGCACTCACAGCACCGATATTATCCGCAGCGGCAGCGCGATGAAGGGCCGAATCTCCAGTTTCAGGATCAATGGCTTTGAGAAGTAGATTTAGGCTCCCACCTCCTAACTCGTTGTATGCTATGGGTCCCACGTAAGCTTCTATCGCCGCTTTATCTGAGTATGCTGCCATGTTCAGAAGGCATCGTACGACTTCTTTACTGGGCTGCTGACCATCGAGAAGCGGTAGCCGCGGCTTCCGAATCTTCTGAGGGGGTCTGGCATGGTTCATGATGCCTTGCTCAATAGAGAAGGAGGTGTGACATTGCGTCCGGAGCGGAAGTTTGTTGGAAAGAGTGTGCGCTGAGGGAATGGGGATGAGGACCAATACAATAGAGACGCTGAGGGTTGTGTAAGAATAGAGGGGCCGATGCAACCTGAAAGCTTAGTCAGAATGAGCTCGTCTCACAGAGTGCTAAACAGTTGAAGCCTTCAACTTGAAGGGTAATCGGAAAAGATATTGATTAGTGTTTATATAATGCTTTCTTCGTATTATTCTTGGCACCCTCCTAATTTTGTGCTTCCGTAAGCAATGCGGTCGAGGTCATAGTCTATTAGGGAAATATTAATAACCACATTTTATAGCCTATAAAGGTGAATGAAGTAGCATCTTTCCTAATATGCACAGTTGAAGACGACTAAGTCGAGCTACTTTCAATTATGTAACAACATTCCTGGTTCACATAAATGGGCGTATATTCTCCGTAAAACAATTATTCTTCAAGTCCGGGAAAAAGTCTTCTGTTGTAGGAGCATCTAGTTGCCCCCAAATTTTCAACCTAGCTCAGTCATATCAACCCCTTCTTGCTTCTCATCCCCTGCTTCGTCCTATGGTTCTGGTCAAGGCCAAGTCTCTCAATAAAAAAACTTCCAAGAATAGTAGCGCCACTCAAGACACCCATGAAAGTTCATACAACCTGAAGGAACTTGAATATGAGTGTTATAATAAATAAAAAGGTCTCTATTCAATGAACTGACCGCCCGGGAGCACTATTTACCCGGGGTCCATACTAACAGGAGCAACTAACAACTACCCCTATCGTGGCAATTACATTATGCCCATTGCATGAGTGAAGTATCCTGCTCTGTTAGATTAGTATACTTTACACTGTGCCTCCAGACCATCTTGCTTTTCGTGGTATCTGCAGCTTCCCGTGATAGGCCCGTTAGGTCTGTACCGTCCAGGTACGCGCCCCGTAGCCTCTGGCCGGCCTCAAACGTGGCCTTTAATAAGTCATTGGCTGATTTGGTGGTAGTGCGGATTGCAGGATTGGACTGGAATAAACCCATTAGGTACGATAGGGGTCCTATGATGAGCGGAAAGGTGAACAGGCGTGTGAACCAGTTGCCATGCCGAACGATACCGGTATTCATAGTTCCTGGATCGATGCCAACGACGGAGATACCCTTAAGAGATTGGTCGGCGTCGAGACGGCTCTGGAGCTCTCTTACCATCATCGCGGCGCATATCTTAGCCGCGCCGTATCGTCGGCCACCCATAACATATGGACCCGCGCTTGTACCGGTGGCCCATGTACCTTTGGCGATAGCGTCTACACTATTCTCATCTTTGAAGAAGGTTTTCCACTCCTCGTCATTGTAATAACCAGTGACATTGTGTATGGGATGCTCGACACTATAGACATCCAAGCAGCTTGTTAGCTGCGGGACACCCACCTGCATTGATAATGAGAGCATTGGTTACCAACAGGCGATTATTAAGGCTAATAAGAATAGCACGGAAGCAAGATGCCAAGAGATAGCCCAGAAAGAAAAGCGGGGAAACTGAGAGGGGAATACACAGGCGCATGCCGACATGGACATAGAATCACAATAACGGGACTCACTTATGACTAGAGCTCCCAACAACAACAATGCGACCATTCTCCGGGTCGATGCTTTGTAGGAGCATAAGCGTCAGTAGCCAATGGCCCAAGTAGTTTGAGGCAAAGCTCATGTCAAAGCCGTCCTCGGTGAAGCTCTGTTTGCCCATGTCGTTAATGCCTGCGTTCAGTATGAGTGCCCGGATGGGCGGAGCCTCGCCCGCCGACACACTAGCGTTGATAGCACGAGCGAAAGCTCGAACGCTGGCTAACCGTGACACATCTAGTGATTTAACGTCATAGCAGTGTGTCGATGGCGCGGATGCAAGGGCTGATCGAAGTGCAGGGACGGACGTCGCATCGCGGGCAGTGTAGAGACCGTAATATCCGGCAAACTCAGCCGTTGAGATGATTTTAGATACCAACGCGCATCCCAAGCCGCCGCTAGCACCAGTTATGATTATGGTTCCCTTTGAGTTGGCCATCTTTTCATGAAGTGGTCTTGTTGGGAGTTCTATTGCATTGGGATCTTATGCTTTATTCGTCACAAAAATACCAAAAACGACAAAATTTGGTTAGACCAATGATAAGTAAGGCGCTGTGGTAACATGCTCCTATGTGGCCAATGTAGATAGGTACCTATATCATTTTCAGGAATGAGAAAGTCAGTTGCAGTACGAATTAGAACACAAACAAGTATTGTAAAGCAACTCTAATCTGAGAGAGATATGATATTAAGGTAAAGTAGTTCTTCATGGGGCTGAATTGTGGGTGGTAGGTGGATGATGGAGTGAATGTGACTAGGTAACAAATCTCTGACTTCAAGGTGAAGGGCACAGACCACCACCACAGGGCCTTTACCTACATGTAGTAACGCGCTCAGGCTATTTTGTAATCCGACTTTACGGCGGTATATTAATACATATGGATTAAGGACCTGGATCTGTTTTATGTAACCCAGCCTACTCCCAGACTGCCAGTAATGAAATAGCCGCAGGTTATGAGTAGTATGGTACCTAGTTGTTATTAGGGAAGTATCATCACTAGGGTCTAAGGAGGGAGAACCTCCTATAAATAAGCCACAGCTTGTGGGTCCCAGCCACATGAATTATCACAGCCACACATCCCTGTAATCTGTCAACTGCCATATATTTTCCCATCATAATATTCACTTAAGCCTTACCTATAAACACTTTTGATGGCTCTTAAACTGGGACATAAGTCGGGTTATTCACCCTCACACAGCTTAAAGGTGGTTAACATAAACAATTTGGAGTGGATTGAGCAGTCATAGTTCCCGCTTATTTGCAATATGTAGACAGCTGAGCAACAGGTAAGACTACCTACATTTGTAATTGCCGTTTAGTGACATAATTGGCTGAGACTGTCACACTTGAAGGCTCCCTCCGGGTCTAATAGCTTTCATGATGATTGTGTGAATCATTTCTTATCAGAACTTTTCCTATAGGTGTTAATTAGGTAGTTCAAGACACGAACCCCCTCATTAGAAAATAAAAGTCGAGGTAGGCATAACAACTATCTGTAAGCTCCGGGTTGTACGTGCTTAGTACCATCAGACATATAGCGGGATTTACATGTACAGGGCTATCTACCTGGTACAGCATTGAGCCGATGCACCATCGCATCATCTAAATAAGTCTAGCCCATTTCAGAGCACAAAAGGCTACGGGTTCGGATCATTGGTGTTGGTTGGATGCAGTGTTGCCACCTTCTTGCATATTTGAGTTAGCGATGTTGCGAATAAGACTCAAGGTTCTGTTACTAGGTACAGTACTAGGTATTGTGTGATAGACATGTATATGAGCAGGTGGCTTCTCCTCTCAGAGAAAGCTGAACTCAAGATACACTCTATCAAGTAGGAATAAATAAGCTAATCATGAACATCTCCGGACTAATTCATCGGGTCGGCTGGCAGGCCGCCGCATTGTCGAGGGAGCCGCTTCCTTTTAATAAAGTGGTGTTTTTAGTTGGCTACGAAGGTTGTGACCAAAGTCTGAATGCATACCAGGGACAACTCGCCCACGAGGGCTATGTGACAGAGGTTACAAGCGATGTCATGGAGATTGGCCGCCTGTTGACGCCTGGAACGATTGTTGTCCATATCCCAGATGTGGCGAGGACTAAGAATGGCGTCTACAACGCCGTCACTAGGTCGTGCACCAGTTTGATAGCAGCCGCGCAAGTGCTATACGACTACAGCCAGAATAGCCAGAACCAAACTTCGAAGTTGTTCTGTCTCATTTCTAAAGACTTTGGCATCGGCGATCTCAGTTACGCCCCTCTTCATGGTGTGGCACGAGTGTTGAAAATGGAAATCGTGGAGGTGTTTGGCGGATTATTTGAGGAGGATCAGGGCTGCTTTCCGCTATCCGCTATCAGCCACGTACAGGGCTTCGACGTCGTCAAGGTCTGCAAGGGCGTGGCGCAGACGGCTTCATTGCAGCCCTACCAGGGCCAGCCTAGTGAAAGAAAAGAGCTTCGGCTCAATTCGAAGAGCACGTACTTAATTACCGGT
This sequence comes from Whalleya microplaca, assembly GCA_022497155.1. Classification (NCBI taxonomy): domain Eukaryota; kingdom Fungi; phylum Ascomycota; class Sordariomycetes; order Xylariales; family Xylariaceae; genus Whalleya; species Whalleya microplaca. The sequence continues at coordinate 339,644 of MU385751.1, read as the reverse complement.
GGGACGGGGGGAATGGGTATAGAAATCGCGACTTGGATGGGCGAGCGCGGCGCCCGTAACATCGTACTTGTATCCCGCAGAGGCATACCGCCGATTTCAGACAACAAAGAAAAAGATGAGAATACCGACAAGCTCGTCTCACGTATCTCCAGGCTCAAGTCCCTGGGTGCTACAGTTCACGTGCTAGCTATTGACCTCAGTACGCCCGACGCAGCCGCCGTATTGAGCCAATCCGTTGACAAGTTAACCATACCACCTATCAAGGGGGTCGTCCATGCAGCTGGTATTGCAGGCTATCACACGCTAAAGCATTGTGCGCCGTCTGATATCGCTTCTGTGCTAGCACCCAAAGTCGTGGGTGCTCTGAATCTCGATGCACTATTTCCACCTGGTACACTGGACTTCTTCGTTCTCATGTCGTCAGTCGGACAACTGGTCGGGTTCTCAGGCCAGCTGTCATACGCGCCTGCGAACGCGTTCCTAGATGGACTTGCAGCGCAGAGAAGATGCAAAGGCGATAACAGTACGTCGATCTTATGGAGCAGCTGGCGTGGCGTGGGCATGATGGCTCAGAGCAAGGCAGCGACACGGATGATAACTAGGGGAATGGAAGCCAGGGGCATTGCGGATCTGACGAAAGAGGAGGCCTTTGAGGCTTGGAACCACATCGCAAGCCTTGGAATTGACCACGCAGCTGTAGTACGGGCTGTGGAGCTTGAGGCTAACGAGCCGCTGCGGCATCCGATGCTCAAGGATATCACACCGCGGAGACGAGGAAAGCAGAAACCAGCCACTCCAAACTTCAACAACTACCCTGAGCATGCAGTGGCAGTAGTAGGTATGGCCTGCCGGACAGCCGCCGGTGACACTCTAGATGACCTCTGGGAGGCGATCCAGGCAGGCAACAGTATGGAACGCGCGATCGACGTGAAGCGTTTCCCTGATGCAATTGGCAAAGACAAGATGTGGGGGAACTTCTTGTCAGATATCGACTCGTTCGACCACCAGTTTTTTAAGAAATCCAAGCGCGAATCAGCAGCACTGGATCCTCATCAGCGCGTGTTGCTCGAAACCACATACCATGCGCTCGAGTCCACTGGCTGCTTCGGCGATGGCCAGCCCCAAGCAGAAACCCACGAAGTAACTGAAAATAGTCAAATTACGGGCTGCTTTGTTGGTATGAACGCGCCCGACTACCATCTGAACCTATGCTGTCACCCGCCTTCACCGTATACGGGCTTTGGCATGCTCCGCTCGTTCGTAGCAGGACGGCTGAGCCACTACTTTGGGTGGACGGGCCCGTCACAGACCATTGATACGGCCTGCTCGTCGGCCATGGTCGCTATTCACCAAGCTTGTCGTGCTATCCAGGTCGGCGAGTGCACCCGCGCAGTCGCGGGCGGCGTTAACCTAATAACCAACACCGCATTATTCGATGCCCTGCGCGCCGGCGGGTTCCTCAATAATACGGGCGCGTGTAAGACGTTTGACGCGCGGGCTGATGGATACTGTCGGGGGGAGGCTGTCGGTGTCGTGGTATTGAAAAGATTGGACAAGGCGTTGAGCGATCGGGATAGCATTCAGGGTGTTTTGGTATCTACTGGAAATAACCAAAATATCAATAGTACGAGTATCACCAACCCAGTCCTAGAGAGCCAAACAGCACTATATAAAGACGTGTTGGCTCGCGCTGGAGTTAGGCCGGAAGATGTGTCATACGTCGAGGCCCACGGTACAGGTACGCGCAGCGGTGACCCTGTCGAGACAGAGGGGATTCGGCAGGTTCTGGGCGGGAAGAATAGGCGTTCTGTCTTGCATATTGGCTCCGTGAAAGCTAACCTAGGACATTCCGAAGGGGCTTCAGGCGTAGTCTCGCTGATGAAGGTCCTGCTCATGATCAAGCACGGCATGATACCTCCACAGGCTCACTTCCAGAAGTTAAACTCAAATATTCAGGCCCTTGAGACCGATCGAATGGCTATATCAAAGTCTCTGATAGAGTGGAGAGATGATTTGCGTTTGGCACTGGTGAATAGCTTCGGTGCTTCTGGCAACAATGCTGCTGCTATTGTTGCTCCTCCACCACCAGAGTCTTCATCATCGCCTCACTCTATGGAGGCGATACTATCCAATTTGTCCATCTCTTCATGGCCTTTTTTCATTTCTGCCTCTTCATGGGCCAGCCTTTCTACTTATTGTAGCAAACTGAAAACCCAGATCGATAGTGCTTCGTCTTCTCTCAACCTGGCTCAGCTCGCTTTCGCTCTGGCAAGAAGGCAGAACTGTCAAATGCAGCAAGTATTTTGCACGACGGCCACATCTGGTAAGAAATTCCAACTTTATATTGCCGAGGCTCTTATATTAGAACAACCGCTGAATGTCTTGATCATCACAGTAAATCAGCTGCGAGCCCAGCTCTCCAATTTCGAGACCCACACTATTACTAATCAGAAGCCTAAACCCATTGTATTGCTCTTTAGTGGACAAAATGGTATCACTGTACCGTCAAGGTCTTTTATGAGAACTCTGTGCTGTTTCAGACGCACCTGCGCCAGTGCGACGAGATGGTACAGTCATTTGGCCTCCCCAGCCTGTTCCCAACCATTCTTCAGGGGGTCCAGGGTGACAGCGACCTCGCTTTCCGCCATGCGGCTATGTTTTCTATTCAGTACTCGTGCGGCATGTCGTGGATTGATTCAGGCGTGAGACTCGATGCGATCTGCGGTCATTCGTTCGGTGAGTGGGCGGCACTAACGGTCTCCGGCGCCATGACTCTAGAAGCTGGCATGAGGCTTATAACTGGGTACGAAGTTTTCATATGATCTTATTCACTTCATGTTGGAGAAGCATTCCGCGTAGAATTTGTGACGCTAACTAGAACGCTGACTGAATGTAGTAAGACTTGAAATTACCAGATGGCATTGTTATAAAAGTTATTATGAAATACTTAGGTTTGAATAGGCCGCGCATCCATTATCGAGGAGTTCTGGGGTGATGATACCGGGTCAATGGTAGCTATAGAAGCTGACTTGGCCGAGAGGCACATGACGCCGGGCAATCACTTAGACCCATTTCACAAGAAGCACACAGAGGCCAAGCTCGAAATCGCGTGTTATAACGGGCCCAATAACTACGTTGTGGCGGGGAGCACGATTGACATTGGGTTACTAGAATCGTATCTGAACGACAGGAAATCCAATGGCGAGAGGCTACGCTTCAAGGTACTCAGGGGGATGCACGCGTACCACTCCGCCATGGCTGATTCAATAATCGATGATAGCGCCAGGTTGTCGGCCTCAATCAGATTCCAGGTTAGTGTTGAAGTATACGCCATGTAGTATCAAGAGCGTTCGTTGGCTAACCTCTTCCTCTGATCTCCCCTGATTTAATGACCAAGTAAATGCTAACCGTCTACCCACTTCAGGACCCAACCCTGCCTTTCGAATCATGCCAAGGAGAGCACTGGACCGGTCCTGGCTCAAACGTGATTGCCCACAACACTCGTGAACCCGTGTACTTTGCGCAAGCTATTTCACGCATTGTAAACCGTCTGGGACAGTGTACCTTCCTGGAAGCCGGTGTCGGCGGCCCGATCGTTACTATGGCGAGGAATGCTCTACCACAATCGCAGGCTCAAACTCAGCACACATTCATTGCCATCCATGAAAAGGACCCTATACGCTCCCTTGCCGACGCGACGGTCACTCTGTGGAAGACTGGCCAGCTGAATGTGAAGTTCTGGCCATTTCATCGATGTCAGCAAGCAAGCTATGCACCTGTGGCAGTGCCGCCCTATCAGTTCGAAAAGCATAGGCACTGGTTGGAATATCACAGTCTCTCTGGTGACAGGGGAACGAGAACATACGAACAGGACCCAGTGCATCCAGGTCTATGTCCTCATTGCTTAAATAACATTAGCGAATTACCATATATATCGCGAGATAGGACCCAGAGCCAAGGAGTAGACAGATCCGTTTTCAAAGTCGAAGTCAGTAACAGGCGCTATCAGGGCCTAGTCAAGGGCCACAAGGTAGTGGGATCCCCAATATGTCCCGCAGCAATGTACCTGGAGCTGGCTTCGCGCGCTGTATTCTTGCTACTGGGCGCCGAGGCCGAAACGATGAGCCCAGAAATTGTAGTTGAGTATCTGGAGATCAAAGCGCCTTTAGGTTTAGACAGGCAGCGCTATGTCACACTGACCCTGATGAAGCAAAAAGAGAGTGTGGGATTTTGAAGTATGCTCTAGTAATAGAAATGGAAAAACTGCCTCGCACGCTACGGGAATCGTCTCCTTGCATAGTAGTAGCAGTATGATCGATGAAAAGGATGAGGGAGACAAGTGGGCCCGCACCTCTAGTCTCTTGGAGAGCGACCCCGACACGGAAGGCTTGCGCGGCGCCATGGTGTACAAGGTGTTTGCGAAAATGGCTAAGTACTCGTCAGCGTACCGAGGCCTGCGCTACTTGGTTGGCAAGGGGCCTGAAGGCGCAGGAGACATCGCGATCCCGGTGCAGGAGCTAGACAGTGTGGTCAGGGCGCCGGGCGACAACATTGCCGACCCACTAGTTATAGACAACTTCTTGCAAGTGCCGGGCTTGTTTGTGCACTCCATACGCGCTACCGATGAGGAAGAAGACGACGACAGCATTGCTTATATATGCACGGGCATGCGTTCTGTAGGACCCTTGAATAGGCTCCCGGGCAGCGGCAAATACAGAGCGTATACGAATGTTGTCCAGGAGGACAAAAAGGAGGTCGTGTTGGACGTGTTTGCGTTTAACAAGCAAAGTAGCAAGGTGATATGGGCTGCTAAGGGGTTGAAGTTCTCGAGGGTTCCCCGGAACACACTAGCAAAGATGCTGGAAAGAGCTAACCCAGGTATGGGGTCCGGAAAGCTGTCAGTCAACCCTTCGAAGCCCGCTTCTCAACTACAGGCGCATCAAATCCCGGATCAGAGGGCTTCTTCTTCTACTCGAACGAATCTTAACAGAAGGGGCGACAGTTTAGTCGATATACTAAGTGGGGTAAAAGAAATCCTCTGCAAGTCCCTGGACGTTCCACTCGAGGATATTACCAAACAGACCTTACTCGAGGAGCTGGGTGTGGACTCATTAGTTACTTCGGAAATTATAGCCAATATCTCTGACCATTTTGATGTCAATATTACAACAGATGATTTTGCCACGGTGGCAGAGGTAGCGGCTTTATGCGATGTGATCTCTTCACGGCTTGATAGCGATGCTATTAATACTAGAAGTGGCGATGGCGAGAACTCGGGGCCAGATTCTGTGTATGAGGAAGTTGAGAACACGAACTTAGTCAGACAAAAGGCGGTCCTCGAGGCCCTCAGCCGATCTCTCGACCTTCCGATTGCCGAGATCCAGATGGATTCGAAACTTGAGGATCTCGGCGCCGACTCTCTGGTTGCGGGTGAGATCATTAACGACTTGAACAAAGCGTTCAGTATCGACATATCATGGACAGAATTCGCGTCAGTGGTAGATGTAGAATCTATCTGTAGACTTATTTCGAGTACTCCGAGTCTTAAATCCGTGCAGAGCTCCACGAACAGTTCCTCAGGCATTTCCTTCCCAGTATCATCTTATGAGGCCACCATACCAACGACTCCATACACTAACGCAAACATGCCAACTGCCGGAAAGGAGCAGACACCATCCCAAAACAACACGGGATCGATACATAGAGCTTTTCAGCAGATTCGCCGCAACTTCGATGCCCATGCCAAGGACACAAAGTTTACAGGCTACTGGGATCGGGTGTACCCACAGCAACTGAAGACTGTCACAGCTTTCATCGCCGAAGGCTTCGCGAAGCTCGGTTGTCCTATCGGGAAGCTCAGACACGGAGAGAAGCTCCCCGCCTTGCAAGGGGCGCTGCCAAAGTACCGCAGAGAGATTACGCGGCTTTGGGAGATTCTGGAAGAGGCCGATATCGTCGAGAAAACGGGAAACGACTATTTGCGCGGCTCTTCGACGCACCTAGGCAGTGACATTAGCAATAACACTGCCGGTGAGCTAAGCACCAAGCTCATCTCGGACTTCCCTCATTACGCATCAACTCAGGGCTTGCCTGCCCTCTTGGGACCACACCTAGCCGACTGTCTTACGGGTAGAGCTGACCCTGTCAACCTCTTGTTCGGCAGTGAGAAGGGCCGCACTCTGCTTGAAGACTTTTACGCCAACGCGCCTGATCTCCGAGCTGCCACGCAGGTGCTCTGTGACTTTCTTCTGGCCGCTGTTCGCTTTCGGGGTTCTAACGGTGAACCCTTCCTTGTGCTCGAGATTGGCGCGGGTACAGGAGGCACTACTAAGCATCTCGTGCCGCTCTTGCAAGCTATTGGGCTGCCATTCATATACACTTTCACCGAAATTTCGGTGTCACTACTAGCGCGTGCCAAGAAGACTTTCAAGGGCATCGAGGGCATGCAGTTCTTAAAACTAGACGTCGAACAGCATCCACCAAAGGAGTTGCTGGGCCGCTACCACGTCGTCGTCTCAACCAACTGCATTCATGCAACGCGTGATCTGCTCTGCAGCCTGAGAAACATCCGCAAGATGGTGCGCCAATATGACGGCTGTGTGGCGCTGATCGAAGTAACGCAAAAGCTGGCCTGGTATGACCTAGTCTGGGGCTTGCTGGATGGGTGGTGGATGTTAGATGACGATCGGGAGTACCCGCTGCAAAGCCCGTGGGCCTGAGAGAAGGTTATGCGAGAGGCTGGGTTTCCGCACGTCGATTGGTCTGGGGGCATGAGTCGAGAGTCCAGAAGCGTCCGGGTGATCTGCGGCATGGCGACCGAGCTGGGGGAGCTAATTCCAGTAAAGGCGACCTCGATGCTCCTACACCACCGTGATTCGTCTTCGGAAGATCGTAACCTCTTCCTAGCACCCGACGGATTCGGCTCTGGTGCTGTCTTTGGTGCCCTCCAGCCGTTACTAAGTCGTGTCAAGGACGTGTCTGTTTACGCGCTTGTCAGCCCCTTCATCAAGAGTAAGCCCGATCTGGAGCAGCCACCCACAATGGAAGAGCTCGCGGGCATCTACGTAACTGATATCAAGCGCCGGCAGCCCAGGGGCCCGTACCTGGTCGGTGGGTACTCGATTGGCGGCGTGATAGCCTATGAGATGGTGCGACAACTACTAGAGGATGGGAACGAGGTCGAGAAGCTTTTCCTAATAGACACCGCGTGTCCCACCTTCGCAAACTCCTTGCCAGATACCCTCGTTGACTTTTTGGATTCTATAGATTATATCGGTATGGTAAACGAACACGGCGTCAGGACGGAAACCAAAGGTCGGCTACTTACGAGTGACCACTTCACATTGGCGAGACAGCAGCTGCTGAGGTACAAAATCACCAAGCTTCCAAGAGGAAAAACACCCTACGCTGTGCTAGTCTCAGCGAGAGAGGGCGTGGACAAGCAGGTTCAGGTACCTAGGCCTGAAGTTCTGCCTGGTGAACAGAGAATCGTAGATTGGTTTCTGAATGATAGAATCGACGATGGATCCCTTGGATGGGACGAATTTCTAGGAAATGTGAGTGTGATTCGTGCCGATGGCAATCACTTCTCCATGATGATGCTTCCCAAGGTAAGTCCACTGATCCATGGATATTCATAATTGGGCTACCTAGTCACTGAGACGGGGAAACAGATAAATAGTTGGGGATGGAAGCTTGCTGAACAGCTTGCTGTTTAGGTGCCGAGGTGAAGACAGCGGTCCCATCAAATCATATCAATCAATTTTTTCAGCTCTGATTTGAATTGATTAGTCGACCCCAACCCTTCTCCTCCTAAGTTTTACCCCTGAAATTACCCCTGAAAGTTTTTCGCTGGGAGATAACTTGGCACAGCAAAATTGTTAGGTAAGGCTCACGGACGTGATAATTCTCAGCTCTCAACAAAGGCAATACATAGTACGGGGCATAAAGTGGCTGATAATATACGAGGGGAAATATGTATAAAAAAACGAATTGAATTGATGGGACCGCTGGGTAGATAACATGTGCTGATAATATGGAGTATTGCTCGATCAATTGTTACAGACTAACCACTCATTCCAACATTGTTCGTAGAGCATTACTGCTTATCGATACCGTCCACCATGACAGCATCTAGCAGCCGTCTTCGGCTCCATGTTTGAAATAGATCTGCATTCTGAACTCTATACATGTCTATACCCAGGTAGGGGCAACTAGCGTCAGTGGGAATGCATACTAAGGATAACCTTAATATGACCTACATAGGTACGCTCGTCTTCTCATAAGTGAACACCAGAGTCATAACCACCAAGTTCCATTCAGCTTAGGTGCTCTGGTGTATTGAAGAGAAAATCGGGCCGCCAGGAGCTTGGAGCCAACTGCCAAGGTAGTAGTAGGAAGTCACATTGATCTTGACAACATTGAACCATCTGGAATTGTAGCTAGCATTATATTAATCGTACATGGCTGTCGAGGCTCCAAAAGTTCTTCTATTGGTCATAATTGGATAAGGGCCGGGCTGCACGATATATGCAGTACGCCCGAAGCTTTATAACATTTTTCAGCCCATGCAACCCCGTGCAGTCAGCCAGCAGCTGCTGCCCCTCTATTATTAGAGGCCACTGATTGACCCCCCGAAAATCTGCTATATTAATAGCATCAAGCGGCACTTCACCGCATACCTACTGCTTGTTGCTTTATTGTTGGATGATCCATACTCGATTTCGCATACTCAATTGCAATTGTTGGTGTTTCATTGTGATGCCTTGCAGCCCTCTAGACTTTTGTTTCATTTTCGCTAGACAACAGGTACCATTGATGACAGACATGAGCTGCAGGCTGCTTGTGCAGGATCTCGTTGCAGGCGATGTTGACATCTTTTCAACAAGTTTCTGCCATATTTCTAACATGTTTGTTGAATGTTCTGAAGTCTTCAGTATAAGTTATATATAGTGGCATGAGATCTACACCTAGCCAGACACGGTGTGAGTTAGAAATAGTAGCTAGTTCATCAAGAACCCTGTTTTTAGATGGTTGTGAGCTGGCGGTTGAAAAGACGGTTGAGGCTGCAGTACTTATAATAAATTATGTTGAGTGATTACTTACATATGTAGTTTGCTGTCCTGCCGTCCTGCCGCCCTGTAGAGGTTTGCTTTTGCGGTCACACAGTGGTCAGTAGTGCAGTACATACCTACAGATTACTGGCATCGGATTTAAAATCCTGTTCTGGCCATCAATCTTACCACCTCGTAACCCCAGACCCCATGCTTTGAATCTCATTCTACTTACATACATCCGCGCCTGAACTTCTTTTCGATAAAGTCTTCGGTCTAACCAACCTGACCACATTGAATTCTCAATTGGAGGCAAAATTAAACACCCAAATTACTCATAATGGCGACCACACGCTCAGCCCAAGACGTCATCGCCGCCCTGAACCTCACCCCACACCCGGAGAAAGGGTACTTCATCGAGACCTTCCGCGACCCGCAAACCTCGTCGGACAAGCGCTCTATCAGCACGCAGATCTACTACCTGCTGGAAGGCGAGTCCGGGCTCTCGCACTGGCACCGCGTGCTCGACGCCGTCGAGGTCTGGCACTACTACGCGGGCGCCCCGCTCCGCCTCTCGCTCTCGTGGGACGACGGCAAGCCCGTGCGGGACGCCGTGCTGGGCAGCGACCTCTGGAAGGGCGAGAGGCCCCAGGTCGTGGTGCAGCGCGGAGAGTGGCAGCACGCACAGAGCCTGGGCGCCTGGACGTTGGTGGGGTGCTCGGTCGCGCCCGCGTTCACCATGGAGGGGTTCGAGATGGCCAAGGAGGGATGGGAACCCAACACGGGTGCCGCTGGCGTCTAATTCGCTGGTGATTGGCCGGTTGGTTCGGGTTTGTCAGTAGGATGGATTGGTTGCTACGGCTGTACGGTCGGTTGGTTGGTTGGTTGGTTGGTTGGTTGCATTCAATTGCGCCCTGCTACAAGAACAAGAACTTGGGGCTGCCTATCAATCACCTCCCATATTACACCGATGTTCCTGACCACTTAGATCTGGACATGATCGATCGCCACATTACACAACAGGCACAGTGAGAAAATCGAAGACATTGCCATAATGCAGCACATGTTACAAACCCTTCAGCCCCTAAATATTGTGACGCTGGAGGCGCCTAGCTCCAGCCTCTTCACGCCACCCTGAGACCCTGCCCTGTAAAACCCTGTCAGACCCTTTACGGTCTGGGTGCCATGTCGAAGAGTTCCTCTAATCTGCTGAAATACACAGCACTGCGTCAGCCCCGTAATGCTGCCCACTGTCGTCCCCACGCGTTGCTCTCCCCCCGACATTCTCACTCCACAGCGTCTTCGCCCAGAGGAGCCATCGCTACCATGAGCGACGTCAGCGACCTCAAGACGGACCTCCCCGTGTCCATGACGATGGCGGCATTCGCGGGCATCTCGTGGTACATCGGGGTCGAGATCAACATCTCGCTCTTCCTGCTCTTCAAGCGCCGGCGCGGCCTCTACTTTTGGTCGTGTGCCCTGGGGTCCTGGGGTGTCATCCTGCAGCCGTTATTCATCATGCTCGGTGATTTCGGCGTATGGACGGACCTGAAAGGCTCAATTACTATGATCTATCTTACGTGGCTGATCAGTACGTATTTCGGTGTCGTTTTGTACCTCACACTTGTCCCGGGAGCTGCGTCCACCTACACGGGCCGTGTCTAGAATTGAGGCTCCTAGGACGGGACTTGGAGCTCCTGCGGTCGTCTTGGAACGGCATTTGCTTACTCCTGACTATGTGTAGTGGTCGTGCCGCAGAGCTGGGTCTTGTATTCAAGACTGCATCTGATTATGCACGAGGAGAAGATGCTAAAGTGGGTGAAGACCGTGTTGATATTCAACTCGATTGTCTTCTCCGTGTCCACTATCGTCATCGGGGCTCTGGCTGTAAGCTTTCTTCCCTCTTCTCTTTGGTAGTCTTAATCACGCCAAGTACCGCATTTTGAGCGGCGTCTTTTCGTGATTGGCCGTTGGTTTGTCGCTTACGCCCTCACACAGCAAGCCACGACTATAAACCCGCACCTCTTTGCCATCAACCTGATCTGGGATCGCATTCAGCTCACCGTCTTCTTCGTCCAGGAGACTCTCCTGAGTATCCTGTACATCTATCAGACCCGCAAGTACCTGCGCGACACCTCTGCGCTCTTCAAGCCCTCGTCGTCTTCTTCCAATTCTTTCTCCGCACGCTCGGCGACCGAGGAGAAGGTTGTCCTCCATCATCTCATATATGTGAATCTTCTTGTTATCGCTCTCGAGTACGTAGGCTCAAATTTATTCTTCCCCCTTACTGTAGTCTACCTTTCTTAGGAGCCGGTACTGCCTAGCTTAGGTCGGTTTAGACGCAGCCGGCTGCAAGGGGCTGATATTCGAGTTAATCACTAACCCTCGGGACTTTTGCACAGCATCGCGCTCTTAGGCATCCAGTATGCCAACCTATTCTACGTGCAGGGGGCCTTCAAGCCCTGCGTGTACGGCATCAAACTCAAGGTCGAATTCGTCATCCTGAACCGACTCATACACAGCTTGCGTGCCCACGGAAACGGGAGTGGGCACGGGAGTGGGGAGCCGTATGAGCGACCGTGGTCCCGGCAGTGGCGACGTGTCGGGGGCTCGGGACAGACCGAGGTCGGCGGAGACCACGAAGGGGGACAGGTCGGACTGGTGCATTTGGATAGGGTGGGCAAGGGGTTGATGCCACAGCAGAGCTGGAGCTAGATTCTGGATATCTGCTGGTAGGGAAATATTGGCGTTTTAGGTTACATTAGAGATGGCAGATGGCATGGGCAAAGGGCAAAAGGGGAGTTCATCATACAGCTAGGGTATTCATATGGACTCGAAGAAAAAAACGCTCGGCGCGCACGATACCATCTTGTTAAAATTTTGTTTTGGATGTATTATGTATGGTTTACAGTCTCACGAAGTTCTTCTACGTGGGAAGGTCCTCATGTCATGGCAAATTGAGGCTGGCCATGTGAAGATGAGGACCACATGTATGTATTAATGCCTCTTCTTAATGATGTATCCGGATTTGTACTTTGTTGTGCACGATATACGAGATATCTATTGTATCGATTCAAGTGCATCACTAAGTACCTTGATATAATTGCTTTCTCCTACCTACTGGTCAATTTATCACACCAACCCAGAGCCTGCTGGACGAGCAGTCCAATCACAATCCAGACGGCCTTTTAGACCACATCACATAGATTCTGCAGAATACTTCCATTACTTATCAGAAATTTAAATATTGATATGTGTAGTCCTTTTATAACTATACCGAATACAGAAGCGCAGATTGGTGTGAGCCCGTTATGCGAACTGGAATATTGGGGTTTACGGCTAACCATACAAGAATACATGCTCTCTTGAGCCCAAAATAGTGCAGTATTATTGAAACCCATATTCAATGACAATACTTACTACACGTATATTTCTAGCTTGTTAATGTAACGATGGTCTTGTGTATGTGTTCTGAAGGATAAGGGTAATATTAATCATACCTATCATTGGTATCCCTCCGCCTAGAGAAACTTAGGCAGCATAATAATTATCAAACAGAATGCAACAGCACATGGACAAATATAAAAGACAAAGATTATGGTTATCGTTAATTTATACTAATGTAATTCAAGTCTATATAAATAATGCATGGTTCTATAATACCCTTCTGTATGATGTAAAGATAATTTTATGGGTTACTCCAATAAACTCCTGCAACATGCCGTAGGCTATTGAAAACTTAATCCGAACTATTCTCTACCTCATGCTCTCTCTCTCCTACTAAAGGTCTTCCGAAGAAAAGGCACCGTGACCGCAGTAGCCTTGCCCTGAGGCGAGAGATCAAACCAGATAGTACCTATGCCCACCGCGCCATAGGTAGCAGCGTTATTAGAGATCCAATCGCTATTGGTGTACCACTGCTTTGAGAAAAGACCAGTAGAGCTGTCCCACGCCGATTCTGGGATTGCTGCGGTGATTTGGAACGAGACTCGATGGTTGCCCGAGTCCGGAATTGCGGACTGTAGCATCAGCTGTGAGCTCCCGTAATATTGCGTGAGGAGCGCTATTATGTCGTGGCCGTTGTTGGTAAAGGAAGAGATGGTGAGGCCCGTGCCGGTCCCAGCCGTCTCATTATAGACCAGCGTCATCGACGATGCAGTCTGGTTGTCTGCTGGGGCAGACCAGTACGTACCAGCGAAGTTGCACTTAGCTTCCGCGGCCGCCTGAGCCTGGAGCGCTGGGAGCATCGTCTCGCTGATCAGGTCCGCGAGAAGCTGAACAGCGTGGCTTCGCTGTGCCGCTGCCATGTTGCTGGCTTGGATGACGCTGAAGCCGATGTCGTAGTCAGGTACGAGAACGAGGTAGCTGGCGTAGTTGCCCGAGTCGCCAAGTTTGGTGTACATGTCCGTAACTGCGCCAGTGTCCTTGTGCGTGTAGCGGTAGATTTCCCAGCCATTGCCCATCGCAAATTCCAAATGTGACGTGAAAGAGTTCGGCTTCATCCACTTGCGAGTCTGGTCCGCGGGGAGAAGGGTTGAGTTGAGTATCCCAACGCCAAGTTTGGCGAGGTCATTCGTAGTTGAGAAGACACCTCCAGAGGAACTAGTGATCCCACCGTCGAAAGCAAATGCCGATAAGTCTCCTGCTACGACATACCCAGAATAGCCCTTCTCGGTTGGACTCTTGCTTGTAGATCGCGTCATAGCCAAGGGGTCAAATACGGCCTTGTGGTAAAATTCTTCTATAGTGAGGTTGGTAAGCTGGGATATGACACGGCCAAGCAAAATGAAATTTGTGTCAGCGTAGCCAGGAGACTGCCATGGTAAGAATGTTGGAGATTGTTGGCCCTTGATATATTGAACTGCTGTGCAATATTGGTCTTGGCAAGGTACATTAATTGCCGAGTTGTTGTTGGGACTCGGAGGTGGAAGACCAATGGATGCAGGGTCGACAGGCGGAACTTCTTGCGTCAGTTGATAATAGATCTCGTTAGGCAAGAACGGTGCAGCATCCCGTGGCACTCCTGATATTTGAGACCCTAACGTGAGTGCAGTGATTTGATTCCACCCAATGTTACGGATCGGATCGTCTCCGGGCAGTTTAGCAATCTCCGGGAATATCTCACTTAGGGGACGGTTCCAATCTGCAGGGTCCAACTCAATCAACCCGGCAAGCACAGTGATCAGCTTTGAGAGACTTGCAATTCGATATATGCTGTCTCCATCCACCTTGTTTACGCCTTGAGACGAATTTGCAATATCGGGAGACGTGTAATGGTATTGTAGATGCCCCGCAGCTTCAGAGTCGTGGGTTGAGAACATGCCAAGGGAGAAGGTAACATTCTCTAAGCCGGACAGCACTGGTAACGGCGATTTACCGCTGAGATGTCCCTCAAATGTGGAAGTAATATTCTCCCAGCTCTCACGCACGAGGCTTTGGTCACTAGTTAGGTCGACGGGAGCCGGGTCCATGCGTCCAAGAAACCTAGCGAACACACTGGGAAGCCATATTGGCGCGAGGGTAAGTATGTTCCGAGACCGATACATACTGACCGATTTTCCCGGACAGCTATTGCTGATTCTAACAATGAAGTGGCCGTAAAGCTAGGAAAAGCTAGGATTGAGTTTGAGTACGAATGAGCAGCACCCGTTCGATAGTATCTATGAAGGACGAGCTGAAATATTGGATTAGGTAATGAGACTTTATCGACTATATCGACTTAGGATACAGAAACATAGTGAGGTGGGAATTATCTATTTTATATATAACGCTGAGAGAACGCCTGATGCATTATTAGATAGAGTCCATTAACTGTCAATACAGATGAGAGACTCTTGTGGCATAAGTGACGTATGACTAGGTAAATCTCTGGCTTTGTTAGCCATGCAGTGGCTGAGGCTCCACATACGGATACGTCAAACACGGCGTATTTGTAGGTAGTATCTTCTTACGAAGTACATACATACATTGGCTGTAGGGCTGAATTCCAGCAGGTCGCTAAGTCCGGGCTTCCGAATATTCGCTGCTGAAGCGACCCAATTAGAGCTCCATGTACGGATGCGCTACCTTTCTCTAGGGAATTATTCCTGATTGAGTATGTATAAGTAAATCTTGTTTATTTGTATAACTAAAACTGTGTCTGAAGGGATGACATAAGGCTTAATCATTTGATCGATGATCACCCACGACTCTATGGACTGTAGCTAATAAGCCTGCTAATCTTGCAGATACGGCGCAGATACGGTGCCAAGATAGGGCGGTGATCGCGGGTATGTAGTAGTGCGGCTGAGCAGCTGAGATGTGAGGTGGGTCTCAGATATTCAGTATTCCGTACGACTACAGAATGGAACTAATACAATTTACAGCGCCAGGTTGTTCTGTGGTCTCAACGTTGCGAGCTAAATACCAATAATAATTCTCTGCTACTGCCATATCTACCAATTTGAAGAGTTTCTGTACAATACATACAAAAGTTAAGATGTCTCTGCGCATAGACTCCTTTAAAAAGCCCTATGCAGCTAATAAGGCAGATCTGACCGATCAGCAAGGTCACAATCTAATATTTATATATTTAAAAATCAAACATTAGAGAAATAATAGTTGGAAAGGTCGCATAATACCAACGGACAGTTTCGATAGAAATTCGTGCCAAAATTCCCATTTGAAAACCTGGACAGTCGGCTTCGACGTCGATGTAGCTTTCTGACGAAGTAGTACAGGGGTATATGATTCTTGGATTAAAATCACACCTAAGAGGGTGAAGAGGAAGTTGAAGATGGATATGACCTAGAAAATCCATGGCCACATAACACATTGTGCGATCAAGCCTCCAACGATAGGACCAAGAGCTGGTCCGAGATAAGGGAGGAAGGAGGCGATAGCGAGAGACTTTCCTCGTTCATGGTCCTTGTATAGATCTGCCATTACGGGTCTTGTAAGCTAGAGGGGAGATTATTAGTAATAATGTCCTCCAAACTCTCTGACGGACGTACCGTTATACTACCACTTGCACCTATGCCTGTCATGAGTATTCCTGTATTTATCAATGTCACGATAATAGGGGTATTAGTTATAGTTGCTCCGAGATCCATAGGCTTAAAAGAGATCTTCTAAGCAACAAGAAGATCTTTTAGATCTTAGACCTTTACACAATTCTACTTTAGTTAATTAGAGTGATCACGGCAGCACCTAAATTATCATTGCACACACTGTAACTGTGATAATCAACGCCTTCAAATTCCCAAGAGGGCAGACTGCGTTCCACAGAATAAACCAGATGTTACAGACCACCCAGATACCCTTTCAGCCATAGATTTCTGACACCAGCGCAGCCAGAAACAGACCGGTAGCGAGGCCTAGAAAATAAGTCGAAAATATGATTTGGGCAGTGTAAGTATCAATTTGTAGGTCTTCGGCAATGGCATCAAGAGCAGCGGCGATCATGCTTGCCGACATCAAGGTCACCAGTTGGCTAAGGGAGAAGATGATACCGATGGCAACTGACGGATTACAGGGTTGTGTGATAATTCAGGTGGCTGGACGCCCCACAAGCTGTGGCTTATATATAGGAGGCTTCGCCTCCTACTCTGACTCTAGTGATGATACTTCTCTAATAATATCTACTATACTACGCATAACCTGCGTCTATTTCATCGGCAACCTTGCGCCAGGACGGCCAATTGAAAGGAGCTTGGGAGTCGTCAGGACCATCCCAAGTAGCATTGGAAAATATTATCAATGACGATAGAACATCATAACTTAAATACATTCAGATCATCATACCCCATATTGGATCCGAAGTTTCTCAAGCCGACCAGGAATCTCAGTGTCGACGATTTTTTCAGTTATTAGACCATCGTCTTTGACCTCTTTATCTCTGTCCTCGTTTAGCGGGGGCAGGGTATCTTTCTGTATGATCTCGGTAATAGTGGTGAATGCTGGATATAGCGCAAAAGGAATGAAATGGAAGTGACTAGTCGGGTCTATTAAAATTATCTGAACACAGAAGAAAGTAAACAATTCCCTAAGAGATGGGGTTAGTATGTTGGTATTTGTGTGTTAGAGTGATCGTGTTGGGGGATACTCGGAAGTGAGCTGCTGGATGTGAAAGCTACCACAAGCATGCAAAGAAGGATGCAGCTTGCTTAATCTTCAGAAGTATATACGTAATTGTATACAAATCAGTAGTCCAGTCTATTGAGCTCTGCCAGGATGGGCAAGGAAGGAGTAGTTACCCATTACGGTCTGATCTGTTATCCCAGACACAGAGCCAGCTGTGTAACACAACCAATCAATTATTTTGCCAGTATCCGCAAATCTATCACGTCAATCTCCCATATCACTTTGTGGACCACAAACTCACCAGTCTGTTGTGGAGGTAATCTTCGGCTAACCTGCCAATGATCTGTTGATATAACCGAATAGATTGTACTACTTCGTTAACTACATGACGCAGATATGGGATATGAATAGGCCATGAAGGTGGAATGCTACTTGATTCAATCAAGTGGCGTGTCGTCCATATTGATATCTTAAAATATTTTCTATGTACATGTACGATATGTCTATCCTATCAATTGCAAGTATTTTTATATTACCATAGGTTGCGATGTCCAACGGGCCAACTGGTGAAACCTAAATCTTACAAATCAAAATTGAGCATACTTTGAGATACATCCATTTACTAGTGAAGTGTACTGCGGGGTAGGTATCTCTACTATAAGCTAAGACGACCGTCAAAATAATCGTTTCCATATATAACAGGCCATCTGCCACTCTAGAATAGCTGATCCTCAAGTCAATCTAAGCCTCATTAACCCTGTATTTCAATAGTCACCAGTACCAATAAGGGCATTGGGCTTTCTGTCAAACTCCGGGTATACAACACATAAGAGTAGGGGAGTATAAAGAAATACACAGATAAGAAGGGCATCTATTCCCGGCAGCCCCTACTAATATCCATACCATCAGTCTTCTAATAGTAGGCATTTTTAATTATGCCTAGTTATATTGTCTTCCTTTCGTGTTTCATAGACTATTTCAGTTGTTTATTATAAACAGCTGTTTAACATCAACATTTATATTATCATATAATATCACGGCACTAAGACATGCTGCCACTCCAACAGCGCGGCTAGAGCCTTAACTTCGACTTGTGATTGCTTTAAACCCTCGGGCACAAGACTTCTCTCTCTTTTTATTTATATGATGAAAAAGAAAAAGAAAAACAGTCATTCCTAGCACCATATGTAGCTATGTAATGTGATATAGCAAACGGTTGTACGCGAAAGAAATAAGCAAGAAATAACAAGCAAGTTGTAGAAACTTAGCCTAGTTGTATTTTCCAAGGATAGACAACTCAGCAGCTAATCTGAGCAACAATTGCAGCGCCAGCAAGAATACCATTAACCGCTGCTGCAACCGCTGTTGCGGCAGTAGCAAAAGTTTTACACATACCATCACCCCAGCCATCCTCTTTAGAGATGCTAATTCTGAAATTCATCTGGGACAGCAGAGCCCCGCCGTTGCTTTCACGCCAGACACTATACCATCTAAGATTAGTATTCATTCGATCTAGGCAGTCAGTTGAATGGCAGGGAGTCTAATAAGTGCCGGGAGTTCTAGAGGTTTTTGTCTCTCAGATATATTCCCTGGGGAAATGTCGAGTTTGTCAAGTTCTTGGATAAAGAAAGCGAAGGTAACGAGTATAGATAAATCCAAATGTTACTCACACAGAAAGTGACTGGGCGAACCAATACTCCATTATGTCTGTTTCGTCACCGGGGTCGCACGCGGATCCCGTGGCCGGGCCACCACAAGTGGACCCTTCTCCGTATGTCTTCTTGTGGGATTCCGTCGACTTCTTAGCTGCCCAGTAAGCAGTGTCGACCATGTTTTTTAGGTTGCTTTTTTTCCCATCTTTGTTAATAGTGCTAGAGGTAGCATCTACTGTAATCTTATACTTTTGTGCCGAGCCATCCGTGACTATTCTGGTTTCCACAGTACTACAATATATGGAGTCAGTAGTGTATTTTTCTAAATTGTTTGGGCAGCCGTCAAGAGTAATAAGACATGTTTTGGGGGGCTCTATTTCCAGTTTTACCCCATCAAGGAATTCTTGCTCCTCAAATAGGCTTAATGACGAAATTGATGGCGCCGAATGCTACTCACTAAGGCTCGTTGCAAGTGGTCTGGTCACATTTCTCTTTCGCTTTATTGAGCACATCCCAGGGAGTTTGATTACCGAAGTTAACTTTCTTGTCATTGACCTCGATATCCAGGTTTCCTTTTTTGTTCTCGTAGATTGCGCGCTTCGAAATTTGAGGCATGGATAGTGCAGCAACCCCAGCAACAAGGACAGAGATGACGGTAGTGGTCTTCATGTCGGGATAGGTGTAATTGTACTTAAAGTGGAATGGGATCTTATGCTACTTATATGTAGTTTTTCAAGGATAGTGTAGAAAGAATCGCTGGATACTAAATGTTGTGTCGAAACATTTGATTGAAAGGCTAGAGACTGTTACATATTTATGTATGCATCGTCCCTTGAAGCTGTAGTATATTCTTAGCTACTGTCTAGCTATTGCTACACTTGGTCTAACGGATCGCCTCCTAGGTTTACAGGCTTGGAAAGCTAAGGAGATAAATATAGAAGTTAAAACTATGGGACGACAATCATCACCATTAATCTTTAGAATTTTGATCCTTTCTCCGAGCGGTTCTTTGAACTCGACCCTCTTAAGCCAGTGAGAACATTCGAAATTCTCAAGGCTCTAGCCTGAGGATCACGTTTCTAAGGAATACGAGGCGAGGACAGTTCATATTGATGACGTAGTTCCAGCTGAGTCTCCAACAGTAAGGCGGAGATCTTCAATAAAGATCTACCGGAATGCTACATACATGAACTCATTTCGCAAAATACCCTTGGAAATATAAAGTTCGGTTCATCTTTAAGCGGTCCACGCAGTGTGGAGTCTGGGGTTCCATGTATATAACATATATAATTTACATGCCGCCAAGACAGCATCAATGTTAGGATATAGGACAAAAACGTCAGCAAGTCATTTCAGTAGCCCTTTGCCAAAATTAAGCAGGTGGAACTCTATCTGTGTCTCTGGGGTAGATCAAGCCGCCAAGTAAGGCAATGTAATTGCTGACACCAGCAACGTGGCAGTCATTCATAGCGATCAAGATATACCTACGTACAATTAATTATATCAGAAGGATATACATAAGTGCAGGATTCTCTCCAAATGGCCAAATTGAGAAATAATTGACTGCACCTATGTATGTCGTGTTACGGTAAATGTCCAGAAACAGGTTCGACGATCCTTACACCTCCTTGACCCCAGGCATTGTATCTCGATAGACTAGGCAATAAATCTTACGTAAAGGCTTATTATAATAATAGATCATGAAGACTACAATGCCATGCGAGTGTTTCAAGTCTTTACCAACCTTGCCGTGTAAGTGATATGCATTCCTGTTAGGCCAGCCTTTCGCGCTTAAGCCTAGGTACTTTTCCCATCTACTGCCCTAGCGACAGAATCAGCTTTGCTACATTAATATTATCTAGTGTTTAACGATGTCGATTTGATTAGGCCACTTATTGGAATCGTCGTACGCAACTTTATTGTCCTGGATGGATGGTGCCGTTAGCGCAAGCAGAGGTTTTTTACTACTGGTTTTATGAAGTCACTGACATCAGGTACCTAACATAGCCTCGTAGCGCTGCAGATAATACAGTAAGACTAGCTACCCATGCAACTCCTAAAGGACTTTTTGCTCAAGTCATAGTTTAACATAATGGGTTAGAATTATTGAAGATCAAGAGGCAAACTTCCCATATAAACGAGGACATATCTCTTTTGCTGTGTTTAGTTGGCGTCCCCTTTCATCGTTTAGCATAATATCTCTCATACACATACATACTGAAGTCAAAACTGCTAGCCAGCATATCTCTTGTCTAATGCCTGTTTTGTCCCCTTGTCTTTTTGAGCCTCTCTGAACAGAAATTCAATGCCATACATACCCGAGCCGACAGGGCAATCCTTCGTATTATTGCTATCTAATATGCGTTTCTCAGCAACCGTTATTCTCTACAGTGCGTTGATAGTCGTGGCAGAGGAGTGTACAAAGAAGAAGGATGGGGTGGCCCAAGGGCAATGCGTAAAATATTATAGCAAAGCCGGGTGCAGCAATCTTGATGAGATCAGCAACTACAAGCCATCCTGTGGGGGCAACTGTTACCAGTACGACTCTTTTGCCTCGGTCCTTGTTGCAGGCGACGGCACGTATGGAACGGACTGCGATTTGTTTAAAGGTTAGTTACTAAAGTGTATGATACCTATGGACTGGTTCGTGGAGTAGTCTATTCTAAAGACATAACTCTGGAGTAGGCGTCTCCTGGATGCTACCATTCATATTTCATATGGCTTGCAACACACCAGTCAAAGCAAACTCTGACTTCTGTGTGGAATAGATTATGACTGCCAAGATCCTGCAGGCTCAACAAACCTCGTCGTGGGCAGTTTTGATAGGAAGCGGCAATGTACCTCAGCCCAAGGCTCTACAAAAGAGTTTAAATCGATGAAGTGTTACTTCAAATGTTAGATAGGGTTGAACTAGAGATGGGTTACATGTAGGAGCGTATGGTAAATGAAGAAGAGAACGGCAGAGCTATTTCTTATCATGTCTATTATTCGTCTTTCCTTTCCAGAGCTTTGAGAAGGTTTTCTTGCGTCGCTCTTCAACTAGTGTTAAATAAATGCACTTCCCCTTTGATTAATGTCGCCGCATCAAGCTTACGAATTAGGATTGATGCAAACCTAGACTACCTATTTACGGTTTCTCTAAAGAACCGGCGCATATACATTTCAGGCCTTATTACCGTCTACGGTAGTTTGTTTCTTGTTGGAGAATGCCGGTATTTATAGCAACCACTAACTACCTCCCATGGGGTTGACTTGGAGGCAGTGCGATGTTATGAAATCCGTTAAAATCGGAAGTGCAAAGTCAACATATGGCCTCTAGGTGAATTACACACATGTAACGAGGCAATACCTAGGGAAGCACTCTGGTCTCTCTCCTTTAGGTAACTGGTAAGTAGCGGTGGACCATGCTTTGGCCTATAGGTAGAGACAGTTAATTTCTCTTGGACTGTAGATCATCTCACCTAACTCCGTCGTTAGTGATAGTATAATAGTTTCTACCTCTGCCTATCCGCTTTGTACGTAGATCTCTACTCATAGAGCAGTGCCGACTGCTCTATGCTTCCCTCGGCGCAATGGGCTCTCGCATCAACAGCGTCCTAAGATATTTTAAACCATCTGTTCTTTGATATGCGCCCACAATGTACCGCTGCACGTGACTTCTACCAAATACTTCTCCTATCTAATTTAATAAGTGGTTTCATCTATAAAGATGAGTAGCGATATATAAGTTAGTCTTTCTACCGCATAAGTCATTATTGGATATGTGACTTGCTTGGAGTGACTGCAAATAATTGACATGTATACATTGCCACAGAAGTATGTCAATTTCGAGGTTGAATTTATTAAAGTTGACAGGGCGGGGAACTTCTCCATACATAATACCTAGCTAGCAGTAAAAGTGCCTCAGCCACGGGCCAGAACAGCCAGCCACCGGTACCTAGTCAGCCTCAATCTGGCCCCCCTATCCAATACGAATTGACTAGGTAGGTTTTAGCAGAGTTTAGTACGATTACCAGCCGTTGAACTGTTTTAAAGTTCCAGGTACCTGCAGGAGTCTTTCTGGGACCCCTGCAATAACTGTTCTAATTGGATTAGTCTCTATATAAAGACTGTACGTAATATACGAGCTTCCTTTTTGAGACCTAGACTTCCATTAGTAAGCTGCGAAAGGATTGACACTTTAGCATTTGACTGTCATGATGACTGTCACAATGGTTTATGTCCCAGGGGGCCGGGTAGCGTTGCTTCTGCAGCGGTATTCTCATTCGATCCATGTATAAATGAAGAACACCCTGTTCCTTTTGCCGCTTTTTTATTCTCAGCGGTATAGGCTCATCGTGAGAGATTGCTGTCAAGATGAAGGGCCTGTCGAGCATCGCTACGATAACTACCCTCGTCACCATCGGGGCTACCCTGAGCATCGATGTGAATGCCGAAGCTTCAATCAAATTGGCTGCTAGCCAAATTGCAAAGGGCCTCTATGTGTACCATGACCCTACTTCGACGGCCGGCCAGTTTACGCAGCCCCAGCCCTGGTTTTGGTGGATGTCTGGATCTGCTTGGAACGGCTTGCTCGACTACACGGTGTACACCGGCGACCCAACGTATCAATCCGATATTCTCTACGCTCTCGGTAAGAACGTCGGGCCCAAGTATGATTTTGTTCCTCCGGAGCAGGCTTCTTGGGAAGCAAATGATGACCAAGCTTATTGGGTGTACAACGCCTTAACTGCGATGGAATACAACTTTGAGCCCCTACCTTGCAACAAATCCGGAACCGCGGTGGCTGGTGAATGTGCCAATTCGTGGCTCGCGATTGGTACCAACGCATTCGAGGACTTCGTGAGACGCTGGAATGCAGACAGCGGAACAGTGAGTAGCATTCAAAATCATCCATCACTCGATACATCTTGTTTCATGAGCAACAGTATCTATCATAGCATCATTAAAAATTAGACTCCCAATACAGATCTCAGAACTCCCAGTTTCCATCGAAAGTCTAAAAGGAGAAAGTGCTAAGATTCCCATTGCTGTAGTGCGGAGGCGGCTTAAAGTGGCAATACGACCCGTCAGCAAACGGATACCATTATAAGAACTCGGTGACCAATGGCGGATTCTTCCAAACTGCAGCTCGGCTCGCCCGGTACACTGGTAATCAAACGTTCGCCGACTGGGCTGTCAAGATATATGATTGGTCCGTTAGCATTGGCCTAGTGACCAGCGAGTATCGCGTTTTTGATGGTGCGGGGGATGAGAATAACGCGAATTGCTCCGTGCTAGACCAAACCCAATGGTCCTACAACATTGCTACCTATCTCCATGGAGCTGCCCACATGTATGCTTTTACGGAAGGCGACTCGGTGGTATGTATTTTTCT
Source organism: Whalleya microplaca (assembly GCA_022497155.1). Taxonomy (NCBI): domain Eukaryota; kingdom Fungi; phylum Ascomycota; class Sordariomycetes; order Xylariales; family Xylariaceae; genus Whalleya; species Whalleya microplaca. The sequence continues at coordinate 315,501 of MU385751.1, read as the reverse complement.
TTTGGCTATATCTTACCCGTATTGTCCGAGTATACTAACTGGTGGTCATCGCAGTGGGAATCAAGAGTACAGCGTCTAGTTGCCACTGCGAAGAGCACCTTCTTCGGTCCAACAGCCAATTCTACTGGCGTAATGTACGAACAGAACTGCGAACTAGACAACAAGTGCAACGTTGATCAGATGAGTTTCAAGGCTAGTCTGTCGCGTTGGCTAGGGAAGACAGCAGTCTTGGTACCGAGCGTGAGCGAGACAATTTTGGGCCTACTCAAGAGCAGCGCCAAAGGTGCCGCCTCGAGCTGCAGCGAGCATGCCAATTCAACCTGCGGTATGAAGTGGTATATAGGTGGATTCGATGGCCAGTCGAACTTTGGTGCCCAGCTGAGTGCGCTAGAAACCGTGCAAAGTCTGCTGGTGACGAAGGCACCTAGATTGGCAGTAGCAGATTCGTAGCGTCGGATTGCACATATTTGCGGTCTGAGTTACAGATTTGCTGTAGTATCGAGGTTCATTATTCACAACTTGTATATGATGGTAGCGTTTTGTTCACTTCTCTTGCTTTCAGATTTTACTTATACTCAAAGCGAAGGCTCTGCTACAGATAATCCTCTAGATAACGCGTTATCGTTACGAGATAGTAGCACGCTCTCAAGGTTATATACTCTGTTTCAGTAGCCGTGCTGGTACGTGGCTTGAAATTTGGTGCCAGGATTATCGCGGCAGTAAGTAATACAATTCAACCTCCAGTAGCTTGAAGATATTTACTGAAGTGGGCAATAATCGATTAAGATACTATGTAAGTAACAGATCTCTGAAGCGCAAGCGGCGAGGTTTTCACTAGTGAACTACGGAACTCGAAGTGTGAGCGAGACGATAGGCATTGACATGATGATAATTTTGGAGTCAACAATGGAATTAGGTTCATGCATCATATCTAACATTCTTGGAAATGGGTAGTTTGTCGGAATTAGTAATTACTCGAAAGGAAAAAAAGGGGCCTCGGCCATCAGTATTTTTGATTGCCTTGTTCTTGCTCGTCGTTCACAAATCCACATCAGATACTCTTCTCTTCTACCCCTATTTCCCCCCTACGAGTAAGAAGAAAATAAATGCTAGGGTACTTGCGAGAGGTTCAGATCACTAAGGCGGTCGCTCAATCCTGTCACTCAAAAGATGTCACCAGCGACCAAACGGTAATCAAAAAAGGGATACATTGGAGAGTAAGTGGTGTAATTGAAAAAGGAGACATATAACGCACCATTATTAGTAAAATTCCCTTGGTTCCGGCGTTCAATAATAGCTAGCTGCAAAAGCAATATCCACATTCTAGCAGCTCGAAGGATATACTACCCCTTTAGAGTGGAAATTATACCCCGGTCTTGTTTCGTCAGTGCGCTGGCAGGGGCATATTCGCAGATGTATCTTCTGAAAGCTCTTCCAGAATCGGTATAGTCGAAGCCAAGAGTGCAATGCAGGGGTATAATATCTTTGCCGGACACCGCAGTAGTTAAAAGAGGTTTGTGATAGGCTATGCTTAAAAGCTTAAACAGTTAGGCTGTACATCTTACTTAACTAATTAGCTCAATGTAGCAAGGCAAGGAGGATTGTAAGGTTACCCCAGGTATAACAGCATACATATATATGAACGCTCACCTAGGAATCATACCATGGCTCCTGATCTATCACAGTACTAGAGAAATTAACATTGTATGATAACATAGCCTATCAACTTATTAAGGTTTCCCTGAATGAACACGCAGATGGATCTATCTGTTTGTCTCGCTTGTATATATAAATAGACAAAATATAGATCTCGTATCAAGCAAGCGAAACAATTGAAGTATATAATACCTTCCCAACGAGCAGTGGCACATCAATATAGGTGCGCAGGGACCCGAAACTCGACACCAGCTAGCATTTATAGTTTAGTAACATAGGCCGTCTAATTGTTAGCAATGTATACTTCATAGGCTTGTTATTAAATATACGAGATAATACAAATGTCTACAGAATACAAACCGTTTCGTCGCATCGATAGGGCGTTTTTAAAGCTCCTGATATTAACAATTGCTACATGTGAAATAGACTGAGCGGATAATGCAATATAATATACAATGTTCTATATGTCTGTGTGGGTTTAACTACATGAGAGTGAAAAGAGACGACGCGAACATTGGTGAGAACGTTAGGAGCACCTACGGAATGATGAAAGTTCGGATGAGCAGGGGCGCATAATGGCCATGCATTGAACTCGCACATTCCCGCATTTCAGGCGGACCTGCACTTTGATTCGTCTGCAGGACCTCCCAATGTTGGGAAGTTTCGATCCTGCCAACTTGTATGAGTACCTACCTAGGTACAATTTACCGGTACCTAGGTAAAATTGTACACGCCGTTGCCTGTATATACCTGGTGCGCACATGCAACACTTAACTGCCTTAGCTATGATCTAGTTGTGTTATGTCAACTACTTCCAACTCCTTTATCCACCGTTTCGCAGAGGCAACTAGTGTGGGCCTTTGACTTGTTCAATAATCAGTCGCATTCCCATACGATTGTTTTGCAGGCCCGGATGTACTAGAGGACCAGTTGAAGAAAGCTGTAAGGGCCGTTTGCATTAGATTAAGTACCAAAAATCATCAAAATATATAGGCAGACTTGATATGCACTATGAACATGATATATATTCCGGTTTGATGTAAGTATCAAGCGTTTCTATCTAAGGGACAAATCGACATAGTCTCAACATGTGGTCATTTCTTAAACACCAAAGGTTCAACACCACCTCTTACAACATGTCTCGGCCAATACAAAGTCGTAATGAGTATCTTAAATACCAAGAAAGAGCAGTAAATGGCCTTTGCGAGAACTTAGGCACTCCCTATCTGCGTCAATATTGTAAGGGCAACACTAGATCGCACGATATAATAACGGTAGAAGGCTATTTGAAGAACTGAGGAATGTGTTCAAGTCGTGGGAATTGGACTCCTGATGAAACAATCAAGATGTCGGGAATATTAGATATAACACCTAGGGGGGGGGTTCCACCGAGATAATGGATTCAACTCGGATCGTAAGACATTCAGAGGAGCTCTTCCGATTCTCGAGATTCTGAGTAATGGAAATCAGTTCTCAACTTTACGGTGAATATGCACAGGAATATGCACCTCAGCATTCTCAACGGCAAGGTAAATATCCTGTCTTTGGACTATGAATTCTGCCGGGAATGATTTATACCGCCGTCGGTAGATGCGATAGTTTTCATCTTCACGATACGAGGTGAAGTGTTATCTTCTATAAGAGCTTGACCAACCCCTATTGAACCCCGCCATCATTTCTTATTCAGACTAGAATCCATCGGCATAAATAGTACCATTGATGAGATACGCCAAAACAGATATTCTTGGTTTCCTTTAATTGTCGAAGCAAGGTTCGATTATCTTCTATCGTGTGTTGATATGTGAAAACGCTGAAAGACCATACCTAGAATCAGGTCACACTTTGGGTACCAGTTAGATAAGCATAAGATATGTGACCGTATTGTGAGGACTTAGAACAACTTTATGGTTAAAATAGATCACCTAACAGTTCCCATCAAAGATGTGACAATTAAGTCTATAACTGGCCATTTAGACCATATACCGACCGACTGCCGAAATTCTAAACCCCTGCAATAGTATTAGGCGGGGAGAGCTAATAACTCTATGTGCCTAACTAATCAGACCTACCTAGTGGTACCCTCTAGGAAGACCACCAATGGAAGCCATTTTAGACCGAGCGGCCGGCAGCTTACCACTACTACTACGTATGTACATACCATCGATTAGCCCATCATCGTCTACCATGTAAACATGTGAATCCAAGCTACATACAGTCACAAGTGCGATATCGCAATCTGGCAGCGATGCTTTCAGATTTATTTATTAGGGGTCACCCAATTTCTTCATGGGACAGCTTCCCCTCATTCTCATACATGCTTGTCTGGATCTGAAATTCAAAGCACACGAACCCACTCGGTGTTCTCTGTACAATTTAGAACTTGAGACATAAGGAACAGCGATAAACCTAATATCACAGTTACAGTGTGTACAAAGATCATTTAGGTGCTGCCGTGATCACTCTAGTAAAATTGTGTAAAGATCCAAGATCCGAAGGATCTTCTAGTTACAGAAGATCTCTTTTTAAGCCTATGGATCTCGGAGCAATATTGCTCCGAGATCCATAGGCTTAAAAGAGATCTTTAATATCCCTATTATCGTGACACCTAACAATGTCGTCGGGAAAACGACCAAACTTCCTCATTGCATTAGCTGATGATCTAGGCTTCTCAGACGTTGGGCCCTTCGGTGGTGAAATTAACACTCCAAACATCGACAAACTGGCCAAAGATGGAATACGATTCACCGACTTTCACGCTGCCGCGGCATGCTCGCCGTCTCGGGCCATGATCATGACCGGCACAGATCATCACATTGCGGGTTTAGGTAACTTAGTCGAGTGGACCAACATTTCGGGTCAAAATGACCCTAATGGAACCATGTCTACGGCCGTTCAGCGTGGCATGCCTGGATACGAGGGATACCTAAATGAACGAGTTGCGGCATTGCCCGAACTGTTGCGTGACGCTGGCTATCTCACGCTGATGGCGGGAAAGTGGCACTTAGGCTTGACCCCAGAGCGCAGTCCAAAAGCCCGGGGCTTTGAGAGGAGCTTCGCGCACTTGCCAGCGTGCAGCAACCACTATGCTTATGAACCTCAACTAGAGGGCATGGATCAGATCCCCGAGTTCATGACGATGAGTTTCATTGCCTTGCATAACGAGGACGGCGAGTACGTCAAGAAGTTGCCTGAGGGCTGGTACTCATCTAATGGGTATGGCGATAAGATGCTACAGTACCTCAAAGAGTGGAAAGAAGGTAAAGATGATCGGCCGTTCTTTGCCTACTTGCCCTTCACGGCACCGCATTGGCCTTTGCAAGCGCCACAAGAATACATCAAGAAGTATCATGGGGTATACAATGATGGACCTGATGCTCTGCGCCAAACACGTCTTCAACGTTTAAAAGACCTTGGAATGATCCCGCAAGACGTAGAGCCGCATCCAGTTATAGCTGAGGAGGTGAAAGAATGGAATGAGATGAGCGAAGAAGAACGAGCTAATTCTTGCCGAGCTATGGAATGTTTCGCCGGTATGGTCGAATGTATCGACGTTAACGTTGGGAAGATTGTGAAATATCTGGAAGAGATTGACGAATTGGATAATACATTCGTTTGCTTCCTTTCGGACAACGGTGCTGAAGGCGCTGCGTACGAAGCATATCCTATTGTCCAGGGGACGATGATACAGCACTTGAAGAAATACTATAACAACCACATCGAGAACCTAGGGAATGGTGACTCATTCATATGGTATGGGCCGAGATGGGCTCAAGCTGCGACTGCACCCAGCAGACTGTACAAGGCGTACACAACAGAGGGTGGTGTCCGGGTTCCCTATCTGATGAAACCGCCAGCGGCCTTTAATGGTCAGTTCGCGCCTGGCAGTATCACACATCAATTTGCAACGGTGATGGATATTGCGCCAACTTTGCTCGAAATGGCTGGAGTGAAACACCCAGCCCCGATGTACCAAGGTCGTGAGATCGTAGGGATGCGGGGCAAATCCATGGTGCCATATCTGAGGAAGGAGGCGGAAAGAATTCACGAGAAGGATTTCATTAACGGCTGGGAGACCTGCGGGCGGGCCGCATGTCGGAAGGGCGACTGGAAGATCGTGTTTATCCCCAAGCCCAAGGGCCCGGAACGCTGGCAACTCTACAACCTCGCCAAGGATCCCGGTGAGGTCCACGATCTGTCCGAACAGGAGCCAGAAAGACTAGCAGAATTAATGAAGTTATGGGATCGGTACGTTCTGGAGACAGGCGTGATCCCGCTCTCGCCTGATCTCGGTAACTGGATTGCCGCCATGGAAGAGCAAATGCCTGAAAATGCATGGATCGAGTATGAATACTGGAAAGAGGGCGCAAGGGATGATCCGGTAAAATTTACAAAGCAAATCCCTAGATTCAAACGCCAAGTCCAAGCGATTTGAACAAAGTGCCTGTGCCTATGTTAATATGGTAGGGTTTGGTACTAATCAAAATACTCGATCATAATCAGCATTCCCGTCAAGTGAAGTTACTATTACGGGGTTTCGATTGTCTTGATTATATTTCTTGTGACTTAAGTCAAGTAAAGTTGTGGGTATAAAAACTTGACGGTATACGGTACATTTCTTTTTAGTAAATGGATATGCTATGTTTAACCCTCACGTAGATTTATACTTCAATAGCAACTTATAGCAGAAGCCTTAGGAGCTTTAACACCTTTAAAACTGTAATACTTGATGAAATAGACGCAGGTTATAAGTAGTATAGTGTTTAGTATTAAAGAAGTATTATTACTAGAGTCAGAGGAGTCAGAGCCTCCTATATATATAGCCACACTTTGTGGAGCGTCCCAGCCACCTGGATTATCAGCCACACATCCCTGTAATCCGTCAATACTGGCCTCTCTTACCTCATCCCACTGCTCCCCATCGGCGCTGTTAATGGAGTCATTAATCCATCAACTGTTCAGCGCGCTAATTAGCCGCCATGAACTGTAATTGGAGGCTAGACTTGGCAATTTCGGCCGAAGCGAAGGCCTTTAAATTAATAACAAGTGCTTAGGAAAGGAAGGGAAAAGGGAACGAAAGAAAAAGGGGGGAGAAGAAAAGAGTACTTGAGTTCGTTAAGGCGATATATTGTAAGCTAAGTATTTAAATATTTCAACCTGAGGCTAGTAGAACTTATAGATCGGTGATGTAATCATCGAGTCTGGCAGCCGGCTATATTAATTTATCGACATCAATCAGTGTGGCATATCCCGCGCGGCTATTACAAAGTCAATATGAGTAACTTGTCTATTCTGGGACACACAGAGGATGTCCTCATGTACTTTGTTGCTCTTTGGGTGACGCTGCCAAGTTCATAGTTGTCTAAGTAACTTACCTGCAGCCTGTTAATAGGTTTGCTCAGTTCAACTCCTTGTCGGCTCTCGTCTCTCAGTTTCCGGATCATTGCCTCAATTAAACCCTAGTATTTTCTGACTGTTACCTGTTTATATTACTAAGACTCAATCTAGAGTGTTCCCTATGAATTGCCCTCGATATGCTAACCGCCATGTTCGTCCCGCTGTGTCGGCCAATAGCCTTTCCGCGGTAAATTGATAGGTACATCACATATGTGGCTGAAGCTTAGCTGTGTCATGATCAGCATATCATCGACAGACCCTGGCCCTTTATTGGCTTATGAGCCGCTGGTGACTGTCTTAAGAATCGCCCGCATGACCCCTCATAGTAGAGGATGACACCGGGACAAGCGGAAACGTCTTCATTTCAGACATTTACCTTGTCTCCATTACAACAAAGCGTCTATTTTTACTGTGAAATCGGTATTATCACGGCGGTTATCGTTAAAATTAGTGGCGAAAAGGGGTATAAGTATCACCACCATTTTACTATATTTAGCTCGATGGACTACGACCACTGTTCTAATGGCGGATTTTACAGTGATAGTAGCCGCTTCGCCCATGCAACTGTGCTTACTCTAATTTGGGTACAAATTTCATTTCTCTTTTATTTCCCAATAACCCAAACTCCTCCCGTAGCCCAGCTTCTTCAATTGTTCGATTATGTCGAAAAGAACTGCCGATTACCAGCTAGAGACCTCCGGCCCAGAAAAGAGACTGAAGGTTGATGGTAAAATAAAATCTTAAGAGAAAGAAAATTACACCGTCGGCTGGATCTGCGCTGTAACAACTGAGTACGTCGCCGCACGAGCATTCCTCGACAAGGAGCATGCACGGCCTGAATACCAAGAGTCGGAAGACAGCAACGATTATACCTTAGGGGAGATAGGGAATCACAATGTTGTTATTGCTGTGTTACCACATGGAGAATATGGGACAACCTCTGCTACCACTGCTGCAACTAATATGCGACGAAGCTTTGCCAGTATCAGACTTGTTTTAATGGTCGGCATCGGTGGCGGTGTGCCGAGTTCAAAACATGACATCCGACTAGGAGATATCGTGGTTAGCACTCCATATGGCGATAAAGGCGGCGTGATCCAGTACGATTTTGGGAATGAGATTCAAAACCAAAGTTTCCAACCCAAAGGATTTCTAGACCGACCACCGACCACCGACCATCCTACTTACAGCAGCCAATGGACTAAAGGCGCAGCACGAAGCTGATGGCAACCAACTAGAGGAAGCCATTAACGCTATCTTTAAAAAGAAGCCAAGACTCCAAAAAAAAGTACGGCCGGCCAGACGCGAGAACCGATAGATTATATCGAACCGATGTCATTCACCCGATAAACGACGAAGCCCATTGTGAAATTACTTGCGGCGACGATGCATCTCATCTAGTCTCACGATCGGAAAGGGATGCTGATGATGATAACCCAGCAATATACTACGGTCTAATCGCTTCAGCCAATCGACTCATGAAGGATGCATTGGCTCGAGACAGACTTGCGGCAGAAAAGGGTATTCTCTGCTTTGAAATGGAAGCAGCAGGGCTTATGAACAACTTTCCATGTTTGGTAATTCGCGGTATATGCCATTACTCGGACACACACAAGAGCGACGAGTGGCAGGGATATGCAGCAATGTCGGCAGCTGCATATGCCAAACAGCTGCTTTATCGAATTCCCCAGGGAATGGTTGATGCCGAGGAGAAGATTTACGAACGTCTTCGTTAGTGATACCCCAAGCATGTCTTATATCAACGTTATAGTTCTAAATATAATACAGTTGATAATACCGAAACGCTGAGGTCCAACTGGGAAAGAGAAGGAGATCGTCAGATCCTCAACTGGATCACATCAATCGACTATGGCACCCAACAAAGTGACTTTCTTGACAAACGACAACTTGGAACGGGCGAATGGCTTCTCAGGTCTAGCGAATACCAAGGTTGGCTCAAGGGGAGTAAGCAGATGCTACATTGTCCAGGCATTCCTGGATCGGGCAAGACATTCCTGACGTCGATCGTGGTACAAGACCTTACCACCCAATTCCGAAACGAGACAATTATCGGGATTGCGTATATATACTGTAATTTCCGACAGAAAGCCCAACAGAGCATTAACCATCTTCTAGCAAGTTTGCTAAAACAATTAGCCCAGAGACAGACTTCCTTATCGCAAAGTATAAAAAGTCTCTATAGTCAGCATGAGAAGAATCAAACAAAGCTATCACTAGACGAGATCAAAAATGCACTCTCAGAAGTAGCCAATATGTGCTCGAAGGTCTTCGTGATTATCGACGCGCTTGACGAATGCGACGAGACATGCCGCACAATGCTTGTACGGAACTATTCAACTTGCAGGCTGCTGCTCCGGTAAATATCTTCACAACTTCACGGCCTATAATGTCTATCGAGAACGAACTCAAGAATCCCACTACACTTCAAATATCTGCTAAGGATGAAGAAATACATCTATACCTCGATGAACATATATCTTCATTCCAGAATTCTATCTCGAAGCGAGAGGGTCTGCAAAAGTCTATCAAGGGTACCATAGCAGGGGCTGTAGACGGAATGTATGTATAGCCGGTTGCAATAACGGGGATCTTTCATTAACGCCTGTTCAGGTTTCTCTTAGCTCATCTCTACCTGGAATCCCTTCGGAACAAAATGACATCACGGGAAATACTTGATGCGTTAGACCTTTTTCGGAAGAAATCAGAGAAAGCAGTAACAGAAGATCAGAAATCTGAAGTGTTAACACAAGCATATGATGATGCAATGGAGAGAATTGTAGCGCAGTCTTCTGAGCGTCGAATACTTGCAAAGAATTTTTTGTCTTGGATCGTCTTTGCGATGAAACCACTCACAACGTTACAGCTTCAGCACGCACTTGCAGTGAAGAACGGGGACCGCGAATTTGACGATCAACGAATCCCAGACATCAACGACATGATATCAATTTGTGCTGGATTGGTCACAATCGAAAATGAAACTAGGAGAGTTCGCTTAGTACATTATACAACACAGGAGTACTTTGAGCACACGCATGCCAACTGGGTACCCGATGCCGCCCAGTCCTACATCACATCAACATGTACGACCTATCTAGCTTTAAACCCCTTCAACGTGAATGTTATGAGAGGGTTGCTAGAGCGACAGCTGGAGGGCTACCGAACTAGACTTCGCAAGTTGTTCAAGGAAGGCGAGCTGCGAAAGCTGCACAGTGTGCAAGACAACAAGTTGTGTTTGCCTGGCGCTCTAGGCGGGTCGAACAAATTTTTATTGCACGAGCATCACGTTTGGGGCGATCTGCGTGAGCTGGAGCACGAGTTGTCCGCGCTGGACGCTCTGTGCAAATCGGATGGGCAGCGCAAGGAGAGTTGGCGCGTGGTAAGCCAGCTGCGCCAGCCGGGTATGCTGTCCTATCTGCGCTGGAAGTTCGAGAGGCACGAGGTATCGCACGGTTGTCACAAGGACTTAACGCTGAATTTGGTGCATAAATATATCGAGATATTGTGTCCCTTTTACATCTATGCCTCTCATTACTGGGGACACCATGCCCGTCATTCCTGCGCATCTTTTCAAGAGTTGGCATCATTCCTTCTTAACCAGCCCGCACTTAAAAGTTCACTTCTATTGTGGACATACCCGACTACTGAGCGATCAGCTCTGTGGAATGGAATACAACTTTTCCCACACAAACACCTCATAGGACTACATGTCGCTGCATATTTTGGCCTTGAAAAGGTATTCCTAACTCTGCCAGATGGATACACCCTAGACAATACGCATGGCACTCTACTACCATGTGCAGTAGGTGGAGGTAATGAGAGCATGGTTAGGTTTCTACTCAGGATAGGCTACGATGTGAATTTTCAAGATAAAGATGGTCTGTCGCCACTATCAAGCGCAATCCAGGGTAGATTTCATGCTATCGCCCGGCTCCTACTTTGAAATGGTGCAGATGTTGATGCCCAAAAATATGAACAATTTTATGCGGATATTTATGGACGAGACAATAGTGGATTCACACCATTAATGCACGCAATATACATGGAGGATGAAGCTGCTGTGCAACTTCTACTCGATCATAATGCAGACGTGACTTTAAGTCATCCGAGATCTGGGACAGCATTGCTTCATGCAATGAATTATGGTCACAAGGTTGCGAAACTAGTGGCCGAGAAAGCGATTGCCAAAATGAGCCCGGACGGAAAATTTGCCAGGGAATCCTTGATGGGGGCAGTACAACATGTAAATTGCAGCATCATTCAGGTTCTTAGGGAGCACGATGTTGCTCTTGATTTTAGAGACGAGTATGGTCAAACACCACTAACAACGGCAGTAAGATTCCAAGTGGAAGCAGTCGTGAAACTGCTTCTCCAAAGCGGTGTTAATATTGACTTTACAGACAATAAAGGCGACACAGCATTACATCGAGCAGCACACGGAGACTACGCTACCTGTCTTCAGGTTTTACTTGATCACAATGCCAACATTTTCGCCACCAATGAAGATGGACAAACACCCGAGTCGATAGCAGCAGGAAGGGGACATCAAGAAATAGAAGAGCTGCTGAAGGCAAGGCGGATTGCACTGCAGTCTGTTACACCGGGCGATATAGGAACTTGAGTAGCATTGCCTTCATTCTCAAGCATAGTTTAGTGCCGGAAGTTCGGACAGCACTTTTAATGCACGTGTCTAGGAACTGTTTAACCTCGTTCAAATGAGAGGATTTGCAGGGCATTGGATCCTCAGTGAAGCGAGTGATGGAGGTTGAGAAACATTATGTCTGCTCGGTCGGGAAATTAGTAGGAAATGTAGCCGTGCTACACATATACTGCTTGATTTGCGTTTAAAATTGGTCGGAAGATGTTAGCGGCTGGGACGTATATTGGGACACATTTCTTACTCGCTGTCAGTGTAGTTTCCTAGATGGTGGGAGGGAAGAGGGATGCTAGGCCTTAGTTGATTTCAAACGCATATTGATCTTCAGATGATATATAAACACCCGGCGTTTAAGGTCAGTTGTATAGTTCAATACAGACATTATATCAATGTTGATAGGGAGTTGGATCATGAAGCTAGAACTTCCAATTGGCATAAGATATATGTGCCCCCTACCAGCTTGTCACGGAGTCAGACTACTTACGGTATGTATTACAATCAAGGTAGTAGGAGGTGTACTCGTTACATCTACACAGACACAGCTACCATCTATCCAATTAGGAACTCTAGCTTATATATGAATCACACTACCTCATAAGACCAATGCTTCCCCCGCCATCATAAGGACCAGACTACACTACATGTAGGAATGCAAGTACATACATCGGCACCTTCCCAACCACAGACCCAGAAATCGGCCCCATAAAGGCTACATAAAGACTACATAATTGCCTACATGATTCAGATGCATATACCTATTCCAATCATCCCAGCCCTTCTCGATCACTTAAGCAGCAATTACTGCCTCAATCTTATGGTCCTTAACGCTGTTCCATTCCACGAAGACGCTGCCGACCGCCGACAACACCACCAACACGGTACCGACGAGGAACACATTGGTCAATCGATTGCCATACGACAGCATGGCTGCCGAGACATCCTGAGCTGGGACGAGACCGGAAAGATTGGACGCGCCGTCATCCAACACGATAGACGGGTTGAGGTCGGGAACTCTGGTCGTGAGTTCCTGGACCAGCTTGTTTGAGAACGCCGTCTATGCCATGCTCATAAACAACGATCCACCAATGCTCTGGGCAAACGAGAGGACGGCCGTGCCAGTTGGCACGTCTTTCATGCCGAGGACTGTCTGGATTGCGACGAGGGGCTGCTGCCACCCGGCTCCGACTCATAGGCCTACTAGAGCCTGGTAGCCAATCCATTCGGCGGTGGTAGTGGCCGGATTGAAAAGCGTCAGCAGGCCGGCTCCCACCGACGTTAGAATAGTGCCTACTACCATGACAGGCGCAAACTAGCCGAGCACGGCGACGGCGATTCCGGCTAGCGTCGTGCCGACCATGTTTCCGATTGGCATCGGTAGAGTCCGCGTTCCCAGCTCAATGGCGTCGACTCCCTGCACGGCATGAAGCTATATGGGGATATAGTGAATGAAATAAAGAAATCTGCTCCAAGGGTGATAGGTAGATGGCACAGGACCAGGTGGTGCGCTTCTTGATGATATGTGGCGGGACTATTGCATTGGCTTGCGCCCACCATTGGACCAGAGAGAATGCAATGATGAGCACACCGAACACGACAAACAAAGCGATGATATTTCCACTATTCCATGGATACTTTGTACCACCCCTTTGAAGTGCAAGGTGGACGCAGGCGAAGGCAGACATGAAGGCTAGGGTGCCGAGGGGATACAAAGGCTTGATCAGGCCGAAGACAGTCTCTGAGGTATAAGCACTGGGCACACTGGCATATTTGAAGAGAAATGCAACGAAGAAGGTCACTGCTCCAATTGGAGGGTTGATATAGAAACACCATTGTCATAACTTTTTGAGCTGTCGTTAGAGATATGATCAGCCAGTGAGTCCATTAGAGAAAGGGGTAGGTTGACGCACAAGTCTATCAGTGAAAGCCCCACCAAGAGGGGTCCCCGCTAGGTATAGCAGCTACGCCATACGTGCTGCCCATCATGGCACTACACAACAAGGTGTTAGCTAGACTTTTCTTTTCAAACGCATGCGAGGACCTATTACTCACGTAAACAATGAACGCCTATGGAGGGGTACACTATGCGTTAGGATTAGTAAGGCGCCGGAAAGGAGGCCGGCATTGCCACAGCCAGCAACTGCACGCCCAAAGATGAATGCCACCGAGTTAGTGGCTGCGCCACAGATAGCACTCCCGACCTCGAAAACGAAGAGTGACGTCAGAAAGATTCATTTGATGTTGAAGATTGTGTAGAAGTTTCTGATTAGCAGTTGCGCGGAAGCAGTCGTGAGAAGATGGGCTGGGATGATGCGTGTCAGCAACCACAGTCGGCCCGCATTGACCGTCAGACGATAACGTATCGCTCCCATACTAGCCTACACCATGCAGACTATGTAATTGGGAAGTGGTTTTAGGGATGGCGGTGGCGATGATGGAGGAGCTTGGAGAGACAAAGCGTCAGTTACCCCTATTCGTTGGCGGTAAAAAGATGGGTCTCGAGGCATCAAGGCTAGACTCAACTCACTCAAGTGAAATGAGAAGATGGTCAAGCAGATGCCAATGGTAAGGAAGATTAGTTTCCATGCATTCGGGTATTCCCTTGGACGCTTATGGTCGGCCAATTGGACTTCCGTAGTCGACCCCATGATTCTTTAGATAGTGGGTGGTTCCCGGGGTCGAGATTGAGAATCAGATATCAAATCAACTAAGATTTTCTGCAACTAAGTGAGTCTATAATCGGCTCACCAATTTTATTATATATATGTGTATGTGGCTGTGGTGTCGTCCTGTGTGTGCGCTTGCAGAGGGCAAGTTGAATTGAAGTGTTAAACATTCTGATGGCGAGCTTTGATAGTAACGACTTGCATAAATCAGTATGAAGCAACCAGTTTACGCGACGCGTCCATACACGTTTTAACATCAACAAGTTGCAGCCTAGGAGCCCCTGAATCATGTGCAAAGCACAGAACAGAGAGCACCTATGCAGCAGGGCAAGAACAGATAGACAGCAGATAGCAGAGCACAGGTAAACGGATATAGCGTGTAGTTACCTAGTTGTAGGTGCCTAATTACAGTAATACCGACTTGGTCGTGGGAAAAGCCGGGCATAAGAGAGAATAACAATCACTGTTAGTTGCCTAATGGCGAAGGACCGACAGCGTGCTGACGGCCGATTGGCTCGCCTGCGTACCGACACCTGAATGATGCGGAAAACTTAGGAGAGAGCACAGGGAAACGGATTGTTTTGATCAGCAACGTTGTTTAATCTCAACCATTCAATTGTTCAACTATTCTGCTCCTTGAAAATTGTTCAGTGTCTATTTCGAGTAATAGCTACCTAGATATGGGTAATTGATACGAATGGTGGGAATATCAACGTAAAGCTATGACTTGTGTGTACTTTACATAACTAATACCCCTATTATCGTGACACTTCTCCTAAGATCAAACTTGCTTTCAGGCGTATTAGATTTGACTTAAAGGCGTCGGTTTACACGGAAACTAAGTAACCAAATGTTACGTTAACTATTACGCCTCCTCAATGACCAAGAGACATAGTGTGGCGTGATAACCAGCGCAAATAATACCTCAAGATTGTTCGCCAGCTGGTGTCCGGCATCCATCGTTGAAATACTTTCTCCATTACCCCCACGTACTATGTTAGTAACTCGAACCCGCGCGTTTGGGTCTTGTTCCACGCGTCAATTCTTAGGTGACGTACAGATGCCTAGCTGTTTGCTTACTGAGTGATGTTGCATTGCATGAACTGCTGTATGGAGGGGTCACTAACCATTTGATTAATTAAGCAGATATCACATTCTGCTTCTATGATGTCTCATAACCGGGGTAAGGATATGGGGCTTCAGGTTATAGATATCATGCATGGGGGATTGGCTACTGCATGTACCCCGTGTATTACATAAAATGATTGTAGTCAATTGCTTCTCAAAATAGGGGTAGCTATTCTATTGAGTAGTACACGAGCTCCAAACCTCTATCATAACCCCATCTGCCGATTTACTACAGCAAGGCCGTCTATCTACCCATCGTTGTGAGTTGTTATCTATTGCTGAAGACCACTTAAGCTCCATCGATCTTTGCCAGGCTTTAAGTATAACTCCAATTATCCTTCGATGTATCACCAGTTGTGTTTCACAGACACTATATCTGTGCAAATCTAATATCGGCCACGTTCTAAGTCATCGTAATTCCTTGCTACCAAATCTGTCAACCGCGATTCTCCGTCCCTTGATAATCTGATATTCTCGTCGAATTAAGTAATGGATGATCCTCTAGAACGCCCCGTTCTACACCATAATCAGGGTTCGTACTCGGTCGTTCAACTCTCTGGTCATACCTCTATGGGCCGGCCAGTTCTGCTCCCGCACCAATTTCTCAAGTCTGCCCACTAAAACGTCCAGCCTGGTAACACGCGCATGGAACAAACTTTTCAAAACAAGGCGCTCGTCGTCTTCATCCAGCTGGCGCTTCGAGACCCTGAACCCACGCCGCCGAATCTCGGTCGAGCTGCCCTTGCCTTTTGGTCGCCCCTTAGAGCCACTGCCTACATCTTTCAGTTGGCAATCATGACAAACAGCTTCCAAAGCACCTAATATCTTATTACACATAGATAACAGCAACATGATAAATGATGATTGTGTGATACACTGTCGGCACTCAAGAATCAATTCGCAATCTGTCATCGTCTGCTTCTGGTGCTGCAGCATATCGACTGCATCGCTGGTCTGCTCATTGCGGCTCCAGACGAGGTTCACCTCAATAGTCTCATAGATATTGGCAGCTCGAGAAAAGCATGTACATATTTGTCCGATATTAGCTAGATTTTCCGCTGGTTTCATGTCAGGGTAGTGGAAATAGGGGCTCGAATCGAAATTAGCAATTGTGCTTTGAGCTGTTGACCCCGAGATCGACTCAATATTCTGATAGAGATTGGCGTCGTTCCAAGGTTCTGAGCTCAAATCTGCTGCAAAGGAAAAACTGGAGCCGGTTAAGGCATACGGAACGAGCGTGTTCTCGTCATCTGAGACGACTGTGCTGGGCACATGCAGGGAGGTTGCCTCAACAGAGTCCAAAGAGTCGAGTGGGTCAAAGCTAAGTTCTATGTCTTGAACTATGTATGCTTGATCCGGATTCTCAATATCGGCAGTCTCGTCGACTGGTCCTTGGAGCGTACCTGGCGACTGAGTCTGGCCATTGTTCTGGCAGCTCCCTTTTCGAAGACTCGAATAGCTGCATTGGAGCTTCTTGGCTAAGCACCTCTGGCATCCATGTGGTTCACCCGTACATTTTAGCTACTAATGTTAGGGACTTCAACATGATCAGATATATGCATATGAGGATATCGTGTACCTTACTTGCTCTGCAGTTTGTGCAAGCAGTCACGCCAAATTTACTTCTTGGCTTAGAGAAGGGTGGATTCGTCATTTCAAAAGCGTACGACTCATCGGCACCCCTGGATCGTTTGAGAGTGCAGAACATTAGGTAATAACTCGGTTTGAGAGTATTATGACAAATATTCCAGAGAAGGTTGTGTTTGGATCTCGCTAGTTCCAATGCGCAGAGGTCGACTGATTACGTAACTATCATATAGCTTCAGTCGGAAATCATCGAAACTTTACGATCCAACCACTCTGCACATGTCTCTTCAAGTATTCGTACTGACTAGACGATGATATTCTGACATTCCATCCGATTTATAACACCTGGGGGCAATGATTTCATGGTATGAAAAAATACCCGGCATGAGACATGGGGGAGACGATTGGCGAGCAATATCATCGGTAGCAAGCTATCCACCAGTAGAATTGACAGCATGACAACCATCGACATTACAGCTTACACGGCACCTTCCAAGCAAGGCAGATCTCTGCCTGCTTTACGACTGCTGTTTGGTAATGGCAGCTGACGTGAGGTTGTAACATGGATAAAGAAATTGGAGCACCTCCAAATCCATCTCTGCAACTTGTTCCCACGCGCCAAAATACCAACAATTGATAGTATGCACGACTATCTACAATTGACTCCACCATATATAACGCTATTCTGTCTATTGCCCTATCATTGTTACTAATTCACTCTTAGATAGAGAGAAGGTTGGTGAGAGCATGAGGGCGGTACAACATGTTCCTGATAAGACCAACCAATTACATCGGTGTCACACTTACAACTAAAGGGCAGCGCGCAGCTCTAAATAGGAGGTCTTGAATTGACTATTATAAGCTCTAAGGAGGAGGAAAAACCAGTTGTGGGTGAGGAGGCCTAGGGCCCTAGTTATACCCTAATGGAGTCTCGGATCGGCGTAACTGTTAATCCGTGTGGACCCTTATAACAGCCCCTATAATAACCTTTGAGCCTGGCTCTGTAATACACCCTCTAGGGGTTTAGGATAACTTAAAAGGTATTTTAAAGGCTTATTCCTTTAGGCTTTCTACCTACCCCCGAGGCTGTTAAAATTAAGCTCTGAATAATAACAAAATGCCCTAGCTCTTTTAGTAGTTCCTAAAAGGTGCCTGATTTTTGGAATGTATAAAAGGTATTTATAAAGCTATTAATCGAAAAAACAAAAGCCTAAGCTTTTTTAATAATTCCTAAAGGGGTCGGACCTTAAAAATGTATAAAAGGCACTTATAAAGCTCCCTAAAAAGTCCCCTTTATAAATTATTATTTAAGGGATCTTTAAGGTATGTAATAATAATACCTTAACTATATATTTAGCTATTAGGTTATAATATATTAATCGATTATATAAAAAGAAATATTTAATAAGTTAATAAAAAGTTTAGTTTTATTAGCCTTACGCTTACTATTTTAATAATATTAGCCCATAAATTTATTAGGGATTTTAAGATTTTTTTCATTCCTTTAACTCCCTTAAAAAAGCTTTGTCTTTAACTTTATTTATTAAGGCATATTAAGCCTTTTTTTAATAATAAAGTATTGTATTAAATTAAAGGGATTAAAAAGTTTCGAGAAAGTAGTGTTATTAACGGCATATAAAAGCCTTTTATAGCTTTTTAAAGGCTATTTATAAGTATATAACTGATTTAATATATAGAGATAATAAAAGCTCCTAAAGTAACTCCTGCCTTTTATACCGCCGAGCGTTATAAATATTTAATTCTCATTATTAATTAGGCTTTTTTGCCGAAAGATTATGCCGAACTACTTTTTATATTATTTTAAAGATATTTCGGGAATCCTTAAAGCTTTATAACGCGCTAATTTTATAAGCTATTAACTAGCCTAATTTGGTAAAAACCTTTAAAGCGAGTTTAAGAAATTTTATATTGTTATGGGGCAGGGGATTACGGGTATTGACAGCAGCTTAGGAGCCACTAGAAGCCCCCTGGAGCCACGTCACAGGGCACTTCACAGGGTATCCACAGGGCACTCCACAGGGCACTCCACAGGGCAATTTACAGTGGATCACATACCTGTATTTAGCTGACCTTTTCCCTCACATCTTTTTCACTTTTTTGCAACAAATATCACTAGATAGTCACATATAGCTCTGGCAGCTAATATACACTCATTTTTGACTTGATATCTCACTTTCGATTCACCCTAACACCCTGTCTTAAGACAATATAACTAGCTGCCCTTAAATCTTAGGAATATTATAAGCTTTAGCTTTAATATAAGTTTCCCTTTAGTTATTAAGCTAAGTTTTAAGCCGTATTAAACTTAGCCGCGCCGATTAAAGTGTTCCAAAATACCTAACGCGTATAGCGTTTAAAATACTTTAATTTAATGGGGCTAGCTAATTTTTTAGGGTATATAAAATTTTCTAAATTGTGGGTTTTTTATTTTAAAAAAAATTTGCTTAAAAGGGCTACTAAAAGAAGTTTTAAAGTAACGGTAACTAAAATTTAATTTTAAATAACTATATATCGAAACAAGGTCGAGAACTATTCGGTTAATTTTATTAAGTAGTTTTTACGCTTATTATTATATTTAGCTTTAAAATTTTTACGTATAAAAATTATTAAAAGCCTTAGCTTAATATCTTGTACTGCTTTATTAAGTCCCTTTTATATAATAACCTGATTTTTATATTTCTATTAATAATAAATAGTTTTAGCTAAATTAACTAACTCGAGCGTGAGGGCCCGTAAAGCTTCCGATAGCAAATAATAACTGTTATTAAAAGTATTAGGATCGATTTAATTTTATAAGTTACGTTAGTAAGTATAGGTATATAATTAAATAAACTAATCGGTTTAATTATTAAAGTAAGTAAGCTTAACGTTAATAAGTACGGAGGCGTTAAAATCGTTAATAATGGATAGTTTTATAGCTAAAAGATCTTAAGCGATCTTAAAGAAATTAGGTAATTTAAAAATAAAATTAAAAAATCGAAAAAATCGAAAAGATCGGACGAGAATTAAAAAAGCTGCGCGCCGTTAGTTATTAAGTAAATAGCATAATTAATAGCTTAAGCGGCAACCGGGCTTATAACTGTTATACTTATAACTAAAGGGTAGCGTATAGCTTTAAATAGGAAGTCTTAAATTAACTATTATAAGCTTTAAAAAGAAGGAAAAACCAGTTATGTGTGAGGAGGCCTAGGGCTCTAGTTATACCCTAATGGAGCCTCGGATCGGCATAACTGTTAATCCGTGTGGACCTTTATAACAGCCCCTATAACAACCTCTAAGCCTGGCTCTGTGACAATCGGGCTATGATATTGTTGTCTCACATGTTAGCAGAAGGCTTTGCTGTAAGAATTTTAGTCACAGTATACACTGTCATGCTCTCATGCGGTTGCGAACACCAACGGGATCAGCATCACTAAGTGTTTCCCAAAAATGATTCCTTTATATATCTAAAATGCTGCTTTCTCACTCATAACAGAAAGTTAACTTAACAACAATAGATAACGGTTTAGCTTTCGTGTATAACTTCCTTGCATTAGGATCTCGACCTTTTTATAGTTTATATTAAGCCGAAGTATCACTGAGTATATGAAGCGCTAATATCTGAGCGGTATTAGTGGTATCACTTTTGCCACACGAAGTAAATTAATAAGGTGTTACGCAGCACTTCACATTAGCACGGGTCAAACCATTATATATAGTTTTTTTTTTTTAACCTTATTGCAGTAAATAAATCATTTTTAATATAAACAACCTTTATTAGGCATTATACTCTTTATCTTTAACCTAAATTTCGTATACTACCCCTCTTTTACAGTGGCTATCTATGCTATAGTTTATTTTCTCAAATTGCTATAAATTTAACTACAGGCCTCCGAGCCATCTTAACTGATTAAACTAAGAGCCACGCAACATCTGTTGTCAATTACCCGGCGAGGAATCTTTAAAAGTGCGCGATCTGGTTTCCTGCCCAGGGCCTCGTCAACTCCATCGCCGTTGCTTTGCAGTGGTTTCCCTGGTACCCTGAACCCTGCGTGAATACAATGACTACCAAGACAGCAAACACTGAAGAACCCAGAGGCGAAAAATCCCAGTCGATAGAAGCCCCTCGTCCCACAGAATATAGCAGTCCACGAGCCCTAGGTAACCGTCATTAATGTTCAAAAATGTATCGAGTATATCGAAGCGGCGTTGAGCATAGGAGATAAACATGAGGATGCCCAGGGATGCAGTGCGGGTGTTACCAACGTCCCAGACGGTCCACGTCTCGGATACATCAGCAATACGCTCTGGCAGGTCATAATGCAGGCGGATGCGGCGAGTGCTGCCGCCAACAAGGGGCCAGATGGTGTCCCAGCATTGGGCGGCGGCTGTGAAGAGAGTAGGCAGATGTCGATATCAAAAGCCCCCGAACATTATGGATTTGGATGGATTAATAAAGCGCTTAGGCGGGCGAATTTCAACGATTGAGTAGGGAGTTGGCTATGATGAGTGCGTGTGCCAAGGTTACGAGAAAGAGGTTAGAAGCGCAGAATATATGCTGTAGAATAGGTGCAAGAGGAATGGAAGTTGTGTCTGTATTCCTTGCAGGACGGGCACGATCTCGGAGGATCTTAATAGCCGAGCTTCTGTCACACCAGCACAAGCGCTTCTGCTTGGGCAGGGCTTAAGTACCAGTGTCATTGATGGTGGAAGCCACCTATGGTGTGTGGTTTGTTCATGTGTTAGTCACCCAGTATGCCGTACGTCTATCGATACGTGCCTACACGTTTGGTTGGTTCGACCCCGAAAGCTACGTCGGCAAAGCCACGGCACCGTCATTGTCAACATGTCTCGTTTTGAGGCAGTGCCTATCCTCAGCCTGCGGTTCACTACAATCTGTCTTCGGATTATTTCTGCCAATGCAAGCTACAGCATGCCGTAACAGCACTTGAGGAGCATGATGTGCACTTCTCTCCTGTTGCCTTGATTCGTAAATATTATAGCAGCAAATATGAGGACAAACTGCAGGACGTTGCGTCAAGATAATGGAGTTTTACAAAATGAAACCCTGCGATTCGATAGGCCTGCTCTAAAGGTGTGATATATATGTATACACCCAGTAAGGCTGACATGCGTAAATTTACGATTGCATCATAGATAACCTCGAATATCGCTCTCATTTATGTTCCATAAGCGTGCCTCGTTAGATTTTGATTGTCGCCGTCGTGTTGTAACTCCTGGGTCTCAATACTTCTTCCCACCTCGTTCTCCTGAGAGCTTCTTGTATCGTCGTTGCCTTCATCATCCTATCTAGCTTTCGTCTTCTCTTGCAGCAAGATCACTGTTCCAAGACACCCAGCGGCTGGGATTTCTTGCTCAGGCCTACACAGAAGATCAAGTCATGCTTCAATGCATGGCGATATTAACGCCCTATTTTACCAACTTCATGAAAACTTTTCCTTTGGTCAAAGGCAAATGAAGACGCTATTTGTCCGATTGGACTTCACTGACCCCAGTACCAGACTCTAAACAAGGTGCCGTGTTTCCAATGATTAGCAATGCAGTGGTAAAGTACAACGCTCAAGCTTTCTTCGGTGCGAAACTTTACAATTAATGATGCCTAATACAGTGATAGTTCACGTAACAGCTCTCCGTCCTCTAGCTCGGGACCCCAAATTCATGGAAGTTAGTATAAATATGATTGAACAAACCCTTATTATCGCCGAGATCATGCACTTAGTTCCCAGTCTCTTCAAGAAGGAAGTAGTCCCATGGTCTCTGACATCGCTTCGTGTCTCAGAAGCGAATAAGGAGCATTGGCAAGTTTCTTTCCAATCAACTCAACTCTGGTAACCTCTTCTGTGAGCTTCTGGAGCCCATTGTTGCTCAACGCTTCCCAGCGAGACTTGTGTAGACAGGGGCACGACATTCCGGAGCAGGTACGTCACAACCTTCATTCTTAGTTTGATAACGAACCCTTGCTGACCCTCCACGGAAAGACTGTGCAGAGAGTCATACAGTACTCGCCTCAGAGCAAGCCGTGGAGTGTTAGCAGAGTCACCCATGACCTCATGGATGTTTGGTTTGGTTCTGTTCACATCACATAGCCAATGACACAACGCGGTTGTTACGTAAGTAGGAATACAGGGGGTATAGATATTTTTATTAGGCTTGTCCCTGACCATTGTATTATTCATGGATTGTTCCGATCCTCATTCCAAAGAAATGAGGAACTTGTAAGATATATAATAAATCCAGCTTTTATTCGAATCATATATCCGTTTCTCTTAGTCCTGGGAATAGCCTCCGTTGGTTCTATACGTAGGTTTCTGCACCTAAGACATATGCTAAGATAATGACTCATATGGACCTATAGGAACTAAAATCAATAATTGCCCAAGATCGTCCCTTGGATGCAAATCGAACATTTCTGACCAGCGAGTACATAGCAGAGTGTTGCACTGCGTATCCTACCCAAGAAGCACTTATTACGAGTTTCTAGAAAGCAGACTACGAAAGCTTCCTTCATGTGCGTTGTCGTGTAGCACACTCCATCTCAGATATTTTCCCGTTACCTAAACACCACGCAGCATCCATACCCAGAGCACAATCTTTTAGCTATCATGCCAGCAAAATTAGATGAGCATTATCCAGAGCAACTATGGACAGGGAAAGCTTACCGATCAAAGTCCTGACGGGTCAAGAATATCATTACGATATCTATGGATAATCATAGCCTACTCTATTTCTCCCTCCAGAATCTATCAATCTTTTTCATTTCGTCCTCCTTTATATACCTCAATGCCATATCCATCTTATCCAAGATACGCAAAGTATTCCTATCGATGGTGTAGCATTGTATTCAACCCCACTTGACTACGACGTCTAGGTGTTTCTGTCACATTACACACATATGATGTAAATCAATCTTGATATTCATCTCATATCAACAGCAACTTGATAACTTCAGGCTTTGTTGCTTGCCATTATGATAAGAGTCCACGGTTAAATTCTATCATGGATTCTAATCGAGAGCTATTGACCATCCGCTCCGATGGCATCTACCACGGTCTCCCAGTCTTCCCCGAATCTCTCCAGGGGTTGACAGCCATTGTCACAGGCGCGAATGGGATTTCCGGCACATACATGGTACGACGCCTCAGGCTTCGCAGCCTACAGCCACTATATGGTCTACTGACTCCCTCTCCCTCGCTAGCTGCGTGTGCTCTGCAAAGCTCCTCAGCGCTGGACGAAAATCTACGCTCTCTCGCGCAGACCGCCTTACCTGGCGCTCCCTCCCCATGTACAGCACATATCCATGGACTTTCTCCAGGACCCAGAAATACTGGCCCGGCAATTCAGGGAGAACGGCATCAAGGCCGACTACGTCTTCTTCTTCGCTTACATCCAACCGCAGCCCGCAGCCGGCGGCTCGCTCTGTGAGCTCGTGAGGGTGAATAGTGCGTAGCCCCCCATCTCCAACACCTACCTCACACACCATGCCATGCCGTAGGAGTTACATTCCGTTTCCCTAACACATAGGTATATATACAAACAGAAGCGCTCCTCACCAACTTCCTAGAAGGCCTCGCGGGCGCCTCAGCCATCCCCAGACGCACCGTCCTCCAGCTCGGCGCGAAGTACTACGGCGTGCACCTGGGCCCCGTGACCGTGCCGCAGGCGGAAAGCGACGCGCGCGTGACGCGCGAGCCGAACTTCTACTACGACCAGGAGGACGTGCTGTCCGCATTCAGCGCCGCGCACGCCTGCGCCTTCGCCACGACGCGGCCCTCGTGGATCCCCGGCGCCGCGCCCGACGCCGCCATGAACCTGGCCTACCCGCTGGCCGTGTACGCGAGCGTGCAGCGGCGGCTCGGGAAACCGCTCGTGTTCCCCGGCGATCCGACGTGCTGGGCCAACCTGACGGTCCTCTCGTCCGCGATGCTGAACGCGTACTTGGCCGAGTGGGCCGCGCTGACGGAGGGCGCAAGGGACCAGAGCTTCAATGCCGCGGACGGCGAGCCGTTCACGTGGGCGCGGTTCTGGCCGCGCTACGCGGCGCACTTCGGCGTCGCGTGGGAGGGCCCGGATACGGGGCCCGACGCGGTGTTCCGCGAGGAGGTCGTGGGGACTTCGCCGCCGCCGAGGGGCTGGGGGCCGGCGGGGATGTTCCGGTATAAGTTCAAGCTTGTGGAGTGGGCGAGGCGGGAGGAGGTCGTTGCGGCCTGGGGCGAGATCGCCGCGGAGCACGGACTGCGGAATAGGGACCTCGGGAATGTGGATCGCGTGTTCGGGTTTGCGGATGCGGCGCTCTTGACTTCGTGGCCGTCGATGTACAGTAATACCAAGCTCCGGAAGCTGGGCTTCTTTGGCTTTGTCGACTCGACCGAGTCTATGTGCAGTGTTTTCGATGAGTTCGTTGGGCTCAAGATGGTGCCGGGAACGCTGTAGGATGAGACTTGGAGTATATCTGAGGTAGTCTTTCGTTCCTATTTTCGCAAGCGCTTGATGGCCGAGCGGCTCAGTTGTACGCTATGCTGATCTGAAAGGAGAAACAATACAGATGTAGCAATTTCATACTATGGTAGCAAAGTCCTGTCACGTAGATATTTGTTTTCATCTTCGAAAGATAATCATATGAATGACACTCGAATGGTTTTCAGGAAGGTTTATCTATTGACCTGTTGCTCACGGCCTACTCTACCTAGTGAAGCATATATAATTTGTCAAGCCTCTGCAATGCGATCGAAGAATGGCTAGCTAGAAAAGCCCACATCGGCGTCGGGTATCCATCCCAATATAGCTTACCTGAGTGTATCTACCCTGGTTGTGTATGCCCTGGTGAATGCACATTTTCCGTCCGATTCATCTTCATCCATATACAGTTGTCGTCATACGGCTGACTCTAGAAGCTGATGATGTGATGTCCTCATAGCTGCTTGAGATCAACTTCGTTGGGTTGGCGGCTTCCTCGTGAGCAATTCAGGGCAGTTTCATTAATACCAATTATCCCGTCGACTTCCTCTGTCGTCTCCAAACCGAGGTCGGTCACCGAAGCTCGGACCAGAGGACCCCTGCGGACGGAATCGATCCCCACCTCTAGGTACCCCATGGTAGGCGGGCATTCTGCCACCACGACGTCTCCCACCTCCGCCTCCACTACCTCTATCACCACCTCGATCGCCACCTCGATCGCCACCTCGATCGCCACCTCGACGTCCTCCACGTACCTGGTCACGCTGTCGCTCACGCTCCCGGTGTGGTGGCCGAATTCCTAGGAAGATCTCTGGGCCTCGGTCGACAAGGATGTCGCCATGCTCAAAGTAGTATCGTTTATATTCCTTGCCAAAGTCCCTCTCGTAGTCTTTAGTCTTGGCTGCTGCAATAGAATCCTCACGTCTTTTGACTAGCTCGTCTGAAACTGGTTGATACTTGATGCTAGGGTAGGTACGAGTTGAGAGCATTGGCGGGTCTAGTCTGCCGCCCATTCTGGCCGGTTGCGCCATCGTACCGCGACCCGGCTGGAACCCACGCGGTCCTAGAGGTGCGCCCTCTACTCCTAGGAATGGCCGAGAAGGACCTGTCGGAATGGATAATTTGCGCTCAGGTTGAGGTGCCGGGGGCGGCGGCGGTTGCTTTGCTGCGGTGTATGCTGTGTCGCACTCCTCGAGTCTTGCTGTCACATTGCCCTCGTGGTCATCTTCATATACGACTTCATATCGATTAGCGCGACTTCCACCTGGTCGCTTCTCCATGGCGACCCAATCGTCGAAAGATTCTGCTGGGATAAAGTCAACCCAAAGAGCCTTGCGATTAGTCTCGTCAGGCCAGACGCACTCATGCAATGCGTTCCGTACTCGCGAGGCCGCTGAAATCGAGTTGAAGACTGCAAACGCGTGTGTCCGTATGTTGTCCAGGTAGAACTTTATGATAGTGTTGTTATCGATAGGAATACCCACTGGAGTTGCAAGCTCTAAAAGGTGTTCCTTTATTGCAGGTTCTCGAAGAGGTCTCATAAAGTTTTTTATGTACAATGCAGAGGTAGCAGGGTGAATGGATGGTTCAACAGCTCGCTCTTTTTCAGCGGGGTAGTTGCTGTAATTGTGTTCTTCAAGTGAATGCTTATCCGTGTGAGTTTCCTGTGAAGTTGGCTCAGGGTTAGCAGTCGGGGCTTCTAAAGGATACCCATTCTGAACAACAGCATGGTCATTTTCTGCAACGTCTTCCTTGGGGACGACCTCATTTTCATTGTCATTTTCTCCTCGTTCGACCGAGTCTTCGTTCATTGTAGCTTCTGTGTCTTCCTTTGGAGGAGCCTGCAGCGATTCTCCCCCCTCGTCTGCTTCCTCATTCTTCTTTTGCGCGCCCTCATCAATCTCCATAGGGACCAAATCTGAAGCACCGTTCGTCTTGCTCTCTTCAGCTTCAACTTCTTGTCTAGGACGCTTACGTGCAACATCATCGGCAGACGGTGCAGGGCTTAGAGACCTTCGCTTGCGCTTTTGCGAGTCCTGGGCTACCTCTGTAGGTGGAAGAGGAGTTGTACCAGCAGAAGAAGGTGCTAAAGAGGGCTGGTTCTGAGTACCGGCGGTTGTAGATGTATCTTGAGGTGCAGGGGCAGGGACAGGGGCAGCTTGAGGTTGAGGTTCAGGTTGTGGTTCAGATTGAGGTTCAGATTGAGGTTCGGGTTCGGGTTCGGCTGGCTGAATAGACTCATTCGGCTGCGATGTCTCCGGAGGGTCGAGTGTGTCTTGCTGCTGCTGCTCGTCACCATTGCCATCCGTCATAGTACCATCATCAGAGGGATCTGGAGATTCAGCAGCGACGTTTTCAGAAGCCGCAGCTACAAGCCGCGAAACCAGCTCAGCCTTCAGGCCATTTTGCGGAAGACCCTGGCGCTTTAATTCAGCTTTCAGGTCGACGACCTTGAGCTTGTTCCAGTCGGTAGCCATGATCAGTGGAAGGAGAACCTCGCAAAAGTAATGCGCATCGCTTGGACGAAGCGCAATGCAGAAGAGGGAGGCGGCGAGATGCTCGGGTCAAGATCGATGACGTCGCGAAGTATGTAACGTATCTGCAAGGACAGAATAGAAAAGTGAGAGTCGAAAACCGGGTTATTCTGTTGTCACAAGAGAGTACGTTGGGTGGTGAATGGTGAACGGTGGTAAAATGAAAATACGAATCTGTATTCTGGAGTTGTTTGAGGAGTGAAATTGGTCAAAGAAGAAAATGCGCCGAGAATCGTTACTTCATATGTCATCAGGCTTGACATAAGTGGTACACACGAACAGATTGGGCGGCGCGTCGCGATCTTTTTACATACAGTACAAAGTCAGGTACTGTCTACTCAGCTAATCCGTACATAACCCCGTCGGTATTGTGTACGCATAAGGTTCTCATAGCAACACCTACCTAGGAGGTACATGTACCCATTTGCAGCTGTCTGCCGACCCACCTGCCCTTTCCTTGCGACTTCTGCCGGTTCCAACCGCCTTTCTGTCTAAGCCAGACAAGCCAGACTTGCCAGAAACGCTCCTGATTCCAGTTATATGCGCATATCTGGAGGATATTAGGTACGCAAGCAGCAACTTTAACCTATTTGTGTAACAGCTAACTTTCAAGAGATCGCGATTCAGTTCCCCAAGCCTCGATACTTCTTCTTTTTATTGAATATAGATAATAAATTCATGTAAATCATTGCAACACAATCCAGTCAACCCAGTTAACCAGTCTGCCAGTCCGAGGCTTTGCCAGTACATATAGGTATGGAGTAACGCATGATTCATATATAAAATTTTACCAACAGGTGTACTTGGTGCACGGACCATTACATGCCAAAGCTTAAATTATCAAGTACCTTTTCATCTAGAAGTATAAAATTCTTGACACTTGACACTTGACAGAATAGTTTACACATCGGTATACATACATAAATTTCATAATCTGGCAGTTATGCCTGGCAGGGCTTGCACAGACCTCGCCGGAACTTCACCACAGTCATCACCACCTTACCACATGCTCTGCCGTGCGGACATCCATGGATGGCAGGTACAGTTCATGAGGTGAAGACTGCTCTGCATACACGTGGCAAGGCCCCCATCCATTCAATTGATCTCGTTCAGTGTAACAGAACATTAACACACAAAACTATAAACTACCCCGGACAGGCTTTGTAGGCTCTAAAGGAAAGAGCGTAAATTTAGAAAATACATGTATCAAGTTTAACCGAAACCGGTTTCTCGGCTCTGCTTCCTTTGCCATCTGCAGTTCATCAGCTGTGAATCATTGTTCTCTCATCGCCCGCTCAAGCTATTGTCAGTCCTTTGAAAGACTCGACCAAACCGGCGCCGGGATTACATTGAAGACAATGAATAGGAGCAGGACCGACAGGTCCATCAGCTCTTTCGTCCTACCTGGTTTCGTCAAAAAGAGTAGCAGGAAAATATAGTGGCCTGCCCTCGATCTCCAATTACTCACTCTATCATCACGGATTAGGCAGCCTTTCTATTCTGCTCATCTCACTGAATACCATTCGAATTACTAACAATTCTTATCCTGACTTCTACCAACTCTTAATACAACCTCCCCGGATTTATATAAGACAAAATCAAAACATTTCCAACATCACGGGTGACCCGATAAGATGGTTGGCTTCTCCAGTTGGTTCTCACGCGGGGCTCGCAAATCCGCACCCTCTGGTCATGTCGAACCAACATCCGCTGCCAGTAAGGTTATTCGCGGTCGTGTCACCAAGCACTGTTCTTCAGCCAGGGGCCCCTCACCTGCAAAGAGGGAGAGATACCAGGACTTAGTTAGTGTCAAAGAAGAGGAGAGCGATGGCGAGCCTCACGCGATGAGTGCGATAAGTGCGATGACTGCGCAAGACACGCCGGAGTTGAGAGGTGGAGCCGGAAGCTTCCCAACCTCAGAACCAGTAGCTCGACCAAACGACGTTGACGTCGTTGACCTGTTGAACCGTTTCAATAGAGCCGTACGGGACCAGGAAGAGAGAGAACAGGCCGCGGCTCCCGATGGGACCTACGGAAGACTGGACGGCGAAGAAAGCAGTGACAGCGACGAGACAGACTCGGAGTATGGCCCAGAGGAGGGATGGCGCATCGAGCAGGTTTTCCTCAACCAGGTTTTGAATGCTCGGAACGAATATACCCTTATGCCATCAACCTGGAAGATGCATTTCAAGGGAATTCCGCTGCCAGATGGTTTATTCTACATTAAGACTCAAAACGCAAGCATCCGGCCGAGAATATACGCACGCACGGATAGACTTGAATACCGAGGTACGTTAGATCTATCAACAATTTTTTCCATTGGTTTTGCCACTCACAAGCCTTAGGTGCACTTGCGCTTCGCAAATTCATCGATATCCATGGCCGTATCCGCGATCTTCGCAGGGAACAGTTTCATATCCAGCGCCATGGGGAGGGTGAAGCTGAAAAGCAGTTGGCCAACAGGATTGTGGTGGGCGACATCATCAAGCAGATTAGACGAACCCTCGAGGACGCCTTGCAATGGGCTAGCCTCGATGGAGATACTATCAAGTACGGCCAGCAGCTTCCGCCTAACGTCAAGATCATTGAGTTGAAAGACGGCGAGGCAGCGGAGCAGCCAGACTCTGAAAGACTCATTCAGACACAAATGTGTCGCCTTGGTGCACAGTGGCGAAGGACGCTGGATGAGGTCCCTGAGGAGCAGAGGTCAAAAGCCCCCGTCATATTCGGGTTCGTCATCTTCAAGCACATACTGTTTATCGTCACGATGGATGCCAATGACCCTGAGGCTATCTGCCACATCCCTTGCCAGCTGAACATGGCGGAGAAGAATCAGCACCAATGGAATGCCTTAGCCATCATGGTCACCATTTGCTGGGCGCGGGATCTCTTAGTAGCGGCAGCTGACAAGATACCTCACTTGACCGCCTTCGAGAACGCAGAGTCAAGTGATCCCGATGCTTAGTAGAAACGGGTCAGAGGAGAACGAGAGAGACGGAAGGATCAATTGGGTTTCTTTTGTCAGGGGTAGATAAGACGACGTTGCAAATGAAGATGGAATTATAAGGGTCACAATACCAGACAGGACGATGCTGCTTTCAAGAAGGGAAGATACCACATGACATTATCATATAGGAATGCCGGGTGTTATTATTGGCGTAACTCTTGTAACTTGTTGCTGTTTGTTGATACCGTACGGTAGTACATATTAGAATTGCTAGTGAGTTTGTAACTGTATTATGACAGCTCTAGGTCCCATGCTGCCGCTTCATCGGTCTGACTAGTGACTACATCTTCGTGACTTGGTACCTAGGTAGCTTCACAATTGTCATTGCATCACCAAAAAAGGGAGGCTTTTGTTAATAGGGGGACAGGGAGGTCGAGGCTTCCCCTAGCGGCGATACGTAATCTTGGGGTATTATGGGGCCGTGCAGCGCCTGGGTTAGTAATTGCCCCTCTATAATTGCGATTTCTTGCCCCTCCAACTTTTTCAGCTTACCTCGCCGCCCTCGACGCCGCGAAGGAAAATTGTGCTCCAGGACCAACCAAATATGGACAACGAAACGTGGACAGACGCGCCTAGCGCCAAGGAGCCTTTCGAGAGTAAGTTGATTGCTTATCCTGTTGTCATTGCGCCTTCTTACATAGAATATCAGTCGCCCTCGAGCTCTGGCACGAGCATAGGTCTCTCATCCTCTTTGCGACAACCTCGGTTCTCGTGGTCGTGTGGCTGTTTCTGCAGCTAGGTGAGAGACAGAAGATATGGAATGGCGCCTTGAAATTGAGCGACCCGGATACGAAGCCTACGACGCCCAAGAGTGTTCCTGTTTTGGAGGAAGAGATCGTTCTGCCAAGAGAAAAGACGAAAGATGCGTCCACTGGACCGCGGCGCATCAAGGGCGAACTACGAAAGACAGATGGGCCGCGCGCAGCACCTCAGTCTAGTCGCGAAAGACAGATACAGGTACTCGTGTTCTACTCGTCTCTTACCGGAAGTACAGAAAGAACTGTCAGTACATTTGCCCAGACCTTAGGAGCTTCTTTAGGAGAGCAAACCGGTTCGAGCCCAGGGACCTTCCGAAAACCTCTAGTCCTGGATCTTGCGCAGGTCGACTACGATGAGTACTTTATTAGCGCACCAAAGTCAACCGATTCAAGCGAACCAGTCGAATACTTCTACCTTGTATTACTTCCTAGCTACAACATTGACACAATCAACGATAACTTTCTCGAACATATGCAAGAGACGCACCACGACTTCAGAATCGATACCGCGCCGCTGTCAGGTATTTTGGGATACTCGGTGTTCGGCTTTGGTGATCGAGAGGGATGGCCGACGGAAGAAGAGGGGTTTTGCATCCAGGCGAAGGAGGTTGATAATTGGATGGCCAAGCTTACCGGTCGGAAAAGAGCCTACCCATTGGGTATGGGGGACACCAAACGGGATCTTAAAGAAAGGCTGGACGAATGGACCGATGGCGTTAAGGATGTTTTGAACTCTGTCGCTCGTACCGGAAGCCTAGGAGAAGGAGTCCCCGGCAGTGGAGATGCTGATGAGAGCGATAACGAGGATGCATCTGGGGAGGATGACGATGGCGATGATGGGGAAGTTATCATCGACGAGCCACCTAAAGCGAAGAAGCCGAAAAAGGCCAAGTCTGGAAACGTTGACGATGTCGAAGACTTGGGTAGGATTATGAAGGCGTCTCGAACCGACTCTCCTAAAGATGCGAGTAGCCGGACGCCAATCGCCGTCGACTTCACCACATATAGCAAACCAAACTCCAAGCGGCCACCACAGACAATAAAAGAGATGGTACCCAAGAACTCGCCAACATATACATCACTAACCAAGCAGGGGTACTCAATTGTCGGTTCGCATTCAGGGGTCAAGATCTGCAGGTGGACAAAGTCAGCCCTGCGCGGGCGCGGATCCTGCTACAAATTCTCTTTCTACGGCATCGCATCGCATCAGTGCATGGAGACGACTCCGTCCCTCTCGTGCTCCAATAAATGCGTCTTCTGCTGGAGGCACGGGACGAACCCGGTGGGCACGACGTGGCGGTGGGTGGTGGACCCACCGGAGGCGATCTTCGCCGGCGTGAAGGCCGGGCACTACCAGAAGATCAAGATGATGCGCGGGGTGCCGGGGGTGCGGGCGGAGCGGTTCGCGGAGGCGATGCGGATCCGGCACTGCGCGCTGAGCCTGGTGGGGGAGCCGATCTTCTACCCGCACATCAACGAGTTCCTGGCGCTGCTGCACGGCGAGCGGATCTCGTCGTTCCTGGTGTGCAACGCGCAGCACCCGGAGCAGCTGGCGGCGCTGCGGGCCGTCACGCAGCTGTACGTGTCGATCGACGCGAGCAACCGGGAGTCGCTGCGGCGCATCGACCGCCCGCTGCACCGCGACTTCTGGGAGCGCTTCCAGCGCTGCCTCGACATCCTGCGCGCGAAGCGCACCAAGCAGCGCACCGTCTTCCGCCTCACGCTCGTCAAGGGCTTCAACGTCGACGACGAGGTCGAGGGCTACGCCGACCTCGTCGAGCACGGTCTCCCCTGCTTCGTCGAGATCAAGGGCGTCACGTACTGCGGCACCTCGAGCAGCGCCGGCGCGGGGCTCACCATGGCCAACGTGCCCTTCTACGCCGAGATCACCGCGTTCGTCGAGGCCCTCGACCGTAAGCTGCGGGAGCGCGGGCTCGCGTACGGCATCGCGGCCGAGCACGCGCACAGCTGCTGCGTGCTCATCGCCAGCGAGCGCTTCCGCGTCGATGGGAAGTGGCACACCAAGATCGACTACCAGCGCTTCTTCGAGCTGCTCGAGGAGCGCGGGCCCGACGGCGACTGGACGCCCGAGGACTACATGGGGCCCGAGACGCCCGAGTGGGCTACCTGGGGCAACGGGGGCTTCGACCCCCGGGATGAGAGGGTCGATAGGAAGGGCAGGAAAATCGAGGCTTCGTAGCCCAAGCCTTCTTCACACATACATGCATAGATCAATCAAGTAGAATAATAAGCCGGCAGAAAAAAAAAGATGCGTAAAAAGTAATGTCGTACGTCATTTGTCTATACCGGCCCACCGGACATCCCTTCGTGAAATGTACAGTGAACCCACCTCCCCCCCCTTCCCCTATTTCTATCGGATACAGCCGAAAAAAAGGTAGACGGCCACAACGGGGAGTAAGCCGAATATTATATCATACAAAGTACAGGGCAAAAAAAGACGACTCCTTGTTTGCCGTGGTTTCTGAAAAACCCCAAAACCTACATATAGGCCAAACAGACAAAAGCGTTACAAACATTTCGGGGTTCCGGGAGGAGGGAGCTATAACTAATAACTCAAGCCCGGTTTTTTCTGTGTGTAAGTCGATATGCAGACAGACAGAGACAGAGAGAGTAGAGTGGAGGCGTGTGGATATGTGGGTGTGTGTATGTGTGTTATACATGTTTATGTGCCATGTGTAAGTGTGTGTGTCAATGGGAATTTTTTTTTATATCATCATAAAAAGAAGACTTTCTTTCTTCTCTCTGTCTAACCTTAGTCTAGTCCAGCATGAGGTAAGTCGGACAGGTTGACTCCGGCCGGCAATGGGCCCCCAATATCCATGTTCTTGTCGTATGCGATCATCTCCGCCAACACATCGAGTACACGCTAGGGGTGGCCAGTCAGTATGATGATGGCTATGACCCCCAGGGGCTTGCGCTTATTGCATAGGATTCTTACCTTGTCCACTGCCTTGTCGTAGATGGAGATCAGGTCTCCCGGACTCGGGTATACCTTTAGACCCTTATAGAAGGCGAGAGCGGCCTCCATCGTTTTCGTTGCTGCGGATGCGCCATGCGAGTTAGCCCTCAGATTTCTCCTGTCCGCGCAATGTCCGCCCAATGCCATCATGGCATATATCTTCTACCACCCCAATGGCAACATAATAATAAAAAAGTCCAACCTCCCCCTCCCCCTCCCCCATGGTGACGTATATGCGTATATATACATGTATATATATATATGCACATATATATGTATATATAGACAGAGTAGTAAAAAAACTTACGGTCCGCGGCCAGTATCTCGCCCTGCTGCACGTGGTCCATGAAGAACTGCTCGCGCTCGTTGACGCCGTCGGGGTAGCCCTCGTCGTTGGCGTCGTCGACGGCGCGCTGGATGTCCTTGCGCTTCTGCTTCGTCTCGGCGACGGACTGCTCCTTCTCGGCGCGCACCTGTCGCCGCTCCTCCCGCCGCAGGTTCCGTCGGAAGTTGGGGTCGCGGCGCCGCTGGTAGTCGAAGTACACTGCGTATGCTGGACGGGGCGGAAGGACGGGGCGCCGCCGGTTAGCTTAGGTTGCGAATTGGAACCCCGGAAAGTTGGGAGATAGGAGGAGGGGATGAGGTGAGGGGGGACAGGCGCTCAGAGTGGTAATGGTATATTATAGCCAGTGTTGTGCTCGAGCTGGTGTTGCTGGCGCCCGCCGCTGCAGGGTAGCGCATGGTAGGGTGACGTACCTAGGAGTCCCGTGCCTACGGTTGCTGCTGATATCGTCACTAGAGTATTGGTCTGGACCATTTTGAGAGGTGTTGAAGGGAAGCGTAGTTGGTGGTGTCGAGTATTATATTGTGCTTCACAATCCAACCGAGATATAAACCGCAAATAGTTCGTGGGAGGGTCGAAGGTCCAATGTGACAATATGCCGGTTTTTTTATTAGTTGTGGTTATGTTGCTGTGTGTATTGTATGTTGCTGCGGATATTGCTGCGGATAAAGCTTCAATGCTGCTGCTGGCTTCCCCAAAAGAGCCTCTTCAAGATTTTAGTAAGAGCAGCTCGGCGCAGGCAGGTAATTTTTTTCAATCAGAGCTTGATTGATTGAGTGCCCAGCCTGCCTGCCCGGTAGGTTACTGCGTAGTAGGTGGTGCAAGGATAATGGTGCAAGGATAACGCTAGCCGCAACCCCTTGTTCACATTGCGTGGTATTAGGTATTTGTACATATGAACCTAGGTACCTAACGGATCTAGGAGTTTAGTGTATCCCGCTGCCAAATAAATCCGGCCGACTACGTACCGACTACATGCCGGGCGAAATGGCCATCGAGGCCGTCATCGGGTCGGGGCTTGTCGGGGTACATCTCGACGGTTGTATGTACTCCGTACCTTAGGTAAGGTATGCACAAAGTAGGTGTATGTATTACGTAGGTACATACTTAGGTAAGGTAGTAGCCCTTAATCGCAAACGTCCGTGCCCTGCAACCTGCAACGCCGTGTTTCGTCTACAGGCAATCAGTCAGCCAGTTCTGCCAGTCAAGCCCTCGTAACTTCACAATTGTTGTCCAGGTCCAGGTCACAATTCTTCACAACGCCAGCAGAGGCCGCTTTTGTATACATGAATTACTATGACTGCTGCCCACGCGACACTGCCCCCAGCTGCCTCTCTGACTCCGACTTCGACTGACTCCGATGAACTCCTATCACAACTCCTCCTCTACTTGCCCTATAAAACAGACTCAACCTACCACTCCGAAGTAAGAGCCCAACATGTCTGAGGACAGAAATAAGATATCACTCCGCAAAGGTCCTAAGAGGAAGGGACGTCCAACTATAAGTGCTCCGAGGCAGATATCAGAACCAATCCCCAACAATGGCGTGCCGGTGCCTCGCAGTACGGGCGGCAAACCTGTAGCCGCAATCCCCGGGGGAGGACCGCCGCCGCCTCGTCAACGAGCACAGCCATCAACGGGAGGAAAGGCATGTCAAATGCTCAAGTCGGAATGATAAACTTGAATACTAACTCTTCTCAGACCGGCGACCTAGTCAAGCGACGTTATTCTACTCGTTTCAACAACCTCCCTGCTGATTTCGATCCAAGTGCCCCGCCAATCCCTTCAGTCCCCAAATTCGATATTTCCAAATATGACCGGCCACCACCCTCGAGATCAGGGCCACCACCATCGCGCGATGGAGGTGCGCCCACGGGGCCCACGGGAGGAGCAGCGCCGACTGTAGATGCAAGAGCGCTTCGAGATCCGAGGCTCGTCCCTGACCAATATGTCGCGAATATCCTTAGTGAAGCCACCGAGGACGAGATCCGGGACTACGAAACATCGCTGCGGAAACTCAAGAACCGGGCGTCTACAGATCTACAGCAGAATGTCTACCAGAATCGGACGCAGTTTATCAAGATCAGCAAGGAGGCTGAGAAACTGAAGAACGAGATGCGCTCTCTGCGAAATTTGTTTAAGGAGCTAGAAGCTAACACCACCGCCCTCCGATCTGCATCATCCACTAGCCAAAATACATCTATGAACGGAGACTTCTCCACAGGCATGAGCAAGAGAGATAAGCGTAGCTCCGTAGCTGACAGAACAGCGCTCTGGAACTCCCAGATGCAGGCGCTCTACAAAAATGTCGAAGGATCCCAGAAGTTCTTACCTACTTCCATGGGCAGGCATGTCGTCCAGAATGCGGGGCCTTGGATTGAACTCGATAATGCGACATACAAATCGAGGCGCTCCATGCAGATCTTCCTCCTCAATGATCACCTTCTCATCGCATCTAGAAAGAAGCGAAAGAATGATAATCCGAACGACGCGCGCGGTCCAGCGACTAAGTTGGTCGCTGACCGCTGTTGGCCGTTGCTGGATATTGAGGTTGTTGATATGGCGGCGACGAGCGAGTCGTACAGCGGCAGGAACAAGCTCGCGGATGCCATCATGGTCCGAGGGGTTGGGCAGGAATCTTTCATCTATCGGACGGAGAAACCCGAAGACCCCGAGAAGTCGACCCTGATGCTCAACATCCGGAAGGCAGTCGAGGAGCTACGAAAGAACCTGCAGTCCGAGATGGAGGCGAATAACAAGGCTAAAGAGACCATCAATTATTTTGCCTCCCGAGACCCGGGCCTCCTGCAGAAGACGGAGCTCCTCGAAACGCTCTCCGACATCAAGGACATGCTCATTGAAGTGGACGGGAAGCAGCAGAACCTGCGGTGGGTCGAGGGGCAGATGGACGAGCTCGATATCGACATCGCCCTCCAGCGGTTCGACCTGTCCGTTGATCGCGTGGAGAAGATGAAGAACCTCGCTCGTGGTTTGAAGAACAATGTCATCGCCCAGGACTTTATCAATTTCAAGGTCGAGGAGAGGTGCTCTAAACTAGCCGGACTGATTACGAGGGAGCTCGTCGATACCCACGGCGAGAATTCCAAGACGAAGCGCAATGTCTCGTGGCTCAACCGGCTAGGTTTTGAGGATCGCGCGAGAGAGGCCTACCTCGAAGCCCGCGCCAACTTGGTTCAGAAGCGCACCAGGTATGTGGCGTCCAGGTCTAATATAGGGGTGTGTGTATTTGTATGTGTGAATACTGACCAGAAACAGGCAATGCATCTTCCAAGGCGACCTCCACCTCTACATCTGGCAGCTGTCGTTCGTCTATTTCAGCACGATCCGGAACACGGTCAGCTGTTTCCAGAGCTGCTTCCCGCAGGTGATGATGAGCGCGTGCGTGAAGTGGGCCAAGGAAGAGGTGGACGCGTTCAACGTGATCCTGGCCCGACAGCTCAGCAGCACGGAGAAGGACGGGGTGGTGTGGAAGCAGTGCATAGAGCGGGCGAAGACGCACGCCAGGATGCTGGAGGAGGTGCATCTGGATTTCACGGATATGGTCGGCAAGGACATACCTCTGCAACAACAACAGCAGCAGCAAGGCGCCGCCAAGACTAATGATCCTGTCGGACTTGGGTTGACGTAGGGAGGTAGGTAGGTAGCGAATACTCCGTACCGTATGCATATATTATATTTGGGTAGCTAGCTAGCTACTGCTAGATGTATGTACGCTAGCTGGCTATCCACTCACCCTGATACCCTCCTTTGCCTACTAGAATATGCACATTTTGAACAAACTATGGGT
Organism: Whalleya microplaca; assembly: GCA_022497155.1. NCBI lineage: Eukaryota > Fungi > Ascomycota > Sordariomycetes > Xylariales > Xylariaceae > Whalleya > Whalleya microplaca. Next base: position 276,493 of record MU385751.1, on the reverse strand, counting down.
CTACGTGGCAAATGCGATGCACGGCAATATACCTAGTGAGATTGGCATTGAGGCCCGACGAGTACATACATATGTAGGCCGAAGTCGAGTGTAGATTGATCGATCATAAGAGAGTAAAAGGGAAAACCTCTTTCAGTTGAAATCGAGTTGAACAAATGACGAGTACCTAGTAAATGATTAAAGGATAAAAGAGAAGAGAATACATATAGTAAGTATACTTCTTATAATTAAAGGGGAGTATATATAGTACATAGAACAGTACATGATATAGTAAGGAGACAGGGGTGTTGAAAGAGCCGCATTTTAAGCGAAGTGAGTGGATTTCGGTACGTACCTTGGCAGAGATTAGAAGTCCGACCATTTGAAATTCTGCCATCATCAAACCGGGGGAAAAAACACTACAGGTATTCCGTACTTCATACCTACTCCGTATTCCCTACTACACTACACTACACTACACTACACTACCATCACCCTTTATCTCCCCAGCATACCTGTCTGCGAATACGCCCCCCCCTTCCAATAACAACAACGAGATTGATTGAGACTTGGGACGAACGAAGAAGACTGACTGACTCCGAGAACCCCTCACGACGCCTATTCTTTCACTTGTTCTCACATTTGCGATTTTCACGATTCCAGCCTTTTTCATTGCCCCGCCTGTGACGATACCCAAAAGCTCAGTTCAGTTCAGCTCATCTCAGTTTCCATCAGCCCCGCCCCCAACGAGACGATTCTCTACTCTACTGCGTGCTGTACCTTGAACCGCGAACTGCGCTTCTCTTGTTCGTCGCTCAACAACGTCATCGTCATTTCACGGGTTCTGCAGCAGCCCCTCTAGCTTGATATCGGTTCCTGGCCTCGCCTCTCTACTGTGTGCTGCGAAAACCTGTGATAATTTCACCACGCGATACGCGATTTCACGATATACCCCCGATACCTAGTAGCAGTAGTACCAGCTACTAGGACCCGAACCATCATTCATCATGGACACTAATATGGAGGATGTCGGCCGCGTCCCTACTGACCTGGCGCCGCTGCCCGCCGCCGAGCCGACCACCATCCCCACCCTCGACGGCTGGATCGAGAACTTGATGAACTGCAAGCAGCTAGCGGAGTCCGATGTCCAGAGGCTTTGTGAGAAGGTTCGCCGCCACATGACAGAATCTTTTCCTTTGTTGTGATAATGATGGTAATGCTAATGTCTCACTTTCTTCTATTAGGCGAGGGAGGTCCTACAGGACGAATCGAATGTCCAGCCAGTAGTACGTCTTCGCTATTCCCACGACACGCGGTCGCTGTCGCTGTCGCTGTTGATGTCGCCTTGCTCATGTGTTATCTAGAAATGCCCGGTGACCGTCTGTGGTGACATCCATGGCCAGTTCCACGACCTGATGGAGCTGTTCAAGATCGGCGGCCCGAATCCCGATACCAACTACTTGTTCATGGGTATGTTCTGCTATGCTACGCTGGCTAGGTTCATTCAGCACCGGCGAGGACACTGTCACTAACATATCAAACAGGTGATTACGTCGACCGAGGATACTACTCCGTCGAGACCGTGACGCTGCTGGTGGCCCTCAAGATCCGATACCCCCAACGCATCACCATCCTGCGCGGCAACCACGAGTCCCGCCAGATCACCCAAGTCTACGGCTTCTACGACGAGTGCCTGCGCAAGTACGGCAACGCCAACGTCTGGAAGTTCTTCACCGACCTCTTCGACTACCTGCCCTTGACCGCCCTGATCGACAACCAGATCTTCTGTCTTCACGGGGGTCTGTCCCCTAGTATCGACACCCTTGATAACATTAGAGCCCTGGATCGCATTCAGGAAGTCCCGCACGAGGGCCCCATGTGCGACCTGCTATGGTCGGACCCCGATGACCGGTGCGGATGGGGAATCTCCCCCCGCGGTGCCGGATACACCTTCGGCCAGGACATCTCCGAGGCATTCAACCATAACAATGGTCTGACGCTGATCGCGAGAGCCCACCAGCTGGTCATGGAGGGGTACAACTGGTCGCAGGACAGAAACGTCGTGACGATCTTCTCCGGTCAGTTCTTCCCTGTACCGCATCTACTCTATTCTCTATTTTCAATCCAGAGAGTCTCAAAGAGCGAGCAAGCAAATACGCTAACCCGTCACTAGCACCGAACTACTGTTACAGATGCGGCAACCAGGCCGCTATCATGGAGATCGACGAGCACCTGAAGTACACCTTGTAAGCTGTCGAGGCCTCCCCCCGAATGGTGCAGGAAATAAGCGCTAACGTACTCTTGCAGCTTACAGTTTGACCCCTGTCCACGGGCTGGCGAGCCTATGGTTTCACGACGTAAGCATTCCTTGACCGCCCGTGCTCTCTGTTTCTCATACATTTCCATGGGATTTGGTTTCTTTGATCTCGAGCGATCATTTAACATAGAATCACCACTGACCCTTTAACAGGCACGCCGGACTACTTCCTCTAAGCTTTTGGCAGGCATTTGGTGTATCGCTCCTCAACTGGGTCGCAAGCTCAGGGGTTGGAGGAGGGAAGGGGTTTCGCCCCCCTGGGAGCGAGCAGCACTTTAAACCTTACTCGTTGCCAAAAGTCAAAAGCCTGGGTGTGTAAGTAATGGCCAGTCAGCACGCCCCCGGAAACACATATACATGTACGAATACTTCATTCGCGGCCAATAAATGAACTGTCACCACAAGTCGATTCAGACGGAGACACCTGGTATAATCCCAGAAGTTTGGCACCGGGTGGTTTTTGCTGTGGAACAACGGTCATGAACGACACTGCAAACGGAGTTGTTGTTGCTCCGGTCTTCAGATGAAGGAAGGCGGGTAGCGATGGCCTTTTGTTGGAGTGGAGCGGCGAGTGAGTGAGTGAGTGAGTGCATAGTATGTAGTAGGTAGATGGCTCTACAATAGAATCTTTTTGAACAAAGAGGACGAGATTGTGTGTGTGTGTGTGTGTGTGTGTGTGTGTGTGTGTGTGTTTCAGTCCTATATTGGTGACGTAGTTTCGTATACCATGCTTGTTGTAAGTTGTATGTCATGGCTGAGTCTTGCTAGTTCCAAGTGTTTTGCGTTTCCAGATAACAGATCAGGGTCAACATGTTACGATGCCCTAGAGACTAGTAAGTATTGTGTATTAATGAAGATAATGCCTCTCAATTTTAGCTCATAAGATGAAATACAGCTGGAATCGACATGGTACAGTATAAGGGTGTTCGGAGCTATATGACTAAACAGCCCGTAACACAACTCGAGATGATACTTTAAGCGAATCGATATCTTACAAGACGATTTACAGCTGATGTTTTGCTCATTTTGTCCGAGGGTAGCATCTCACGGCCCAGTCTATATCCAAATGTTCCCGAACCATCATGATATGTCCGTCTATTGACTTAGTTGTCGATGTTTGTATCTGCCATCTCATCTATTTACTAGCATTAACCAAATAACACCCAGTAGTCTATCATCTGTATAGCACATTTACGTACATCAAGTGGTATACACACGTTCCCCACGCATCCGCAACGCCTTCCATCCGAATTACTGTGTATATGTGTATAAACGGCCCCCCCCCCCCCCCAGAACTAATCCCTACTTCCGCCGTACCAACCCCATCCAATACATCGCATCCCATCGCATCCCAACCAAAAGCAACCCCTTCCCATCCCTCCTCCCCCTCTCCTTTCCATCCATTCCCCATTTCCAACTTACTCACTTAGTTATGACACCACATACAAGCCCCCCCCCCCCCCCCCCCCCCCCCCCCCCCCCCCCCCCCCCGCCCCCCGCGCCCCCCCCCCCCCCCCCCCCCCCCCCCCGCCCCCCGCCCCCCCCCCGCCCCCCCCCCCCGCCCCCCCCCCCCCCCCCACACCCCCCCCCCCCCCCCCCGCCCGCCCCCCCCCCCCCCCGGCCCCCAACACCCCCCCGACCCACCCGCAGCTCCCACCCACCCCACCTACTTAGGACACCACAACCCCCCCCCCCCCCCCCCCCCCCCCCCCCCCCCGCCCACCGCCGCGATCCGCGGCGGCCACTCCAGGTCGATCGTCGTCAGCGACCCGTTGCCCAGGCCGTCGAGCTCGAGGCGCGGCGGCGTCCGCGACAGCGGCAGCAGCGTCGGCGCGGGGGTCGACGCCGACCGCCGTAGGTGCAGGCGCCCGCGCAGCGCCGCGCGTATGCTGTTGCGGTTGCGGCCGCGCGGGGCTGGGGTCGAGGGCGAGGGGCGGAGTGTGTCGAGCACTAGGGACAAAGGGGGGAGGGTTAGTAAGTCAGCCAGTCGGTGTTAAGGGGGGTGGGGTGAAAGGAGGGGTGAAAAGGGGGTTGGTTCATGAGGGATTGGAAAATTGGAGATTGAAAGATGAGGGGGTGGCTATGAAAGGTTACTCACTCCGCTGGAACCCGCCCGTCCCTGCCGCCGATTCTTGTTCCGGGTCTGGTGGGGGAGGCCTCGTGAGCTGCTGCTCGACGTCCGTCGTCTCGCCCGAGGCCGAGCGCGAGCTACGGTCCGTCCCGTAGGCCGAGGCGTTGCTGCACGGGTTCGCCGTTAGGGTTGTCTGGCCGTCTGTGCTGTTGGTGCTGCCGCTGTGGCTGCGCTTGGTAGTAGTAGTACCGGAGCAGTTGCGCTGCACCACCGCCGCTGGCACCGCCGGTATTTTTTCCTCCCCCTGGATATTGCCGTTATCATTCTCGTTCTTGTTGGTGGTGGCGGCGGTGGTGTTGTTAGCGTCATCGAGCTCGGGCGCGGACGAGACCGCGAACCGCCGGCCCATGTGCGGGACGTAGTCGCCCGGCCCGCGCGCCCCGTCGGGCACCACGAAGCGCCGGTCGAACCGCGCTAGTAGGTACGTGCTCGAGATCACCAGGTCCGTCACGTAGTTGAAGCAGTAGTACGCCGCGCGCCCGTGGTACCAGGCCGGGCTGTCCGCCGGGCGCGGGGCGAAGCTGGCGCCCACGCGGAACCCGGCGCCGAGGGTCGCAATGAGGGATGTGAATATTACTGCGAGTGATACCTAGGGTCAGTGTTATGTATTCTCATGCACCCCTGAGCGAGAAATTGGAACGGATTGGGGAGTCCTGGGCTCGGTACCCATCTTATCCCAATAGGGGCTTTTCGCACATGATACAGGCGCAAGGGGTAGGAATGAGAGATGAGTTGAGATGCTACTTACGGAGAGCCACCTTCGTCCTCCACCGCCCAGCCCCGAACTTCTCAACACAGCATTTCCGCCTCGGCGCCAGCAGCGCAGCCAACAAGACGACGGGCACAGGTATCAATGCTAGCGCAGTCAGGTACGACTCCGCGACGAGCTGGACGATGCGATCTCGCCTCCGCACATCCACATCCGACGTGAAGAAGCTCTGTGCCGTAGCGCCAATAATCGCCAGCAGACACCCGAGCACGCCGGCTAGCAGGAACCAGAAGACGCCGCGCGCGCCCCACGACCAGCCCACGGCCGGGTGGTAGGCGCGCAGCACGCGCAGCGCGAACACGATGTTGATAGCGAACACGAGCACGCTGCCCGTCTGCGTCATGACGGTGGCGGCGGCGGCGGGCGCGGTGGCGGTGAGCGGGTCCGGGGCCGACGCCCACACCACGCGCGCGATCAGCGCCGCGGACCGCAGCGCGCACAGCGCCACCAGCATCGCGGAGAAGTAGAACTTGCGCTGCTCGCGCTTGCGCCGGTTGTGCCCCAGGATCGCGGCGTGCGCGACCGCGGACCCCGCGAAGAAGAAGAGCAGGACGCCGGCGACGGGGTCGTCGTTCAGCGGCGTCGGCGTCAAGCCTACCACGGCTGTGGTGGAGAGGTAGGGGGGTGCGGAGGATGAAGACATCTAATGGTACGAGATGTTAGCGCCGGATGAGGAGCCATGAACGACTGCCTGTGCATGACTTAATGATGACTTACCTGTATTGGAGTGGGTGTCTGAACGGGGATCGAGGGAGGAATTATCGATGTCCAATTCCCCGCCATGGTTGCTTGTGATCCCCAAGAGTATCTAAGATCTTGTGATGTTGGTGGCGGAACCGCCTGGGACTTGATCTGTTTTCCTCAATAGCACGATGGCCTATACTCTGACACTACTCGGATTATCAAGTTCAGACGAGTTATACGTCTTGTATACTCGTATTATCAAGGCTTGAGATAATATCACCAGAAAAGACGGCCGAAATATTATTCGGGGGCGTAAAAAGAGCGCAGGAAAATAGATAGAGAGAAATTACCTTATGGATTATGATCTTACATTGTCTATCCCCTTCCATTATGAAAAATGAACGTGCGTACGAAGATTTCTCAATCATCGAAACCTAGAAGTGACTGCATTCCCTCGTTATGTTTGAGCCTGGAGTTAATAATGTCTGTACTGGCTAAGGAGTGATGTTTCTGGATAACCTATGGGAGTTCCCCATCCACCCATAGCGAAGTCGTCTGAAGTTTGGCTCGGCTCTAAGTAAGCATTCAGGCTTCTTCTATCATATGAACTTCAGGGACGGCCTTCCTATGTCCAGAGGTTGTATAACCATCGTTTATAGGCCGGCTGCATGTTTCTATGGCTAACGGGGGCTCAATGCTATTCACAATGAGGCTCTTATATCAAAAGTTAGTCGCCTGCATTGCAGATACATGTACCATCGACAGGTCCCAGACTGTCGGGTATGAAACCAGAATTTAAAGGTATGTATAAACCTATTTCTTCGGGACCGAATCGATGATCTTTGAGTTTATGTTGACAGGCAGCTGCTGGTGGGGTGGATTGGCATGGCTGGCAGTATATAATCAAAGTTCGTGATCAAAGTTTGTTTACCACCCTGTCAAGCTGTTAGTCACTACAAGAAATCCTTCTCAAAGATTGCGTATGCCTAAGTCAATCTTAAGACAATGAAGGGTGATGTACAGGGTGCTTACAGCAGCGATATCGTGTTTTCTCAAAAATGAAGCTGGCGTTTCCATGTCAGGAGCTTCTCTCTTGCTCATTGAAATACATGGTCGGTAGTTCGAAGCATTGAGCACTGACAATTCAAACAACTTCATACCTCGCTCCCCGATTGTCTCGGTATATATACTCTCAGTGCAGACAACAATAGGCTAGCTTTATTACAGCTCGTGCCACACTCAATGTCAAATAAACGTGTGAGGGTGCGATAGTACTACGTAGTATTCGAATTACTGAATTAAATGTACGTCAATACGAGTGAAACGGCTTATATATTTGCTTATTTCTTATGTTTATCTCCAGTATTTGGCCGTTGTTAAGATCGATTATCCCATTCAGGCTATCATCCAGCATATTTCTTTAGTCGCAGGCTTACGTGTATATATATACACATTACCTCTTTACCTCCTAATTAGCAATGAAGACGGATTGTTTCATAGTGGTGACGGTTTCATTCGGGCGGACTTGATTATGAAGGGGAGCTTAGATCCCCGGAAATCCTACCAATGATTTGCTGTCCTCAGTCTCTCATTAGAGCCCTATAGTCCCACAAAGGGCCAGCTTCGATCCCAAAAACTGCACCAGGAGGCGAAGCACGAAGGACTTGATAGAAATGATACTAGAAAAGCATTCATCTAGGCGTAATATCTATGTAAACTAAATGCTCATTTCCGGAAGCTATCTTCGAGCCGTAGAAAGAATTTAGAGGCCAGAGACTGGAGACTAGCTCGGCAGATGATCATCAATCCGTAGATGATCACAGATGTTGTTAAATATATCAAATCTTAAAAATGATTGTGGTTACATACACCTACCACCATTTCCAGGCGACACCTAACTAGTATCATACAGGATTTGCACAGTAAGTAGAGTAATGATTGACTATGATTTATAATATAACAATATTCAGAACGACGCAGGTACCTATTATACATGGTGCGATAATCTAAAGGCTGTATGTCGAAAGAGGCGCCATGGCTCCTGTCATTTCCGCCATGGGGAGGTTTACAACTACTGTGCCATCATCAGCTTCCGACAGCTTCGAATATACCAAGACTGATACATCACCCGCCGCTAGTAGAAGACAGACTGCTGATCACAGGGGCAATCTATTATAATACCTATCAGAAAATCTGCTGTAATACTCAAAGTCATGCAGCGTAAGGGTCAGGTTGCTACGCTCCGAGTATGAGAGATTCGAAAAAGGGGCAGATGACGGGCAGAAGGGACGTGGGATAAAAGCAAGTTCTTTTTTTTCTGTGCTCCTATATCAGGAAGATAAAGGTATCATAAACTGGCAATACTTCTCAGCGAAGTGTCAGGTGTGATACGAGCTGCATTAAATGATACTATTTTCACAACATATTAACCCATGAGAGTCTAACCATATATGTACTTGCCTTGGATATTATATTTCTCCTCATCTCGTCACTTTTTAATGTAGAGGACTGTATATAATTTTCGACAAACAGCATAGTTAGTTCTCACATGAATATAAATAGCGTACCAACGAAGTACCAAAGACGCAGGCTCAGTAAGTCCATCTAGCTCAGAGTTTACTACTTCTAAGCCTACAAATCAAATAAAGGATAATTTCACATGCACGAGGCTGATTTTGACCAGTCCACTCTACTAGTCGCAAGACAGCGCTCCGGAGCGGGCCACAGAGTCTCTCATACGGTTGAACATTATGTTGGGCAACCGGACTAATCATGTCATTACAGTCCTATTCTACGTGATTCCCGTTCTCGTTAAGGACCTACTTGCTGTGGGTGCTACAAAGCCTAGTTCTTCCATGGCTATCTTTGAGAGTGAGCAGGGTATTGCTCACACTTACAAGCCTGGCAGGCAGGCCTTAGCCTCGTCTGGCGATATGGCATCTAATAACACAGTAGCGCCGAATGACCGAGGCACAAGACAGATAGTCCTAAAGCAACGAGCTCTTCTCTCAATAGAGACTTGTGGAAATAGAACCAAGGTTCTTTATAGCCTTCCATATTAAAGTAATTTGTATACTCCCAAATATCGACGGTAGTCTATAAGCCCTACTTTAATATGATGCTCTAGTTGGTTTTGGCCGTATATAAGGAAGATTAGATTACGATGCGAGCTTCCAAGCAGTCGTATAGAGCTCAGAGCCACCTACCTGATAGTGATTGAAGTGCATTGCCCATATCTTTGGGCTGGGAACTCTAAGCTCCGCCGACCAAGAACAAAGAAAGGCGCAAAGCTCTATCTACATCACCGACGTTATTAGCGGTGACTAGTAGCCAAAAGATGAAGGCCTAACTAACATGGAGGAGTTCTGACGAAGCCTACATGTCACACAAGTCGATATCTATAACACTGTTGATACCCGGATTCAAACATAAATAGCCAACACTCCAGCGCATGGCTCTCGTACCGAGTATACCATAGCGAATGGAATAGCTATATAGTGCTGGTGGGTCGTTATGTTAAGATACCATCTGAAATAAATTGATGAAGATGATATTTCCTTAGATCAATCGCATACCTTTATTTTGTTGGAAGTATCACGGCCTTAGTGTACTTGCACAACATTTGACGGCACACCACCCCCTATCTCCGTCCAAAATGTGGCTGGTGGAAATAGGGGGGAAGTTGCGCCACAAGGGAGCAAGTCAGCAATCGTCATACATATGCCACAAATCCCGAAAGGGTGTCACAACTGTGGCTGAATAGGCTACTGGAACTCCCCTGTCGACGCTAGTGGCTGCAGCTCCTATCAAAGCAAAGCAAAAGCCGGAAAATACGTACGTGTAGCTCCAGCCAGCCTCCTGACGCAAATCCACGACACGTATTGTACTCCGTACTACGACACCCAAAATCTGCCAAAACCAATCGAGACGCCTTTTAAAACGTCTGCCTGGATCCACGGTAGTAGAGGAGCCTCACTTTACCTTACGCAAGCAACATCATCTCGAGTTCGGCCTTTCGGTTCTAACTAAATAAATTCGGAAAACAAACAAACAACTTCACGCGATTCCTCTTCTTCGGACATATTAATTCGATCGATCAATTTTTATTAATTGGACAAGCATCGTATCGTGAAGATACAGCCAACTCAAGTCAAGATGGACTTCTCCGACTCCTTGTACGCGATCGATGAAACCCATCCGTAGCTAGCGACGGCATCGGGGGACCCTGAAAACAAAAAAACAGAGCAAGCGCTAACGCAATCGCAGCCGAATCGTCAACCTCGCGGTCGGCATCATCATGATGCTGGGCGGCATCTCGCAGTTTTTCCATCTGGGCTTGTACGTCGCACCTATCATCTAGGACTTGGGGAATACAAATACTGGTTCTAGTTCATATCACTAACATGCGCGTCGCAACGAACAGCCAATCCATCATCATCGGCGCCTACGTCCTCGTCTTCGGCGCCGCCGTCGCGCTCCTCGAGTTCCAGATCCCGCCGCAGGTATCGCGCTACGCGTCGTTCATGTTCTCCTTCATCGGGCGTGGCATCTGTACGTTGTCCCTCCCCCTCCCTCCCCCCCTCCCCAAGAAAAGCAAAACAATCTATGCGAGTGAAGTGAGTGAGCACTGCGCTAACCTTGTCGGCGCCGAAATTCTAGTCTACATCTTCATCGGCTCGATCCTCCTGAACAACGGCGTCCTGCGCATCATCGCCGGCAGCATCGTCGGCCTGATCGGCGTCGGCTACGTCGCGCTCGAGTTCGTGCCCTCGATCGAGCCCCCCGCCAACATGCGCGAGGCCGACCAGGGCTGGGGCGCCGAGCAGGTATAATAGGATCGGGGGCGGTGGATATGTGTAGATGATGATAAATAGCCTTCATTCTCCATCTGCCTGTGTCTCTCTGCTTTCTCTCTGAGGGGAGAATATACAACTACGGCTACTATTTTTACTACTATCACGACTCCAACTAGGAAACAACTGGCCGTAAGCCCGTGCGCGAGCGAATCAGAATTATGCACTTAACCTACTAGCAAACGACCTTTCAGTGCGACGAGAGAAGGGGAAGTAGAGAGTCGAATGTATACTTGTGCCATGCGACAGTCGGTGAGATTGGCAGGAGAAAAGTAATGCTGGTTTCTGGTGGCTTTGTTCTTTTTATAAAGGGGGAAGGAAGGGTGGACAGTGTTGGGAAAGACAGCAGTTTTAGACGAGTAAAATCTGCTGTCAGGTGGAAAAGGGGGGGAGGGTTTTCTGAGCTAAGGGCGACCTGTATATGTATGGACGGATAGAAATGGGCGGGATTGTGTCATGTAAGAAGTTACTATTGCTGTGTCACGATTCCAAGACGCATTGGGTGATTGGCAAAATCCAGACCAATCAACATAAAACATTTTCCATATGGATCCTCCTTTCTTGCTCATCAGATAACCAACCTAGCCCCCGTGTGTTGGTATGTATGAGTTTATTTTGACAACGGAGATGCGCTTCATCTTCCATATACTCCCCACTCCCTTTACACCCCAATGCAAAGTTTACACGCCGAATTTGCCGAACCTCCGACTATGTATGACCGATTTTACGAGCAACCTGCTATAATAAATTATTCCCATTCCCTTCCTATGCTCCACTTTTTACCTTTTTACCAATCCCCCTCAAAGGCAAGTTTTCGACGAGACGCCATAGAGCAAAAAGGCTTTGCAGCCGTATACCATGCCTCCTAGCTCTTTCCCATGTCCGAGAGCTGACTTACGCCTGAGATGCTATGTCGTTGAAAAGCAAGATCATGCGCGAAGCATTTAACCGCAAGACGCCCAAGAGCCTCCGAGCTCTCCACCGTACTTCCGTGAAGCAGTTCTAGATTCCCCAGTCATAATGTGCGGCCGTGATAAACAAAAATAGAGAACAAAACTAGTCCCCTAGAGCAGCCAACTCGCGTTCTTTGGCTGCGAGAATCTCACGCATCCGTTCAGCTTCTCGTTGAAGGGCTGCCCGTCGATCAGCCTTCGACCTCTCGCTGTCCACCGTGCTTTCTCTAGAATGAATGCTCGGCAGCATACTCGACGTGATGGAGTACATTCCAGGACTCGGTGCCGACATGAGTGTAGTTGCCGGGGACCGGAGGCGGAACGACTCAGACGCATCGTCAGCTAGATGAAAGTTGGCACTTGGATCAGATGTTGGGTTCAAGAGAGATTTGATCGAGGATAATCTCTTTGAGCTATCATGACCAGATTCGCTAGGCGTAAAGTCTGACTCGGTTCCTGAGAAGGAACGTTTTCTTGACGGGGAAAGGAACGACGCTAGGGACAGGGACGACTGCCGGTCAGTTAGGGATGAGATCGACGTTAATGGTGCTAAACGGTTGTCGTCCGTAAGCGAATCTCGAATATCGTGGGATTGTGGCGCATGCGCTGTGTGGTACGCCATGAGGTCCGAAGAATGAAGCGGAGTAGATCCCTGACCAGATCGGACAGGCTCCGGAAGTAATGTAAAAGGTTGTTCGATCGTTCGTCGTAACCCGAGGTTGACAGATCCATCATCGTTTATACTGCCGCGCTCCATTTCAAGTTCGGCAAATTGACTTGCAGGTGGAGACGAATCGATAGCCATTGCGTCTTCCGATTCGAGTTCCGCATGATTTACCGGTATCACACGTTTCCTCCTCTTGATGACAGATTTCTTCATAGTTACCGGCCGGTGAACCCCGTGAAGTTTGTAGTATAATCCTAGTACATTTAGCAATGAATCAACAAAGTTTTTTGACTCCACATACCGCATGCGTTGCATATAGTATGCCCAGCTTCATCGCGACGCCACAACGGAGTTATTGTAGTACCACAATTCTGGCAGGCTATAACCACCGTCGTATTTGGGCCCGAACCTTGCTCCTGAGCGTTGACATCAATCGGAGCAGGGCTATCATCAGAGACGCCCTCATTTTCCATGTTTTTCTGGTTCTGGAGCTGAGCACTTTTAGCCACTCGGTTGTTGTAAGCAGGACAACCACTACATCCTTCTGCACCGCCCGTGCCGTTGCACCGTCCTCCACCAGGACAGGAACCGGTGGGCATCTGATCTGCGGCTACATAGGTAGCACCTGGAACGTTTGCCGAAGGAGCCTGAGAGCAGTTAGAAGACGTTTTCTCAGGCGTCTTCTTCGGAGCAGCAGGAAGCAGCGCCGGTGGCCGTTTTAGATTCGTTGGGCGCGACGAGTTTCGCGCCTTTAGGTACAGACCGCAGGCGTTGCAGATAGTGGCACCCTGGGGGGAACGCCTCCAAAGCGGCGTTCTAGTGGTGCCGCAATTGCTGGAAAGAGATTAGACACTACCAACCCTCTGGAGCGAATGTACCTACCTGCACACTTGGCCAGTCTGGCTGGTCGTGGAACTGGACTTTCCGCTTGCCCAGTTCTCGTGATGTATTACATCAAATGGAGACGGGCTTTTTGAGTGAACTCGGTCTGAACCCTGTATCGATGGACTAGGCACATCCGAGAAGTCGCTCGGACTCTGGGCTGCTGGGCTTCGTGAACCGACCGAGGAGGCGTTCTGGATGGACATTGTCTCGGATAACTGCGTGCTTTCTCTGGAGACAATAGGGCGTGAAGGTAGGGGAACCCTCGCGGGGCCTGGATCTGTCCTGGGTACTTTCCTATGCGTCGGCTGGGTGACCTCCATCATGGCTACCCTCGTTGGGCCGCTCCAACGGGCGTAAGCTGGTGATCAGAGTAGCAATAGTCGTCTCGACCGTTGAGTAGCTGGTGACGTTGCCTTAGGAGAACATAAGGCCCCGATGTCCAAGATGGGAAAGGGGGATGCCGATTAAGACTAGAAGTGAAGTGCAGTATTCGGTCGGTATCGAGAATATCGGTGATCTAACAAATGTTGAAGGAATGCTGACCGACCAGTCGCCACGCTATGCCCTAAATTATAGCGACTATAATATAATCTATGCTGGCTCGCCGCCCTATGTGCTATAGGGCAGTGGGGAAGGGGACAGACAGATGTCGAAACAGAGTTAAGGAGAAGGGATCGACTACGTGTGTACAGCAGAGTGCCAAGTCGAGTGGCCAGGTCAAAGGTATAGACTGATGAGAGACGGCAAGGCCAGCAATGCCAGCAAGGCTAATCTCGTCAGGAGGCTCGTACTCTCGTACTGGCCCAGATAGCATAGAGTCTCACAGAAAGACGAGAGGCGTAAGTGCGGCGAGTGGAGCGACTATGACGGATGCGTTGAAGGTGCGGTATGGCTCCATTGCCTATTGGCATGCCTGGATCACGAGATGGGGGAGATGGGGCCTGGGCCTGGGGGGCATGTAAATAAATTATAGTACTTGTATGTATGTACTAGTTGTTAGTATGTATGTATCCGCCCACGATCGGTGATTGATATGTGGAGATAAGATTCGCTCGGGATGCAATGGTGTTTCTCGGAGGCTATTACGAAGCGAAGGATGTAAGAAGAATGGCAGGCGGTGGTAGGTAGGGACGAGTAGTGCGTATAGTGCGTATAGTGCGTGGCCGAGGCGAGGGCCAGTCCGAGATGAGCCTCGGAGATTCGAGGCGAAGGAGGGTGAGGTGATGTGTAACGGGATTGGGATGGGGAATGGGGTGGTGATGGGTAGTGGTGGGCACCGCTTAGGAAAGGAAGAAGAAGAGTACGGAGTATGTAATAGGAATGGCCACATGGGCAGCCGTGGCCCATATGGGAAAGCTGGGAAAGGGAAAGACACACACATCAACTTTGGGCTTGCTTGGCAGGAGCTACACAGGCTTAACTGGCTTAACTGGCTTAACAGGCTAGGCTGGCTAGACTGGCTAGAACTTCCACAGGTTCCTCCTCCCCCCTTGCTTAGCTGCTTGGTAGCTACTGCTAGTAGCATGTATGTACTTGGTAGCTGCCTGCAATCTGGCACTCCTAAAAAGGGTCCATGCCCCAATGCCGGAGTCGGCGGACCGGCTGAAATCAGTCTGATTATCATTTACTCATCGATGATTGGCCTGCCTACCTGGCCTCTGCATTCTTTTTTGTAATCTTGCCATGACCATTGGCTGATTGTGGCCCAACTCACAGAAGGCGGTCTGTCGTGTCGCATCTGACATATCCCATGTCCAGCTTTTTTTCGCTTTTTCGCTTGACCATCATCGTGATTATGATCATCTGATTATGTGATATCTTTCGTGATGATACAATCTGATCTCATTTTTTTGTTTGTTATTTTAAGAACTAAGATTCTGCACTTGCAACGGAACCAGTTCCGAGATGAATTGGCTTTCTTGCTTTTTTTTTCTTTTCCACGTTTCTTGTCTTTCCCTTATCAAGAAATCAATACCTACCATCGATAGGGCGGTCAAGCTTCGTCAGCTCTATATCGGCCATTTCCATGTATATAATTGACAATCATCTTTCTTCCCTTGGATGATGTGAGATAGACAGGTTGCAATTTTTCGATATTCAATTCAGTAGTCTTAACTCAATTGAAGAAAATTTAATTCTTTTCATTGTCCGAATCCGGAACTTGACTTAGGTAAAGATGCCGATCCTTGACATATATATACCTAGGTATTCTCTACACATTACGGATTAGGTCATTGTTGTGCTACCACACCCACAGTTCGAGAGGTGTCACCCGGGTTCTTTCCCTCCAAAATGCCAAGCTTTTTTATCTAGCCCCATCTCCTGCAGCTAGACCCGTATCACACGGGTTACCACCTCCCTCATACCTGCCACTACTTGGGCTGCCTGGGTACTAGCAGGTACTTGTGGTAGGTGGTCAGAGATAAGATGCAATCCTTTATCATATTTGTTCTTGCGCCATATCATCAAATCAGATAGCACTATTCCTAGTCCAATCAATCAGTCATTCGGTCAGCCGCTAAGTAGTGGCACGATATCTGTCTATCTGTCTTTTTTCTTCGATGGATCGGTGAAAGCTACCGCGATACAACAGGATCGTAGCTAAAATACTACCCAGGCAGATTGATGACGGTGTATGTATAAATATTGAAGTTGGCTGCATCCCCCATGTCCCCCATGTAAACCGACAGCAACACCAATGCAAGACCAACTTACAACTACCGTATGACCATTACGATTCCCCTGATTGGCTCACAGCACTGTCGCTAACGCCATCAACTGGAGCTGCCAAGCCACGGCGGATACCACTCTAAAATTGTTAGTGCACGCTAGAATGATGTCAGTTGTTGATCTAGCTATTTAGTCCGATGCGGCTCAATGCAACTCTGGTGAATCGGGCAACGTCGAGTCCCCTTTTTACACTTCCCCCTTTCCAGCCGTAGAGCAGGTTATCCGAGGCACAGAACCCCCTATCTTCTGGGCTACCTTCTGGGCCTCCCGTTCTATGTCTGACAGCCTGCTTCCGCGCTTCCGCAACAAACTGCCTCACGAGCATGGCGTCAACAAGTAAACAAGCCACCATCAGGTGCCTCCAACAGGGCTTGGGGTAGGACAAAGGAGCCCATGTAACTCTATATTGCACGTGTAACCAGCCTATATAGAACCTCACATGTTTCCTGGGACATATAAGAGATGCAGAGATCCGGATTCGTCGTACGATGCAGGTACTTCGAGGTCCGTTAGCCCGGCCGCGGGTACGCCCATATAGGAAATCCGTAGGTATATATAGGAGATATTCATCACGAGGCTTGGTGACGCCGCCGTACATCCAAAATCAGAACACATCTTGGGCTTGGACAGACGAAATCGTCCTTATACATTTACGATCTCTGCTCGTGGCAAGGAACGGCATCGTTCCTCCGTTGCCTTCAACGAGAACACTCTGCTTGACAAAGGCGGCGGGCCGTTGCTGCTCCTTTCCTTTTTCTCATCGCCAATTCGATATCTAATCCCATATTGACATCGTACGCCCGTACAATTTAAATTCAATTCCTATTCTCTTCAATATTAGCTCCCAAAACGTCCACAGACATGAACCGATTCAACGCCCAATATTCCTAGTTAGCGAAGGGCACCGCAAGTAAGGGGCCCTACTGTTTCTATCAGATCTTGCTCCGTTGGTAGAATCCTGCATCATGGATTCGTCGTGCACAATGGTTGATTGGTGCCGGCCGTAAGCTGTTGCTGATCAGGTGAGGACATATATGGCTCTGATTCGCTAAGTTGTCGGCAACGGCTGCGCCAAAGGTATTGGTGCAGGCTTGCTAATATAACCATATGTCTGAATGACTAGTAACGTGTTAGCTGGGTCTTGAGACAAAAGAATAAGGATGGCCAATATATTTCTAGTTTATTGGCGACGGAGACGGGAAGCCCAACTTTGTCTAGACGTACGATGGGTAGATGGCTTATAAGACTTAGTACTGGATGATTGTACCTAATGTGTTATAGAAGTATTTTAGAATTATTAAAGTATGACCAGGTTAGGTCTCTTAAAGAACCGTTTTATGTACGGATAGGTGCAATTTCTGTGAGCGCTAGTAGATCTCACACTGTTGGCTTGGCTCCCTTCCGCATCGGGTGTTTACTTTCAGCTTGTGCAAGCATGCCCTGCGAGGACGCAAGGGGCTTATATATGACAGTCGAATATATCCTACTCGTTAAAACCACTTGAGAATGCCGCAGTCTAAAAAAGGGAATTTCATTACGTCTCTTCCGTCACTTTCCGCTCCTGTCTCCATATGTTCGCATAAGAAGAGTGCACACGCCTTTTATGCCCCTCCAGCCAAAGCATGCCAACAAATAGGGGCTAAGACAAGAGACACTTATTATGGCTGTTCATGACAATACCCTATCGCAAAGACAGAGAGGCGGGTCAGTGGTATTGCCGAGATTCGGGCTGCCAGCCGAACACAACTCAACCATCTGCATCTTGCTGGTTAGTTGTGGCTAGCTACGTGACTAATATTAGATTATCTGAGATGCAAATGGACTCATATAGACTAGACAAGATGAAAATCCACTGCAACCCCAGTTGTACATTTCACTATGTGTAGCTGCACGATTTCGTGGGTTTAGGTTTCGACAAATTGGAAAGTATAGCCAGTAAGGAGAATTAATCACTAACTCGCTTGGAGCACTCGCCTTGGCGCTCCTCATGATTCGGGGCAGAACAACATCATGAAACTTACCACCAGTCGATGCCAACGTTTTATTGGCTATTCTTATTTTACAGCAGACTCCGATTAGTCTCAAGCATTAACTTCTGAAGCCCAAATTCTCTCTACACCGCAATCATCACGCCCAAGGCCAATCTTTGCATATCACTGTGAGATCAGAGGAGCTATTGGGAAACATTGATATACAGTCTATCTCAATACACGAATATGAATCCCACCAAGGAAATGTAGCAACAGTCTAAAGAAAAGCAAATGTAGGGTATCAGGGTATGGTTACACGTAATCTCTTCCACAAAGCGTTCAACGCAGAGACCGACCGACCCACCAGACAGCCTCACCCCCCTCACCCTCACCCCTGAATCGTATTTACATTTCATTCCCCTTTCCTTCATACATGATCGACATCTCAGGTCTCGCCTATGAGTTGCTCTCCCTCGTCTAGTAATTCCCCGACTTTCTTGAGGTTCTGGATCAGGCTTCTGCCGAGGCCGACCAGGAGCAGCTTCTCCGCGTTCGCCGGTAGGCCCAGGTAGGTTGGCGGCTCGCGCTCGGGCAGTTTCTGGATCCAGCCTGTGAACTCTTGCAGCGAAGTGCCTGACGGCACCACCAGGCTCGTCTCTTGTCCATCCTTCTCGGACCCCTCGACCAACTTATGTCCAATCTCGAAGGCGGACGGCGTCAGGAATTGATCAACTAGTTGCGTGAGGCGAGTGAAATCGCCCTCATCGTCGATCTTTCCGCCGTATGTCTCTCGGACGAGATAGCGGATCATGTCCCAGGGGATATTCTGCGGATTGATATTGCTCCTGTTCTGAGCCACATATTCAACCCACGTGTCAATGATGAATGCGGAGCATTCGTACTATAAAAACGTTAGTGCGTGACCATTAAACCCGAGGTAATGTGTTTACTTACGTCACTGTCATTGAACTCCCAGAAGCCCTTCCATCCCAGATTTGGCGCATATCGCAACCGTTCCTGAACCACGGCGTGCAAGAAAGAGAGTAGCAAGTATAATCTTGTACGCTCGACTGGGCTCTTGGTACCTCGCGAGGAGAGTGAAGACATGGAATCCTTCATGTTGGCTCTCACACCGGCCGGTTGCTCGTACATGAGGACACGAGATGCGCGGAGTAGATTCACGGGAATCCTTAGACTGGACTCCATGGACAAGAATAGTCTGAAGTCAGAGTGGGGGTTAAGGGACTCCATGCGCTTCTCCAAAGATTGCAGCCAAGTTGGCGCAAGATGGACGTTCTTGACCAGAACCCAGGATCCCACTTGCGCGGCATTGCTAATAGCTTTGTCGGCACTCGCGAGACCTTCGTTGGAACCCATGGCGATGTTGGTGCATCGAACACGCATTCTCTCAACCAAATTATCAACCTTGTAGCTGGCATCGAAACCAGGACTAGACACCAATGAGATGGGTCGAGTGGGTGGCACTAGGCTGACGGTCTCCTTCAGATCTTCCACAATGTCGAACAACTCCGATCCAAAGACAGAGACAACGAAACGTTCAGCAGTGGGCACGAAACGATCGAGTCGGAAAAGTTTGACCAGAAGTAGAGAAAGGAGTCCTTGGTCGAATGGCTCAGTGCTTGAATCCCAAACTTGAGGGATGAAGTTCTCTGCTAGCTCCTCTGTTAAGAAAGCGTCCCAAGCCTCAGGTGGGACTTGGTCAAGTCTGTCTTTCAAGGCACCAAGTCTCTTGGCTCGCGAGAAAGCTTCATCCTTGGCTTCGATGTCGCTCGAGAGATCCTTGCCCTCGATACGATCATCGAGAATGGTGTCGATCAGGCCCTTGTCCATCTTGTATGGAGAGGCTTGGACAAGGAGCATGGCGAGGGTAATGCGATCCTTCTGGAGCAGACCCAAGGCAGTTCTCTTGAAGGTGGTCACGAACAAGTCCTTGATGATGATATCTCGGCGTCTGTTGAAATCTCTCTCACCGACTAGTTCCTTGTTGTGAAGAACAGAGTGGAAGATATCAAGGAAGTACTGCAGCGAGAACTGATAGAAGTGGTTGAGGTAGTGTAGCTGCTCGAGGACTGCGAACACAGCACTGCAAGATCGTGCAATGATGCTGTATTGTAGCGTAATCTCCTCGACCTCTGCCATGACGCCTTCTGTATTGCTGATCTTGGCCGTGATTTCGCCAGCTTCGGTCTTGAGAGTCTCGAGTGTTTCAATGACATTGTCGTCATCAAGGATGTTGCCACGTGACTCATTAAGAGCCTGCAGAAGACGCTTCTCAAGCTGCCGGAGATGAACCTTGAATTCACCCTGGAGTTTGATGAGGTTTGATCTTCTCTCATCGACATCTGGTCTCTCAGACTTCAGGACATCATTAAGGGACTGAGTCTGGAGACTGCTCTGGGTGACCGTGAAATTGACAAAAGTCGTTCGACTGCAAATATCCGGCGCGAACGTAGCAGAAGGATCTCTAGTAGACAGGTAAATCTTGAACGC
This sequence comes from Whalleya microplaca, assembly GCA_022497155.1. Taxonomy (NCBI): domain Eukaryota; kingdom Fungi; phylum Ascomycota; class Sordariomycetes; order Xylariales; family Xylariaceae; genus Whalleya; species Whalleya microplaca. The sequence goes on along the minus strand of MU385751.1, from coordinate 256,044 downwards.
GGGCGAGAAATCAATTTGTTGTTTGCCAAGCTGGATGAGTACACGACCACCAGTCTTTTGGTACTCCTTATTGAGAACATGATTAAGAATGGGGTCTAGATGTTCAGCATCTTGAATAAGGATCGGGTTACCGAATCGGAGAGAACTCTCAAGCTGCTTGGTAAAGGAGTCATCCAAGAAACTCGTCACCGTAAGACGGCGATCCTTGCATTCACGTTGAAGGAACTCGGTGACTCGGCCTGACGGGTCAATAATGAGCGGGTAACGGTTGAATCGCTTGAGGATGATGGCATTCTCAGTACATAGGTCATCAACCGGCAACGTGTTCTCTTGCCAACTAAGTCGTTCATCGGCAGTAGATAGAGACTCGGTAACCGGGTTGTGGGGCTTGAAGTTGATACCGGATAGGTCTAGCTGGTGCAGCCAATCATCCATCATTGACTTTCTGAACGTCTGGTCGTACAGACCACTGTAAGCTAAGAAGGCGGCAGCAACCAGAACGTCTCCCGCTAGGGTGCTGATCTGGGTTTCGAATGATTTGCTTCCGTCCTCCCAACGGGTACGTTCGGAAGAAAGACTGTCAAGAAGTCTTACGCTGCGGTCGACTTTGAATTGCACACGAGCCATCTCTGCCTTGATGGCCTGGGTCTCGCTGATGAGGGCCGCGTATTCTGTCTTGTAAGTCGCGATACTCTGCTCCAGACTGGTGATATTGTTTTCGACAGCCTTCGCTTCAGCCTTTGTCTGGAGTGCTTGCTCCTCGAGCTGGTCTACCTCTTCTCGCAAAGGACCAACACGGTCAAGGATTTCGGAGTAGTTGACCTGGGCCTCCACCCATTGAACGAGGGGCCCGCAAGCTTTACTGGCACGGTTGACTTTCTCGTACGTGAACTCCTTGTCGTTCAAGAACTTGGTTCGCATCTGTGTTCGCAGAGACTTGGTCATCTGTCTCTCGTTGTCAAAGTTGACGATGCTGGCAATGAAATCATCCTTGCGCACAACGGCTTGGACGTTCTTCCAGTCTTGAATTTTATGACCTAGCAACGTGCAAACTGATTCCATTGCCAGACGGACACCCTGAGGTGGAGAACCCATGGATCGCACTTCGGTCAGATGCTGTCGCTTAATGTTGCTGACGCTAGCCTTTGCTTCTTCGACGGCGGGCTCTGCTCTAGCTAGATCGTTCAAGACAACTTCCTTCCGAGACGCCACTTCTGCTTCTTGCTTCTCAAGGGCTGCCTGGATTTCCAGAGATGTGTTTTTACGCTGTTCAGCTTCACGTTGGTCAGCCACCATGCGCTGCAGCTTCTCGTTGGCCTCAGCGTCCTTGGCTTCTAGCTGAGTCTTCTTTTCAGCCAAGCTAACACGCAGGTCGCGGACTTTCTCCACTGTGTCTCTGAGCTTGTCAAGACCAACATTCAGATGGCGCTGCTGTTCCTCCAGGTCTTCGCGCTTCTCATTATAGAGCTTGACATATTGAGCAACGAAATCGAGGAAGTGGCGAGGTGTGAGGAACGTGACCTTGCCTTGTTGGGTCTGGAGCTTGGCGTTGAAGCGTTGTAGAGAGTAATGTATATAGACCATCGAATTGACAATGGTCTCTCTGTGAGAGGGCGGCAGAGTGAGGCCACGGTAAGCAACGGGAATACTATCAGGGGCTGTGAAGTTAGGCTTGTCAAGATCGACAGAGTGAGTAAGCTCATTGGCCACCTGGAAGAGAGCTTGGTCGGACCAATCACCAAACCAGTTCAGCACGCATCGATTGAACAAGGCAGGACTCGTGGCAGCCTTGGAGGATAAACCGTCTTCGGGCGGGTTCATTGTAAACACGACGTGCAGATTCTTGACGATTTGCTGTGTGAACCACTTGTAGAGTTCCTCCTGAGAATCAAGCAGCAGACCTTGTCGCTGTGCACCTTCCTTGCACGCCGTCATTAGGGCGGCAAAGTCGTCCCCTTCGAAGAGACCAGGGACCTCGGCGTTGGCAAGAAGGGTGTTCATCCTCTCCAAGAAACCTGAGTCAAGGACATTAGACTCGTCCATAATGAAGCAGATCTTCTCGCCCTTGCAGCCGCATCGGCGCAGGACCTCTCGCAGATCTTCGTCGAAGTCCTCAGCAGAGTATTTTCCGTGAACCTTGATCTGGAAAACCTTGAGACCGTTCATCCAGGCAACAAATCTCGAAAGTGTTGTCTTTCCACCTCCGCTGACACCAATCAAGATCAAATGGCCTTGCGGTTGCCTGAAAACTCGATCGATACGAAGGACATGCTCAAGCACATCGTTGAATAGAATGAGTGGAACGTCGACCTCTTCCTCACAGAAGGTCTTGAGACGAGCCTTGACGAAGTCTCGCAGCTGTTCTCGATCAACCGGTACGTAGTTCTTGGAAAGCCAGTTGGAGAACAGAATCGGGCCACCAAGTGCCTTCGTGTCATCAATAGTCGGGAAGAATTCCAACGCGATCCGTCGCACCGCGTCGTCGGTCCATTGCCGCTCATCCTCAGCGACCAAACGATCTTGGAAAAGCCGCAGAGCCTCGTGGGCCCAAATACGGATCAGTCCCTCGAGCGTAAGCGTCTCCAACGGCCGAATAGCCTCATACACACCACGTACCCATCTTGTCAGTTCACGAGGACTGTAGACGTAGTGGGGCTGGATCTTGGGTGTGAATCGTTGCTGAGACTCCAAGTAGAACCTGACCATGGCCTGAGTAAGTGCCTCAGAGTACCCTCGCAGTGCCGGTATAATCTTAAGGACAGCAGTGTTGAAAGTGCCATAGATTTGAGTAAGAGACAATTCACCCGGATAGTCGACCATGATAAGCGGAGCATGCCTGAGGAACCTGGCGCCCATGGGCGTACGACCTGCATCAGTTGGGGGATTACAGGCACCGACAAACTGGATTCGATCGAGCGTCACCCAGGACTTGTCGGATGTCCGCCAGAAGCCATTGTGTTCTACTAACTGGCGCAGGAATGAGATAGCTCGCTGAGTTCCGTATCGATCTGGTGCTGGCAAGTTGATTTCATCACAGAAGATCACAAGCCATCGCCCGATCTGCGTTGGTGATAGCATCACTCCGTTCAAAGTCTTCTTATACTCGCAGTATTGCTCAAACGTCTTGATGAGGAGATCGGGCGTGGTTGCGCTGGAGAAGTTGAGGCCGACGACTTCCATGTTTGGCAGCTTTCGGAGTGCGCTGAACAGAGTCATCGTCTTACCAGAACCAGGAGGTCCACATAGCAACAGTGGCTTGTGCTCTGCGAGCCAGGAGTAAAGTACATCTTCATGGCGGACAGTGTCCAATGTGGGAATGACGACATCTGTTTGCGTAATTGAGTGTGTGTTAACCTCAATCGTGGGAACTTGGTTCTGCCATGGTGTCCATTCAGCTCTTGGAAGAGTGACATCAAAATCAATGAGCGAGCTAGTGCCATCCAACGGTGGTGATCCGAAGCTTGCAAGGGCACCAATTTTGTCTCCGAATGCCTTGCGATCGTTGAGTGGACAGTCACCAGTCAATGCCCAGACTAAAGCAAGCAGCAGCTTCTTCGCAACAAATGCTTCGATTTGCTCGGGGTCCAGAGGGAAGTCGACATGGGCGGCATTGTATTCGATCATGTCTCGAACAGCCTTATTCAATAGAGAGAATAGCGTGTTGAGAACACGGGAAACGGTGAACTCCATGATGTGGTTGAAGGACTCAGCTTCCTTGAGCGCTGAAAGTATGAAATCCTCCGATGTCAAGTAGGCACTCAATAAGTCGGCAACTTCGCTCTGGATTTGCAGAGTCTTCGCAGGGCTTTGGCCAGCAGCAGCCGTGTCTTCGTCCAAGTCCTCAAAGGCCACAGTCCTCAGCCGTTCGAGGTAATTGGTGACCATCATGCTCGAGGTGACGGTATCCTCGCTGAACCAGACCATACCACATCGACTGACCGTTGCAAGGGTAGCGTATTTCAAGGTCTCCACTTCGAACATGATGCGGACGTTGGGTGGCAAGTTGAGACGCTCACCGTTGGGAAGCGTGAGAAGTTTGTTGTCATCGAGGACACTGTTCAAGTTCTCTACCCACTCAGGATCGACATCACCATCGAAGACGATCCAGTGACGTTTAGAGTCTTCTCCACGGAGGTTATCGACAATCTTCCGCAGGATGCTCGTGAAAAGACCATCTGTCCATTCTCTGGTAGTCGAATCTAGGTTTCCGTATAGTGCCTCCTTTGACATGACCTTCGAGTCAATGACGTGAGAAACGCCTTCTACTCCCTCAACCTGTTGTAGCGCATCCAGGAGAAGTCGCCAGGCAGCAGACTTTCCAGATCCCGAGTTACCTACCATCATGACACCATGATGGATCATGTGGATCTGGTAAAGCTGAAGAACCTTGGTCATCCAGACATCATTGACCACAAGATGTCTTTCTGCCGCCAGACGGCGAATAGCGTCCTCGAGTTGCGCCAAATTAGCAGGTACATATTGAACACCCGGGAAGCAGTCTGCTTCGATGTCCATCATGATCTCGACATCATTTCGAATCAGCTTAGGGGCAATGGTCTCCCGAATACTTTGGACGATGATCTCGGGCTCGACTACTTCCTCAGCGCCTATGTCACCATCGTTACTCGTGATACGGGCACGCTTGAGGCCACCAGAGCTGACCAGGACACTCTTCAGAGCACGGAGACCGAAATCGTAATGGGCCTGCTTGGATAGCTTTGCCGCACACTGGTCGAAGAATGGTACAGTGTGCTTCGACAGCTGCTTCGCCTGGTTGAAGCCCTGGGAATAGAGCATGACCTCGGCAATAAGTTCTTTGTCCGGCTTTGACATGGCAACGCTGCGGAAAAGCTTCTTCAAGTTGTCGGGCAAATTGGAACGACCAGCATAACCAGGGTTCATGGTGATGAAGATACCCGTATTAGCGTTGACAGAGAGCTGGCGACCAACCAACTCGATCTGGGCCTTCTCATCCTCGGCGCCCTGTTTGAGACCCAGTTGAATGTTCTGGATCTGTTGTGAGACGGCGGACAGGATTCTCTCTTCCAGCCGATTGAACTCGTCAAAGCAGCCCCAAGCTCCGACCTGGCAGATACCAAGGAAGATACGACCCATTGCCTGGAAATCGAAAGTGTCATCACAGCAAAAGACGAGCGTGAAGCGACCGAGTTGAACGCCGAGAGCTTTGACCGACTCCGTCTTTCCAGTACCGGCAGGTCCATAGGGAGAACCGCCAAGTCGCTGGCAGAGAGCTTGAGTGAGCGTGCCGAAGCAACGATCCGTGAGAGGTGTCCGGACCAGCCTATCAGGAACACCCAGGTATTCAAAGCCGTAGTTGAGCTTCGCATTTGCCATCTTGACGTGCAGACGTTGCAGGTAGTCCCCTTCAGGCACGTAAACGTACCGCATTTGCAGCAACCACATGTAATGCGTTGGAGTGCTGGCATTGAGCTTCACCAGCCTCTCGATGACATCCCGTTGATGGACACACTCGGTAATAAGGGCTTCGCATTTCTTTCTCTGGATTACCTCCAAATCGCCCAGAACAGTTTCCGCGAGAAGTCGCAGCACTCGGACCTCCTGTTCAAACAGGGCTTGCAACGTTTTGCCCCCACTGTTCAATGACTGTTCAACAGCCGTGGTCCAAGCTACTTGAGTAGCAAGCACCACGATCTGACTAGGAAATGCGGTCATGAAGTCCTTCAGAGCGTTCACATTGATCTCAGCAGACGAGAATATTGGGGTGTACACCTCAATAGCCTCGGCAAGCAGTTCAGCGAGAGTAGCTTTCATGCCATTTTCAAGAAGAGCTAGCCAGTCATTAATCTTGGGAACTTTGGCTAGAGAGATCTCGTTCTTCAGGCGCACAACTTCGTCCTCTTTGGAAGTGAAGCCTGAGATAATTGACTCATCATCCATAACGAGACCTGTCAGACCAGCAAACATCTTCTTGAAGTGCTTAGCGATACGCAACGTGTCATTACTATTGCCAATCATCTCCAGAAGGTCCTCATCACCAACGAAGTAGAAACGGGGGAACGACACTCGTTCCTTCTCAAGATATTCACCCAGTGCCTTCTGGATCTTGTTGAGGAGCTCAGCCAGACGCTCCAGCGACTTCTGAACACCAGTGATGCTCAGAACATCCATCACCATTGGCTGTTTGTAGACTTTCTTCATGACAGCCATGAACTCGCTGTTGATGTTTTGAAATCTCGAGGACTCAATAGGCAGAAGATGCTTGATGTCGGCATTGCCGGTGAAGACACCTTCCAGGTACACCCATTGACGCTGGACATCGATCCAGACATCGAACAGAACATGGACCCGGTTCAACTTGTCTTCCCAGGAGGAAGCTTCCTCTTCAAACTCCTTGTAGTACGGCGAATGTTTCATCGCCTGCAGGGAGTTCAGATGCTCGCTACACTTGGCAAACAGGTCGTCCCAGCCACGAATGAGACGGCACTTGGTCTGATACGCAACAAGATCTAATTGGTAGCTATTCCAAGTCTCCTTCACCTGGTTCAGGAACTCTTCTAGTGCCATCTCACCCTGGGCCTGCGTGATAATGTCCCTAACAATGACCTCAGTAGCAACCAGATTAAGATCCCAGACGTCTCCAAGTGTCATTGACACTGGCGAGTATCGTCGACCAGGCTTGATCTCCTTCCAGATCTTTGTCCAATGTCGATCGCGGATTGCTTCTGATTTCAAGTCGCTTAGAATGGTGTTGACTTTCAGGTGTTGGCGGAGGATGTTTTGAATATGTTCAAAAGCAGCGTACTGGCGCATTCTGCTTGGCATTTCCCTTGTCATCGACATGAGACCATCAAGGTTGGTGCGAATCTTTCTGGGCTGAACACTTCCCCATAGCGTCTCTCGAAGTTCGTTCAGGCTCTTCCATATCGTAGACAGACCAGACCACACAGCCTTGAAATCATGAACTTCTTCCATAATGATAGATAAAGACGATTCGGGACTCGCGGGGAGATCGAGCGCCTCCTTAGCCTTGGATACCATATCAGTCTCCTCTTGCAACTTCGTGATGCGTGACTCGAAGGAGCTGAGAGTTGCGGACGCGACATCGGGGGCAATAGTGCCAGAGACTGGCTTTTCCTCATTCCATTGTGCAGCAATCTCGCCGATCTTGCCCATGACAACTTTATCCTCTGCCACAATCTTTGCCTTGAGAGCATCGGTCTGATCCTGGACAATCTTCGCTTTCCTGGTCAATATCTCGTTCAGAGCTTCCCACATCGAGTCGACCTGCTGAACATCTACCCAATCGCTCGGGAAATTGTACCTGTTCCGAACGAGCGTAGATTGACCTTGACGGAAAGTCTCTACCTCGGGCGCCCATGCCTTGACACGACGGGTGCAGCTCTGGACAATGGTAATGAACTGGACAGCGTGCGCAGTTGAAGTGGCTTCGAGATTCTGCACTTCTAAATCGCTGCGAGCTTTCTCAATCTCAGCGTGGACCTCTCTCATCCGAATGCCAAGACGCCCAGCGAACTTCACGAGGATTTCCTGCTGCCATTGGTCATACTTGGAATTGACCTTCATCTGCACCTGATCGTAGTCGATGGTAATATGACCAAAGGAACGACTGACTTCGGTAGTGTCAAAGGTCGCACGTGATTTTCGAATTTCTTGCAGCAACTGCAACCATTTGGAGAGCTCGTCACCCAAAAGCTCGTAGACTTGTTCGGATTGCAGATCCCAGAGAGACTGGAATTGTAGCCACTTGTCGACATAATCACTAATGCTCTGCAACTTCTTTTCGACCGTAGTGTAGACTCTGCCCAGTATATCGGTGCAGTCGCTCGGAAGGTCGTTGAAACGGGCCTCCTCGTGAACCACAGTGCTCAGCGTTAAGCTCATCTGGTATCTGGAGGCCTTAATCTTGGGCAGGTTGCAAACAATGCCAATCCAGTCGTGCAATTGCAGGAACCAGCTGGCTCTGGCGAACTCCAGGGGGGGGTCAAGGTAGATGACCTGGTTCTTCATGGTGATTTCATGGACCAGGTGTTTCATGACTGGCGCATCTGACTTGATGGGTTCCCCAGATGGAGCCAACTGCTTCCTGCGACTGGTCTCAATTCGTTCGATTGGAGTGTCGTCCTCGAATGCGTCAATCCATGCCGAGATCGAACGCTGCAAACGGGTAAGCAGAGTTAATTTGATCCGTTCGTTCATCCTCTCCGCCCAGAATCCTAGATTGACGTATTGTTCCAAGTTCAACTGGTCAACAGCAGCCTGGATGGCCTGGAGACGTTCTTCAAATTCGGAAGCTTCATACGGGCAGGTAGCGAGTTCGGCCAGCGCCTTTTGAACATTGGAGTGGATGTTGGCGAGAGTGACGGTCTTCGTCTGGAGCAGTGAGGCTGCGGCGGCAAACTCTCGCACAAATAAGACGTGCTTACTTTCAGCACCCCGACTAAGGGTGTGCTCAATGCTGCCGTTAGCGAGCAACGGCTTCTGATACGACTCCCAGGTATTAACAAAGGTCTCCCACTTGAGGGGTATACCCTTAGCAACCAAGGTATGAACATCATTTTGGTAGCCACTCAGCAAGATGGAAACTCCAGACATTTCCGAGATCTGCCGCGTCGTCTGCGCGAAGGTCCTGACGCTCTCCATGAGACTGACGGCATATGGGTACACCCTCTTGGCCTCTTTCGCAACATTATTTACGGCGTGGGGCACATTGAAATTTTGCCAACCGAGGTTTCGGGTTTCCTTGAAGAGTGCGATGATATGCGCGTCAAAATTGACGGAGAGGTCCAAGGCGTTATTGGCGGCTCTTATTTTATTGATGTTGAAGAGCCGACCGGATATGGAGATCTGTTTCCGCTGAACATCTTCGATCCACGCTTTGTATATCGCCTGCGTGTTCAGCTTCTTCCTGAACAACTCGCTCTCGGTCTGTAGCTTTTGGCCCTCGGCATGAAGAGCCCAATCCGAACCCAGAATGTCCTCAACTTTCTTCATGTACCCGTCGAGTTGGCGCTCGATCTGCCGTGCCCAGATAATAGCGCCAGAAACTGGGGGCAAATCGTGCAACTGAGCCATGGCATGAGCCTCGGAGTGGCCATATTGCTGTTTGAATCGCTCGTGAAGTCCCGAGATGGCTTGCTTGACGTTGTCAATTAGCTGATTCTGGTACTCGGCGATGGCACCGCGAATCTTTGGGCGAACGAAGAGGGCATTGAACTGGGAGAAAACACGAAACATCTCATTTGCATTTTTCGCGGTTGCAAGTCGATCACGTAATCTGGCAATGATTGAGTTCTCAACTCTCGAGGTGCGCTCATTGTAAGTATTTTCTGCCTTCACCCATCTTTGGGTTCCTTCTGGAGTAACATCGAGGAGATCGACATTTTTTAGTGCTTCCCAGGCCTGCTGAACTTCTTCAACGGCATCTACATCACCCATCTCTTCCACGAGGGCCACGCCATTAGCGGTGATCTCCTCACTCAGGCCACTGATAGTTGCCTTCGGGCCAAGAACATTGACAATCGTCCTCTGTAGCTGCTCGTGGTTATCCCGAAAAGTGTCGATGTACTTTAGCCGAGCTTGTAGCTCGTTGTGTTTCGGAGTCACTTTGATAGGAATAAATTTTTCTTGTCTTCTACGAGTCGTCTCTCGGGCGATGTTCGTGAAATCCTTGATCTGGGCATCCCAAGACTTGAAAATATTATCAGCAGTAGCCATGAGGTTCTTGAAATCCTTGTAATCAAGGTCCACTAGTTCAGAGCCCGGAAGAAGGCGATGCATGACTTCCTCTAAATCTGCTGAAATAGCCTCTACCAAATGCAGAGTCCGCGCGATGGGGTAGTTGCTGAACCTCATCTTCTTGTTCATGTGACTGAAGATCTGGGCAATCGCGTCCTGGACCTTTGGTAACGAGGTCGCAGATAGAAGTTCATCGAGAGGAAAGTCTCGCATAAGTTGATTGTACTTCTGCACCACCTCCATAGCCTCCTTCAACCCAGTATCGGCGGTAAAGCTGACAGTCGCCTGGAAACGCTTCGCGTTCTTCAGGATCTCCAAAGTCAACATAACACCTTCGCTTCTTAATTGCGCCTCGATTCCCTCCAGTGCGGACTCCATTGACAACCAGAAGTTGATCTCCTGGGTAGCTGTTCTCGTGACGGGATCTCGAGTCAGCTTGGTGATGGTCTGTATCGACTTGATCCAACTGTTCACTGTCGATTGCAGGTTGTTCATAAATGAGCTTTCTGAGAGGAGGGCGGCGTCTATCAAGTCGGTGGTGGGCCGGACATTGCGAGCAACAGCTTCCTCTAGCGCCGCCTGAACAACAGGATGGAAGGGGAGCGACAGTTCCGGAATCTCAACGTTCTGCTGAAGGTGAAGCAAGCTTAATTCCAACTCGGTCATTCGCTTCTTCGTCACCGGAATGCCAGTCTTCGCATCCACGTCCGCTCGGCTCCTAGCCCCGTTGACGGCTTGCGAGGTCTTGGTATTGGCATCGAAGTAGGGCGCCAGCGCATTATGAACAATAGAATGAAGAATTTCGAAAGGAGAAGCAGAAGGTCCTTGTTCTGAGACAAGATTCGTCAGGGACGCGGTGCCGGGCAGCGTTTGGATTTGCACCTGAGAGGTCAACGGTAGCGAGGGATCGATGGCTTGGGGCCGCTTGAGCAGGGCAAGATAGGCCACCGTTGTCGGGGAGGAAGAGATCTCGGACGTGATGGTATATTTGTAGGAGGGGGGGACTAAGCATGAGAATTAGCAAGATAGCCTAACCCGGCGCTAAAAATGCAGTAGGGAGTCCGTACCATGATCAGAAGGGTCATCTGGGATATCGTCCGACGGCTGGATGTCCTTCTGTATGTACAGGGCGACTTGGGCATCGGTCGCGAAGCGACTACACCTTTGGACGGTATCGGCGTAGTTCGCTTGGGAAAGGAGGTTGTCGTCGCTCTGGAGCTCATCGCGGGTAGCTCCCAGAGCGATCGTGACCACGGAGGCGAGGTACTCCACAACCAAGGTCGGGTCGATGGTGATAAACGACGAAGGTGAGATGCCGTTCGTACCAGGGCTCGTAGGGCCCAGCGGAGCAGCTACGGCCTCCATCGCGGCCATATTCGTCGAAGGTTGGGTCGATATCTACAAGGCCGGTGTCATCTCTCGGACTATTCAGGAGGAAAACGGGGGGTTCCTGATGAGGTGTGCAATGCTCTCGCTCTCTACTCGGATTAGATAGGAGGATGCAAAAAAAAAAAGGTACAAAAAGAAAGAGAATGTGGGGTGGTAGAGATTTCAAAATCTGTGACGTCTTCACCGGCCTGTATTATCGTCGTCGATCAGTTTCATTCGGCTTTGTACTGTAAACACACATAAAAAGAAGGGATGGGGGTGTTGAATGTGATTGCGTCGGCAAGTCTAATCAATAATCTTCCCTAAAATGTACGCGGTTCGCGACAACGGTGCAGATTAGACGGGCTACCTAAGACATGGGTCCAATGGGGGGGGGGGGTCCTGTCCATCCCTGTCAATATTTGATTGGACAACGCATCTGCTGCAGGGGTATGTCATGTATCTCCCTTACCACCGCCGGCGGACAGGTACATGTAGTTTCATAATCCTTCCTATGCAAAATGCCATTCGGGTGCGTACACCACTGGGGTTACACAAGAAATATACCTAATCGGCTAATGTATGCACATGTGTACTCTGTATGCATATGTCAAGGATAACCTTATACATACATACAGAATACATCCATACCTACATCTCCATCTCCATGTCGGTACTCGCAGTACTAAGTAGGTGCTTCCTCTGAATGCTGGACCTAGATAGGCACTTACCCCCGGAACTTGCATTATATCTCAAATCTTACATGTACCTAGGCATCAAATCTGTCAATAAACCTTATCCTTAAATAGGTACTAAACGGTCTCTAGTGTTTCAACTACCGTGCCTACTATGGTATAGTCAAAGAAAATATCCACTACAAATTACATACCTAGGTATAACCCAGATGAATATAATACATAGGAAGGTAGCTAGGTATCTTATTCTCTATTAAAGTGTACGTCATTGTAAATGAAGCGTTATAAATGAGGTTATACACACATATATATATATATGTAGACCTCGAGCTTTTTTCTCGTATGTAGCTAAGCACTTAACAACTATGGAGAATGCCAGCGAGAAATGCCAGCGAGAAATGCCAGCCACTTCTTCGATTTTGAAGAAGCACATCCACTTAATAAATGACTCCTTACCGCTTCATGAGCAGCAAGAATCACATGTACGTGATTGGTCGGTTTCCGCGTCTTGTGACACTAGGTCATGTATAGATAGCCCTAGTCATAGAAGAGGTAGGTATGATGAAGGTTACCTTTGCCAAGGTGTTGTTCTATTTATTCTGCGATAAGGGGTTTTTTGAAGCCTATTTCTGTTGCTAGTATATCAGCTGAACCTGATCCATTGCCAATCGAATGTAAAACTAGCCAGTCTCCTTGAATAGTATTCCTGCAAGCCCGCAAGCCTACGAGCCTGCAAGACTCCTGAACTCCGTTATATGCCGCCTGTGCCAGTTGTAGACCTCCAGAGACGCCTGTGCTTCCCTCGACAAATCAAGCCTAGTCCCAGCATATTTCATTTTTTTGAACCTCTTGAACGATGCCTGTCTGAAATCTTTAGTTGTTTGAGCCGCCCGGCCCACCAGCGTTCTCGCCTGTATCATTAAGCCTCTCCCTCTGCACCATGACCCTCTGGTTACAGATGTCAATGAACATTTCAAACTTCTCAATAATCTTGTCCTTCTCACGCAATTTCTCCTTCAAATCTTCTACTTCCTTTTTATTCTCATCTTTAAGCTTACTGAGCTCGTGCTTAGTCCGAGCGAGCTCTCGCCTAAGGTCTGATCGTATGCGCTCTTCGGCCGTTGGGGCAGGCTTGCTATAGATCGCCGGGCGCTGCTCAGCAATGCCCGCCTCCACCTTCTGCGGGTTGCGATTTATCGCGGCACGCGCATTGTAGATATCCCGAGGGAGCAGGGGAACATGGGGATTCTGTTGCTGCAGAATCTCCAATGTTTGGGTAACTCCGATACCTGAAGAATCAGCCTCCTCATCGTTCCAGGACCTGGGGTTTAGACTTACCTGACTCTTTGAGGTTTTTGACGGCGGCAACCATGGAACTGTCCAACTTTCGTGCGGCCGGGTGCAAAAGGGGGCTCTCGCTAGGACCATGATTATGATGGAGATGAGCTTGGTCTGGGCGATAACGAATAGTCCACTGTGTTCTCTGTTCGATGGCAAAGAACCCAAACTGGCAATCGCATTTGCGAGAGGACGTTTTACGCTTCCTGTGCTCTGGACTGACTCGGCTAGGAGGCTTCCCCGCGCGGTCACAAACGAAAAGAACTTTCTTTAGCCCAGGGACCGTCTTCTTCGATCGTCCAATGACCACAGCGTACCCAACTGATGTACAATACGAGAGAACGTGTTTATGAACAGCATCAAGACTGGCAAAACTGCCGCCTTCTGGCGGTGCCGACATCATAGCACCCATCGGCGCTCGTGGCACAAAGGGTGTTCCGTCAATGAGCTTAGGTGACAAGTGACTATCCCCCTCCCCTGAATCGGCCTGGCTGTCAATCTCCATGTCGTCATGATGAGCCTCTTCCTGCGGAACATTCTGTTCGGTCTGAGGGGGCGGTGGCGGTTGATTCTGCGGCTGGGGAGTTGGCTGGGGGGGCAATGGTTGCGGAGGTTGTTGCAGAATCTGGGGCAGAGACTGGGGATGGGCCTGCTGGTGTGCCTGTTGATGAGCCTGCGGGTGAGCTTGCGGGTGTGACTGGTGGTGAGGGGGGGTCTGGGACATCAGGGTGCTCTCGTTCGACTGGACGGGTTGTGACTGTTGAACTTGTTGAACAGGCTGAGGTTGCACGGGTTGCACCTGCTGGGTCATCGACTGGGTGTGCGGTATCTGCTGAACGGGCTGAGACACGGGCTGTGGGAGCTGCTGAACAGGCTGGTTCATGGCCTGTTGAAGATATGCCATGGAGGGAGAAGGGTTGGACTGCGGCTGCATCTGGCGCTGCTGATTACTCCGCTGGTGCTGCTGCTGCTGATGCTGGTGCTGGCGGACGACCTGTACGGCGGCTTGGGCGTGTTGAGCAGCCTGGGCCGACGGGTGTCTCGAGTTGCCATTGGGCAAGCTCGGCAGGCTGGCGACATTGGGAACCGGGGACGGCGCGGTGGTCGAGAAGAGATGATGGGGATAGGCGGCCTGGGGCGGCTGCTGGGGCGTGTACTGGGTGGGCTGGTAGGGAGACTGATGCTGCTGTGGTGTCGGAGACGGTTTGGGCGGCGTGGAGGAGTGGGAAGATGGAAATCCGCGTCGGAGTCCATTGACCTGGGGGAAGGTCAGGCCCGGATGGGTATGGGAGTTGGACCCGGTCTGACCCAAAGCGGACATGACGAGGGAAGGGAGAAGGAGACCAAAGGCCCGAACTCAGGCACAAGGACAAGATAAAAACGAACACACAAAACAAGAAGATTCGGGACCCAGAATACCACTGAGCCTAGCAGCTAGGATGGGAGACGATGTGATGTCAACCCTGGCTGTTTGGCAGGTTCGATAGGGAAAAAATGCAGCGGGTGTGAAAATATCACGAAACGATCAACATGATCACGCACCACAACGATGGGGGGGGCGCACGGGTGTGGTTAGAAAGAGAAATGTGGTGGAATTTGGATCTCTTCGTGCGTGGAAACTGGAGTTGGGAGTGGGCGGAGATCGATCTACCTGTTCTCAGGAGCAGGGGCTAGGCTAAATCCAGTTAGGCCCGCAAAAAAATACAGCGAAGGGGGGAAGGGGGGGCGTGGGCGGCCAACAACACAACCTTACCTTCCAAGGTTCCAATGCAACTCTACAGTTTATTATCACACAGTAAACTGTACATACATACATACATACATACATACATACATACAAAGCAACTATATTACCTAAGGTGGAGAGGGGCATTAATACATAAGAGAGCATTATAAGCAGCCTGTTGCAATGGAAGCCTCAGCTGCTTCCATCAGGCACTTAACATTTCGGACCCGACAACACACGTACTGTGCATGCGTACCTGCCTCGGTATTCCATCTATACAACATTATGCGTACGTATGTACATGTACTACGTGTGTATGTACACAGTATGCCATGTAGGCAACTAAGGCCGAATCTTCAATATGTTCAATGAGACTATTATCATTATATTGTAGAGATCTCGTAATGTAACTTGCATTATGAAATATGATTCGACAATTTTCAAATCATTCATCACATACCATGTTATTTATAATGACACTATTTCCAATTATATCTACCAGCAGGTTTGAGTCAGTGAAATTATGTGTGTTGTTCTACGTTTTGCTGTACCAGTATTCTTCTGACCTGTCTTTCGATGGGTAGGCTAGCTTCATGCTATCATTGGATGCTATAGGCTGCCTAGGTGTGTACTACGTGTACGGCTGACATGCTTTATACATGGCTACTTCCATGCCTTGAATACAGTAGCTGCAATAACCCGCTAAGACGTACGCTACAGTCACGTATGGGACAAGCGATCCAATCAAACAGAGTGTCCAGCTGTCGTACTGCCCAAAATAGACAGACTTTCATGCTGATGCGCTGCAAAGTACATACTTACACAGACTCAAAGTACATACGTGCCTCCATCTCTCCTCCATTCATCCAAAGTATTGCGGCAGCCTGATAACAGCCTCATTACCTAGGTATCAGGTAATCTTGGACATACCTGCATGTTCAATTTGCATACCCTCTCTTTTGTCCGACCTACGCACGCACAGCTGCCGATGCCGACCCCTACGCCTTGTCTGCCCCTCGGATACCAACCTGGCCAACCTTGCGAGCCTTGCCAACCTTCAAGTTGGAGTGGCATATAATAC
Organism: Whalleya microplaca; assembly: GCA_022497155.1. Classification (NCBI taxonomy): domain Eukaryota; kingdom Fungi; phylum Ascomycota; class Sordariomycetes; order Xylariales; family Xylariaceae; genus Whalleya; species Whalleya microplaca. The sequence goes on along the minus strand of MU385751.1, from coordinate 240,098 downwards.
CTACCAGGTAGATGTCGCAATACCATGCCCCATCTTGCCCTCCTACCCCAGCTAAGGTAGAACATCTCTTTATTATGTTTCAGGTGTTTTGATATTCGACTGTCCAGTGTCTATATGTCTGCCTGCCCTGCACATACCCGCATCAATACCTACTATCTCACATGTATCTCAAACTCAATCATGTTGTAGGTCTCTGATTGATCACTTTCTGTCTGTTCGTCTGTCCCAGGCTGCCAGGTCATTTATATTGCCGGGTTCCCGAATCTCCATGTACTACATGACATACACACTTGGAAATCAGCGGTGACGCAACCAAGTGGGTTACCTATTACATATTGACATATTCAGCGGTCCGTCCCTCTGCCAAACCGAGGATTTGACATCGGATATCCAATACTGACCTAGGAATTACAGTTCTGAAATTCGACAGAGTCCCCTGGACGCTTTTGTTGTCTCCCATCTCTGTATTCCCATACACGTAGGGCCTACAGGGTGCCATAGGTAAGATAGCTTCCGCGTTATTATTATATATGCATGGTGGCTGGGAAGTCTCTGCCTATCCAAGGCTTTCTCTCTGGATCGTAAGACATGACTCGTTTGATATCCAACGTCTCATGATTCTCCAGTATCACAACTGCCCGTCTTCTTACTTGACTGCATCCATTGAGGCTGACATTGTGCTCAATCGTAAGCACTAGAATTATGGGATACGCATGGCCTTCTACAACCGGAAGACTCTAGTTAGCTACGTAACCTAACCTGGTCTCGCTGTACTGTGGTCCGTCTGTTCTCTCAACTAGGCTTTCTGACTGGTGTATGGGCTTCAGGACCCCCAATGGCCAGTCACGACAGCTGGCAGAAACTCGTTGAATGGCGAACCATATGGCAACGCGGCCACAAGAAGACTCAACGAGCATCAAAGGACCGGGTCGCGCGTTGCAAGCTCCTTGCTGATAACCCGCCCCAGAAGTCCGAGGTGCCCCGCCTCAACGACCCGGATGTTCGACCGGCCGTCGTCGCAGTTCCGGCCTTCCTGCTTGAGACCAACACGGCAACGGATGAACGAGGTTCCACATATGGGAAGTTCCGCTATTCATTTCTCGCCAGTTTCCCCTCCGAGATACGTAATATCATTTACCAGAATGCGGTCGACTACCCTTGCAGCCGAAACCTCTTCGATTCCTACTATCAGTCAGGTCAAGCCAGGCCTATTCTCCGCACGCCCACTATTCTGCTCCTCTGCAAGCAGATTACTCGGGAAGCCCTGAGCCTCCTGCATCTGCGGCCTTTGATCATTGACCGTATGCCGCCGTGGGTAATGGGAGATTCAGCACCACTCGCCCTGACTAACTTCATCGGTCGATCGACTTTACAGAATCTGCGGTTCGTCATCATCAAAATAACACTTGGTGAGAACCCGCAAATGATAAGCGGTTCACTTTGGTATAGGGTTCTCAAGCATGTGCTGGACATCTGGTCGGAGCGGAACTCCCTGGTTCGCGTAGAGATCATGTTCAAACTTGCCAACGTCTCAAATCACATCTGGGCCTGTGAAATAGTCGAGTACGACAGACTTGTTAAGGCGGTAGGTCGCGTCCTGATCACACACTCTCTGATTTAGTCATATAAGTCGATTCGCTTTCTTATGACCTCTCAGTTCAAGTACTTCGAATTCAAGTACGCCTCTAGACCTGGCTTGCTTCGGTGGGAGCATTGGGTCCTCGACTTCGCCTATGCGTACCGAGTCGGGTACAGAAGTAAGTTTGGCTTGAGACCTCCCCCTTCCAAGCTTACTGGAGGCTAACAATTGGGAGATCCTCTTATTCGCACACATCCAGACCCTTACATCTGGCAAGGAGGCATCTTAGAATTCATATAATGCGACAATGACGTGCACATGTGGGCAGTAGTCTGGCTGTCATTGAGAGTTTAGGGGATAACAAGATTTCGTAAGATTGAACTGAAGGACAGGATGGATAATTGTCTTGCTTTCGAGTCTGCAAATTCGCAAGGCGTTTGAACGGTATATACCCAGTCGGATCAGCATCTGGCTTCTACATAATAGAAGCGGCACATTTTCAAGGACTATACGCGACGAGGTTCATCATGATAAGAGTATAAACAGAGGTTTCGTTTCCTAAAAATAACCCACTCAAACTAAAAGAATCAAAGTAAATCAGAATTGCCTGTAGAGTATTCAAAATCCCAGTAAATGACTTACCAGTCGCAGAACTCGTTGCACCCCAGCATTTACCTAATTGATGCCTATATTAAAAGCGCCATGGTCACAGTCTTCACTTGTACGCTCACGATTCACGTTGTCAGAGTTCTCACACTTTCTATCGTCAAATGGGATAGACACGGGGCTTATAAGGAAAGATCGCTGGGACTTGGGTTCTAACTCGTCATAAAGTTATTACGTAGTAGTCAGCATGGTAAGCAGGCAGTCAGAAAAACGTCTGAGACCCATCCACCATCTGAGCACCAAACCCCTGCTTTTTCGCATGATCTACCGCGATGGGTTAGCATGATCTACCTAGGCAGGGTCAGTAGGGCTGACAGCCGATCGTCAGACTAGGCCACTCCGCGGACGAGGGTATCGTTCCTCCAGGATCTAGATAGGGCTGACTTGAGATTAGTCAACCATGGGGGCGGTTTTCGAGACCCTGTGCCTCTAGGATTCGGCGACACATCCTAGAGAAGAAATGACCTGTGAGTCTAGTCTCTTCTATTGTACGTAAACAGATAGGCCTCGTCAAGGGTGCTGGCATCTTCCTGGGCTAGCACGGAATTATCCATATGCCAAGTGGGAACCGAGGACTACGCCCTCTAGCCGAGTGCTTAGCAGCGTAGTTAGGTGGCGCTATATCCTCAAGCAGCAGAAAGCATTCCGACACTGTAGAGTCACTGGTATGAATACGTGTGATGTGTGATATATGTGAATTGACCAGCTCTAAGGTGCTGATATGGAGCGTTATGACGCAGAATTCTAGTTATGTGAAATGGTATCTCAAGTATCATCCAAAAACCCTTCCAAAACGCCAACACAAATCCTATAATGAAGACCGCCGCATAAAGAAAGGCAACCAAGCCAACCAACCATTGCCTCGTAACCAACGCCATCCCGCATGCAAAATACCACCGCCACGCATCTCAAACCAGTCTGTCTCCACCCACCCATGCATAGGTACAATCAAAACACCCCTAACCTAGTCTACTAATCCGTCGAGACCTTCTTCCTCTTGCTGGGCCTGCGCCCCGCCTCGTCGCCCACGAAGTGGTTCTTCTCGATCTGGTGCTGGCGCAGGTTATCCTGGCGGTTCTTGTACTGGCTGTTGCAGCCGGGGAACGGGCAGCGGTAGATCACCGGCGGCCCCGCCGAGTGCTGCATCTTCTTGTGCTTCGCCATGCTGCCCTTGAACCACTGCGGGTCGCCCTTGGGCCGGTAGCCGCAGATCTCGCAGCAGTCGTTCGCCTCGACCTTGGACGACGAGGACGCGGACGCGGCCGCTTTCTCGCTGCCCCCCGTGTTGTCGCGCGCGGGCGTGGCCGTCGCCGTCGAGGGGCTGGGGACGGCGGGGGGCGCGCGCGAGAGGTCGGGTGATGCTGCGAAGGTCTCGCTTGGCGTGTCGGTGTGCGAGGCTGTCGTGGTGTAGGACTTCGAGGTCGTGGTGGAGATCTGGGCGCTGGAGGGAATGCGCTGGAAATTCGTGGGGTCGACGATGGGATCGAAGTTCGAAGCAGTAGCAGTAGTAGTAGTAATAGTAGTGGTCCCTGGTTCTGGCTGGTTTTGCTGAGAAGCCCCCGTATTCATTACGAGGAAGTCATCTCCGATGTGATCCTCGAAGGTCCCGGGCAAGTTGGTGAGGAATTCGAAGTCATCATATGCGGTGTCAGGTAGGTTCAACGGGAACGCTCCCGTATCTCCCTGGACGTGTTCCGATTCGGGTGCGATGCTTTGGATCAGAGCTTCAACCAACGATACCCCTAGAGTTTGATATCTTGTTCTCGGGTAAAATCCTTGCTCTGTGTAGATTGGATCACACAGATGTCTGACCTGTGGGATGAACTCGTCGCAGAGGTCGAAAGATCCCAATGAGTCCTATTATATATACACATTAGCCAAATTGACATGATCAATTTCATGGGGTGACTGAAGTACATAGCGTGTCCTTCCCTTAATGATTTGACGATGTCTAGTTTCTGATCTAGCCCGTCCGCAAATAGCATCGGACACGGAGAACTGAGCAACGTAGGGAAAATTGAAAGACATAGAAGATCATGAGAAGTAAAGTATATATAACTTACCTTTCCGGCTTGCAATATCGCAAGCTCAAGCTGGCGAATGCTGCTGATATGTCCAGCATTGACTCTCTGCTCAACCGTCTTGAGTTTCAACAACAAATCTTCATAATCATGGAACTTTTGACTCAGAACTTGGATAATAAAGGTTACTGCTATCGCAAAAGGGCTGTGTTTTGTTGATTGAGGGTGAAGTTCTGCAATATGAGTGGAATAGAGTTCGGACGTGAGGACTTCGATAGGTTTATGGGGGTTACCATTAACGATGGAGTTTTCCAGATCTGATACTATTAGTTATTATGCTACTCGAACCGGAGGAGCTCGCTCACCATCTAAGAAGTTTTGTCCCATCGAAACAAGGGGATCAACTTGAACATCGGCTGTCGAGCCCGAGCGATATTCGGGCTCTTTGCCCTTCATGCTCGGACCTCTACTTGGAGAAGTTGTGGCTTGATTTTGAATTTGTTCATCCCGAGTGGGCTGCCAAACAGTTGTCACTATTTCTGTGTAATTTTGGAGATATGCTGGATTAAGAAAGTTTCGGTAAGCTAGAGCTTGCTTGTATAACTTGTTGCATCGAGTCGCAAGTTCGTCTTCGTGTATCACGAGGGAAAAGGCATATATGAGGTGGATGAAGCAGATATAGTCGAGCGGATCGGCGTGATCGTGGCCTACGAGAATATTTTTCAGGACTGAGAGACCAGTTAAAGCCACAGCCTTGGGTGTCTGTGTCCGAAGTCGCTCGGCTAATGGGTTTCCCTTGATCTGTGCTAATTTTGATAACGAAGACGAGATGTGTTCCTGTAGGGCATCCCAAGCTGATACAACAAGTGCCTTGGTCTCAGCACTAGAGCCTGGCGTCTCGAGCAATTCTGAAGCCATATTCGAGGGATGGGAGCTGGGGTCGGTAAACATCATGTTAACTGAGGTCCCGAGCGATAGCTCAGTGCCCACAGACGACATCCATGAGAAGTTGTCCTTCGGGTCGCACGAGAAAAATAGCGGATCGGATAGCGCACGCGGTATGGCCATGGATAGGGGGTCATCACCTGGTAACTCAGGCGTGTTGTTAAACGTATAATTGAAGGGGTCCTCAGGGCAATTTGTTGTATCTTTCCCTTTGACAAAGCTATGTTCTGGCTGCGACATGGGTGGAAATTCGTTCGTTCGAAAAGGTGTTGCCGGCGATGTCATTGTCGTATAGATGCTAGAACTCATGGTTCCGGAACTCGAACTCCAAGGACTAATGGGAGAAACACCGTGAGAACTCCTCGTTGATGGATGCGAGGAACATGGGTGCGAGGAACTTGGAGATAAGAATTTCGTATGTGAATTATTGCGATAGCTGTCGATGTGAGTATTCAGGGCTAATGATGGCAAATTGCCTCGAGAGCTTAGGGGCATTGCGTGAAATGGAGTATTAGAACTACGACGACCAGCATGTAAAGGCGACATTTCTTGATTTGTAAATGTTTCCATCTGAGTAGCTACCGAATTTTCCGGCATATCATTGCAGGAGCTCGAAAACATGGGGACATCTGCAGGTTGTGGATCATAGTTAACGGAATCGAGCTGAGCTGTTGGTACCAATGGCCTAGAGTCTAGTTCAAGTATTTCTCTGCCATTCAGTTCTAGTTGAGGCTGAGGCTGCGACGGGGGAGGTAGCGGCTGTTGTTCGTGTTCCTGTTGCTGTTGTCGTTGCTGTTGCTCATTCTGCTCGTGGACATCGATTACAACAGAATCGTAGCTCGGGGGAGGCATAGAAAGATCGTCCTGGAAACTGGCCTGGGGACCTTCTCTTCGTGACTTGTGGCCGATATTCGAAAAGAAATTCTTCGCCATGTTGATGATTCGTCTTCTCTTTTTCGGGTGGTCGAGGCAACACCGGCATTTTCCATCGTTGAATCGTTCGACTTTCATACACTCGTAACATACATATTCAGCAGTGGATAGGTGCTGACATTGGGTTAGATGCCGTAACATCATTTCGTGTTCCTCGAAATGTTCTCCACACCGCAGTAGAGGGCATTTTAACCGTTCGGTTGCCGGTATTCGAACGGACTTATTGCGCTTGACAGCAGCCCAAACTATGAATCGCTGGCGTGCGCAGTCACCTCCTAGCAATTCTCGGGACCTTACCAAGTCAGTGTATTTAAGAGAATATAAGCTATTAGACACTCACGCGCATGGCGAAGATGCCTGTGACGTAGATTCTGATCGCTGACTAGACTGTGACCGGCGTCTCATGGTCGAGGACCCGGCCGATGGACCTGTGGTTGTACAGCGGCCGAACGGCGGGTCTAGGTCGAGGAACGTGGCATCGACGGGTGTCGACTCGGTAGTGGCAAAGCTCTTCTTTCGCTCCATCGTTGTGGCGGACATCACGAACTATGGCTTGAGGAATGGAACAAGAGTTACTGAACCACACAGGATCGCCACTGAGCCATGATTTTATTTTGAAAGGGTTTGGAAAAGGTCTATCTTGAAGATGACTATGTAGGACTTTTGGCATTAATGCATGTGTACAACTACTTGTACCCTAGGACCAGCGGTAACGACCGCGGACTAAGAACCAATTCAGCCATTGACAAGCAGGCTCCCTCCACAGATCCCCTTGCACTATTGTCGGCAGTGCGTTTAACTCGCCGCTCACAGCTCACAGGGCTGCATAGGGAGCGAAGCTGGTGGAGTTGGGGTCCAAAGCCTACTCGGTGAAGTACGCAGGCAACAAGGCAGATTGGACCCCAAATTGCGCCTTGTCCGCGGACTGACCAAGCCAGCTGAGCAGGAACTGCTTACTTACTGCAGGACTCGGGCGTTGTCCAATCATAAGCGCAGATCTTGGCAAAATACCCGCGAAAGGGAAAAACCCAAGAGCTCAAAGCTGTTCGATGCACCAAACCTGACTAGTCAGTAAGTCCTGAGATGAACTCCCTCGGCTTTGGGCGTATGACGTGCCAGCAGGACTCGGAGACTCCCTCAATATTGCCCTTCGAATGAATAAGAACCCTGGTGATAATGCTATAGCACCCGATCACAATGTAACACTTACCAAATGTCAATTGAGATGCTCATGTCGGCTATACGTGTCTTGTTCTCATCCCGCTTGGGAAAAGGGTTTGAAAAGATCAACTAAAAAGTTGTGGGAAGCGAGGAGCGAGCATCTCTACTTAAGTAAAGAAATGACAGAGCACTCCTCTTCAATTCTGCAAAACCCGTTGGCCAGAAAAGCCGGGCAGGCTGGTACTGTAGGAGAAGCTTATAGATAGGGATAAAAATAACCATCCAATCCAGTCCGTCATCTCGGTGCTCCCGCATTGATCATCGGCGAAAGGCGACACTCATGGATGAACTCGATAGAAATGAAATTGACGAGTGCCGTCACTGTTTGGCTGGAGATCGATGCGGCAGATGCGGCTAGTGATATCTCGCTAGAGATCTACCGACTTCTATGTATGTAGGGCTGCAAGGTTGGTATGATTGATCAAGGATGTAATAGGTAATAAGTGACCCGAGTGGCTTGTTTGGGGCAGAAAGGTAGGTAGGCAAGCAGGCAAGGTAGGACTATAGGGCACATGGGTATAATGCCTCAGTTATTACGTACGCAGTTGTATACTCGAGCGTAGGACTTTCTGGATTCTGCTTCAGCTTATACACTTTATAAAGACGCTTAGTCATTTCATATGTAGCAAAATAGAATCGACGTACATTAAGTATTTACCTAAGTTGAACATTGAGAAATTTCGGTATTCGACTCCGACATATCCAGACTGTCAGTCCTTGGTGATAAAAGATGCCGCCGGCACCTACATCGATCCAACGGTAAGCAACATACCTAGGTAGCTGCCCTAGAATGAAGCCACATATACGGATGTACATACTACAGCCACCACAGCCACAGGCAAGATGTAGTATAATGGTTATCAGGTGTTTTCGAGAGCAACAAGTCGGATGAGGCCCTTTCCTTTTTATGATTCTACTGATTGTATATATACATTTAAACTCGGAAGAGATATAACTTCATAACATCTGCTTTTATCTTATCATTGTTGCTTAACGCTGTGGGTGACGCAAGCAATGGGGGGCTTCGGTGATGGCGTCTCACTTTCACTGGACGCTGGACACCGCCTGGTGGTCCCCCCACCATACATATGGAACACCCACGATTTATCATTTCACTGCTTGAGCACACACACCTCTTGCTTCTCTTGCTACCCCTCCTTCGGACGAAAGTCCTATCTTCCTGTCACTCACTTATTACCCAGCCAGTGTCACGTCATTGCGCAGATTATTTTTCAATACAACATCACCATTTCTGTTTCTTTTCACATATAAAGGTATCCAATCAATGATCCCAATCGCTCTTAAAATCGGTGCGTTGATTATGACGTTAAATGCATAACGACCTGGAGAAAAAAATATCTGGTAAACTGGAGTCAATATTCCTTCGAGAGAAGATTTTTATATGTTACGCGTTCAATGTTTCAAGAGACGCACCTTTGAACTCACTCGGTCGTGCTTGTGTTGGGGTTTGGCTGTTTCAACTAGATAGAAAAGGGCGACGATTGGCTTCCGGCCCACCGCCGTCCGCATATGGATGTCGCCGGTGGGATCGCGGGATTCCTGCGCTGTTTGACCCCGCGAACCAGAGGAGGGAACAAGTAGAATGGATGGCTTTCGTCAGCTTTTGACTAACCCAGGGCGTCGTAGTCTTCCGACGGCCTAAACAAGTTCGACGGCACTGTCAAGTTTAGCAAGGCCAGGGACCCCCATTTTCGGTCTGGCAGTTCTGGGTCGTCTGGGTAGGAGTCAAACAAAGATCGACCAGTCGTCGATACTGTAGTCGAGACAGATGGACCCTAAAACACCAAGCCCACTCACCCTTAAAACGTAGAGACGGCCCAGGCCCTCGGTCTTGACAACTCGTCTTGAGACTAGGCACTTGAAAAACCACTCACAATCCAGAGCGTCGGAACACATTATCGAATCATCACCATCACAAGTCTCACGAGAACACTCACTAAGCAGACGATAAAGGAATAGATAGAAGAACCCTAGCTCTGCACCCAAGCCTGCACCCAGCCTATAGTGGCGCACTCAGCAAAGACGTTTTCGGACGTCTATTCGCGTGCGCGGCTCTTATCAGATAACCAACGGGTTATCGACTGGGAACAAGCGTCGTCCCACGAGGGGGATAATGTCATCAGTTGCAGCAAGTTGCTTCTTGGGACGGGTGTTGGTTTATCTGCGAGCGAACCGGATCCGGGGCAAGCAGCCATAACTAATGTATAACTAACCAAACGTGCTCTCTCTCGTCGATCATATCTCTCAACATTTATTCCTCTGTCGTCATTCTTCTTCTTCTTTATCCTTATCTTTTTGAATTTGTCGTTGCTTATTGTCTATATTGAGGATTTTGAAGCAATTCGACCAACAAACGACAAGCAAACCTCCATTATATTACTACTTATATATATATACAGTATATAAGAGCTTGAGATTTCGAGCACGCATATGATTTATTATTATTCATTCACTCTAGGGCCTAGAAGCATCTAAGCTCCTTGGAGACAGACCCGACGAGTCGGTAAAAGCTACCGCACTTTTAATTTACGGCACAAGCACTATTGCAACCACAGCGGCAGGCCGAAGGGGGAAAAAAAAATAATTGACGAAACCAAGCTGGCTTGCCCATACAGAGCTTCAAGATGGCGCACGTGGCACGCGAGTTAGACCTGAATGCCTACTATGGGCCTGACAATATGATGGAGAAAATGAATGCAGTGCCAGGCTTAAAGACTAGTACTGGTAAGTCGAGGTTAGACTTTTCATTCTTTATTATACTTTTCTTCTCTTGAGAACTTCGTGTCTTGTGTGCATCGGAAAAAAAGAGAGTTTCACCTTAATTGTTGCTATCATCGTCATAGTGAGCAGCTACAGTATAGCTACCCCACCTCGCACTTATACATAGTTCCGCAAGCAGCAGAATTACCATCGCGAAGGGGCGTGTAAAGGAGACGACCAATTTTTTCACAAGACAAGACCAATTGTTACAATTTCGATCAGAAGCTGATCAGGCAAAAATCTTCTCGTCACAACAGCATTCTTCACATTTCTACGCGCAAACCTCGTCGTCAACCCCTCCGCCGTGTCGACGCCGAACATGGAGCCGACGTCCTCGCAGATGCTCCCGCCGCCCTCGCCCTCGCCGCTCGTGACGGTTGACCCGCCCAGCAACCCGGTGCCGGACGACCTGCCGCCGCTGTCCGTGGGCCTGCTGCGCGGCGAGGGCGACCGCGTGGACGCGCTGAACCTGGTCGCGGACTCCATCGCGCAGCAGCGGCAGTCCTCCTCCTACCACCTGGTGTTCCACCCGTACCTGCTGGCGGCGCTCGGCGCGGGCCTGAGCCTGGCGTACCAGTGGTCGTGGCGGGTGCGGCAGGACCTCGGCACCGCCATGATGCTGTGCTCGGGCGTGCTCATGGCGTACCTGCTGACGATCCGCTACTTCACGGGCCAGTACGTGCAGGTGGCCGAGGACCTGCGGTGGTCGTGGATGGTGGCGGACGACGGCGAGGAGGACACGGTGATCGGCGTGCGGTTCGGCGAGGAGCTGATCGGGGCGCTGGTGCTGCGGCTCGAGCCGGGCACTGCGGCGGCGGCGACGTCGGGGAAGAAGCGCGGTCGCCACCACCACCACCACGCGGCGCTGAAGAAGGGGGGTCAGGGAGTCATCCGCGCCTGGACCGTCAAGCTCAAGTACCGCGGCAAGGGCGTCGGATTGGACATGCTGCACGAGGCCGTGCGGATGACGCGCGAGAAGTGCGGCAAGGACGCCGAGGTGGGCTTCGCGAAGGAGCACGCCAATAGCACCGTCGTGCTGCCCGAGGTGTTCAACGGCCCGTTCAGGAAGAACGAGCAGCGGGCCGCGAAGACGCTGGAGAAGGTGTTGAGCGAGTGGGAGGGGAGTAAGCGAAGGAGGAAAATCTAGATTGGCGGTGGCAGAGTGGCAGTGGCAGCATTTATCGGATCATTGGCGTTTATTCGGGCGGTCAGGTTTTACGTAGCATCAAATACCCCATTCGTTAGATTTAGCCGGTTAGCATGAGACAATAGAGCATGATTGTTTTTTTCAGACAGATTGACCCCCTGAACGTGTCTATTCAGGAGTCAAGTTTGTGTGAGCAGTATATAGTTGGGTATCATTTACACATTGCGATTCCTCCCTTGCGATTTACCTTTGAAACCTTACAATCCTTATTCCGACCAAATAACTGTACGCCACCGCATTGTATCCTATATAGATCCAATGATGCGGTTCTTTCTGAAACACAGTTCCATCTTGAGCAGCCACTGAGCTTCAAGCCCATATGGTGCTGGCTGGAAATACCATATATATAGTCCATCTTCATGCACATGCAATAAAGACCTAACACTTCGAGCAGGTGCCAACCTATATATATATATATATATATATATATATATATATATATATACGCCACTTTTGTCGAATTACGGTTTCTGCTTGGGGCCGACATCGTCGAAACCGTAGATAGGGCGACCCTGTCGTCTCAAAGCGTGCAGGACCTATAGCAAGAAACAAGACCGTCAGCATCGCATCTAACTAACATTGACTAGCACCTATCTAGATAAAACTCACATCATTGATCGTGACGGTCTTCCTGTGAGCATGCTCTGTGTATGCCGCGACATCGTGGAGAATCTGTCTCTGAATTAGCATGATCCGCAGAGGAAGCTGCAAGCGTCGTTTTCTTCGTACCGTCTCGAGTCGAGCTCTCAATGCCGCGCGAATATCATCGTAGATCTGCCCCGAGATACGCTTGACGCCACCTCTGCGAGCGAGACGTCTATGTGAAAGGTCAGGTTAGGTTCCGTTCGCGTGAATATGCACAGGGGAAAGGTGAGAAGGTCCGACGGTGACGAGGCCAGTGTGAGGAACATACCTGATCGCAGGCTTCGCTGTAAAGTGAGTTCCACGTTAGTGATAGAGACATGCGACAACGACTTCCTCATTGCGGAGAGCAGCTTACTGATTCCGTTGATATTGTCGCGGAGGATCTTGCTGTGAGACAAGTCAGCCGCTTGGGTCCAGCTAAGATGCGCACAGCTGAATATGCGACATACCGGTGACGCTTGACTCCCTATGCATGCAAGTAATACGGTTAGCCTTCGAGGTGTGACGGCGGCACGCAGGTGTGTATCCGTAAGCTTATTTGAGCGGGTTGGATGTGACGTGAAAGTGTGACTTAAGGTGTGATAACTTACTCCTTTACCACCGAGTCCCTTTCCGCCCTTACCTCCTCTGACATCTCTTGTTGGTGCCATGCTCGTGGTGGTGGTGAGAGGTGGGATAGGAAGACTCTCCGATGCAAGGAGGCGGGCGCACGAAGACCAGGTCGACTTATGGGTCGATGATGGTCACGGCAATGGTTGACTTGGAGCCGACGATGGTGAAGGTGGGTGGGTTGGTGGGGAGGCAGCAGCCAAGAGATTCTGCGAAAGCTTGGCGTCTCAGTGCCGATAAGATAACATTGTCCGCAAGCAGCAGGCAGACAGGGCAAGATAGCTCAGATAACTTTATCGATTAGATTGATACATACCCAGAAACTGTACACTACCTAGAGGCAGATCAATATAGTAAGAAGCGGCTATGAGATCATATGGACCTAAGATGTAAACTGCTCGATTCACCTTGACTTTGGGAAAAGTTTGTGAGATGAAGTAGAAGAGAGAAGCCACTTATAAGGAGACGGAAAGAGACTATGGTGGTGGCCAACTCCCACGTCATGCATGATACTAACCTGGAAGCTATCCAGGTTTTAATGATACATACCTGTATTCCAGCACATGGCTTGGATGCAACATTCATATAAACATTGTGAAACCTGGGTAGTCAAATTTGGCGTTACCACGGACTTTGTTTCATTCTATTAATGAATAGCGAGAGTGACCATAACCTCTATAATCTCTACATTACCGCGTGCTGTGAGCCATAGTACAATATCCAGGTCGCATACCAGGTATAGAGTGATATGCACCGTCACAGCAAAGCTTACAGCCAAAGTACACAGCTCTAATAGGGTCATTACAATGAAACCCCCGATGAGAGCGTGAATCATTATCGTGTTCAGTCCATGCCCCCGTATCATTAAGCTAGGTGTTCCGATCAAGCCTGATCTCAATTAGTCTGTTGCGGATATGAAGGTCGCCTCTGTCAGTAGTTTTCCCTGCTCGGAGATTTCTTCGTCTCCGATCTTCAGTTTCAATACCACGGGGATACTGTGAGGGTAGAACTGTATGCGCAATTAGTTATGAAACTTGCCTTCAGCAGTCAATCACCATGACCTACCTGGTAAATGTAGGGCTTAGTTCCAGCAGCGCCTGCAACGATCTTCTTGACAAAGCCGGGAACTTCAGCCATGACGTCGATCCTATCCGTCTTCTCTCCTAATGGTCCTTCGATGAGTGCCTCGACGGCTTTTCCGTCTTTCGTTTTGCCGGACCAGGTGAACTTGACGTCGGTAGGATATGGCCAGTCGTTCTCTGCGTCTTGCTTCGTCTTGATATGCGTAGAGGTGCATGCAGTTCCGGCGGTGACAATTTCTCCGTCTTTCGCGATTCCACCTACGCCCACCACGGTTGTCCCGTAAGATGGTGGTGTTGTGTAGTCCATCATAACAGCCGAATGTGTTGGACCTTGGAAATTAACAAAGTTCCACTGAGCGGCTGCGTGGTGAGGCTTCATGCCCTGTAAGGCGTGGACGAAGAATGCCTTCCCGTTGAAATCGATGGGTCCCTCCTGGGTCATTATACTGCCCTCAGCCTTGCACCGGGGCCAGAATGCGTGTCGCATGGTGCCCCACGGGTGGGACAGGTCTGTGCCAAACAACGTCTTCCCATCCTTTCCGGCCACAAAACCCGGCGCCGTCCTGGTTACCTTGAGGTTGACAATAGCCTTCTGATCATTCATAGACTTGATACTGAAAGACTTTCCATCCTCGGACAGTTCCACGGCGCAATCGTTGGCGTAGAAGCCGGTCTTGTCTTCACTGAACTCGGTATTGCTCAAGGGCGTGGAGGACCATAGGTGGGGCTTCGAGTTGTCGATGGAGAAAACCTTGCTGTTGAACTGGCAAGTCGTGCGAATGCCGCTTCATAAAAAAGTCAGCTGGCTGGAGAAGCAACTGGATGGTCACAAACCATACACCACGTTGCTGTAAATGACCTGGACAAAAGCTAGGTGACCATTGTCCGCCATGAAGTAGAAGGTTTGGGTCTCGACACAGGTCGAGTCCATGGCGGCCCATTTGAGGTCATTTCTGGTCAGCTCGGTATACGGGGTGGTTTTGGCATCTTCAGCGACTGAGCGTATAGCTGAAGGGCCGTATATCGGCTCTTCTGTGCCTACGACATTAGCCAAACTGGGGCCATCCGTTAGCCGACTATACTAAATAACGAGGAATCAAGTGCGGGTGGCAACCAACGTTTGCTTTGCCCAGTTGAACATGATTATCAGGATACGGTGTTTCGGTATATATTAAGTACAGAAGAAGCAGGAGAAGTGAATGAGGCAAAACAACAGTTCAGGTAAGCCCAGGTACGTGTATGAAATAGTGTGATAAGGGAGAGAGAAAAGCGGTATATGCAGTTGTGGTTCTGCAATGATACGTCGTGCAGGCTAGAAGACAGGACTAATACACGTAAGGTAGGATGTGGGAAGATGAAAGCTCGAGCTTTCGGCTTTGGCGGGGGGTCGTCGAATCACATTCCGATAACAGCTGACGGAATGATTTCATCGTTGTGGCGCGTGCCGCTAGTACCTTAACCTTAGTATGCCTAAGTACATACATACATACATGCATATGATTGTGGCGCATGCAATTATCTCGAGCTATCGCGAAAATAGGATTTTTTGACTAAAAGTACGAACTGCGACATCGACAAATCGGCAAGCCCTGGGCCTCCAATTCCCCTTTACCACCACCCACGAATCGCAACAGGATGTCGAAGGCGCGCCCCGCGGACCAGGTAGTGAAGCTCATCGTGGGAGCCGGCAAGGCTACCCCCAGTCCGCCCGTTGGTCCTGCGCTTGGAAGTAAGGGTATCAAGTCTATGGATTTCTGCAAGGTAGACATACAGCTTCGTCAAGCTCGACAGAATATTCTAGAGGCTGATGATGGATCTGTATAGGAATTCAATGCGCGAACGGCACACATTTTGCCTGGAACGCCCATGCCGACTCGAGTTACCGTACGACCAGACAGGACGTTCCACTTCGATATTCGAACACCGCAGACCTCCTGGCTTCTCCGAAACGCAGCAGACCTCCCCATGAGTAAGAAGGGAAAGAAGAAGGGCGCAAGCTCACCCGGCCATGAAATAGTAGGCACCATCACCTTAAAACATGTCTATGAAATCGCAAAGGTCAAGCAATCCGAGCTGCGATTGTCAGGCCTCTCATTAGAAGGCCTTTGTAGGTCCGTCATCTTTCAATCCAAATCAATGGGTATCGAGGTGGTCGCATGAATCACCCTACGATTCTGGAGTGGCATAGGCTGTGTCAGGCAGGATAAGGTTGATTGATCATGTGCTTGACTGCTCTCCTACATGTATACAAACATGTACCAACAGATATGTACTGGCCGACATTGAACGGATATGGAACGTTGAAGGCAGATAGATATGCCCATTGACTTACGGTCTACGCAATCGTGGAACGCGCGGCGTTGTGTAAACTTCTGGCTAAATCTCAAAACAGCTGATGTTTCTGAACTCTGGCTCTAACTGATCAGTGATTTCACATGCTACTATTCCATACCTAGGTAAACTAATAAAGAGTCTTGAGATGGGTTTTTGACTCATAGAAATGCCTTTACTATTTCTATTTATAGCTCCTTAGTTCACTTGAAAATGATCCGATATCAAAGTCGGTATGTTGCGTATGGTGATTATAAATAGTCATAGTGTCGCTGTTGTATGTAATTGCCCTTAAATTACCTGGTAGAGACAAGCGTGTAGGTAGCGCACTAATATGCCAACTATACCGTAATAGAGAGTAGAACAAACCTAAAAACCGCAGAGTTTGAACGCATCGGAACGAACAAGAGTTCGACAACGCTTGCTAAATTTGACAAGCATGGGGTAGTCATTGTCGTAGTAGTACGATTAGTGGTGCAGAAAATGAAACTTATTGATAATTGTGTACCGACGGCACGCCTCTCGGAGCGATGATCGGCTCCCGGTTCTATTACAGAACGTCCGCGCCGGCTGCATGGTTCATTCCGCGGCGGTTCGTGTACCCGCTAGCTGTAAGGGGTATCCCCGACATTGTACAACCTGCTGTAGGAGGCGAAGTTATCGTTAATATGTTAGACATGTGAACGGATCGGGAGCTTGAGGCTCGTCGATAAAGTTCAACGAGCAGGTATTGCTGGCCTTCATTCAGAGAGATCCGACACCAATCAAGATGAAGAAGATGGCTGATGTTATGGGTATGTAATAGTATTCGAGATCAGAGGACGCCCTCATCGGCATATGGCAACCCAGGCAGCGCAGGGCACCTTGACCGGGTCCCCGCCGGGCCATCGTCCAGTCAGCGTCTGGAACGGGATACTCCTTTTCGACTTGTTGGGAGGTATAGCAAAGACCTATATGTATATAGCAAGCTCCGCACGAAGAACATGGCAGCTTGGTTCGTGTAGAAGAGAGGTGGACAAGTGGTCCTGGTCAATGCATGGCCAATAGTATGAAAGCGGTGCGTCGCAACAAGCTACCCTATCATTCCCAAATTGTCATGTTTCTGTCTTGTGGCCTCCCCCAAGTCGCCTTTGCCACAAGGTGATACAGACCTCCAGGGTAGCAGGGTAGCAGGGTAGTAAGGGGATTGGCAGAGTCAACTCATCGACGTTGTGATACGCAGGGCAATATATTGGTGATGGTACCTTAGGTGTGTAGATGAGCTAGTTGAACACTGCAGATGCAAGTGATGGCGGCTTCGTGAGTTAGCTGCAGACCGAATCCATGCCTGGCAGCCTGGCGAAGCTCCTTATCCGTCTTGGTGCATTGGCGCTGATGGCTTGCATCGGTCACCCAGTCAGGCGGGATTGGAAGGCAGATGGGCAGCGGAGGGAGACAGAGAAAAAAACTTTGTTTGAACGAGACTGTCAAGAGTCTGATCGAAACGCTCCAATCGGGGCTATGGTGCGGCCTATCAACCCTCGTCAAACCGGTAGCCTGTGTAGGTACGTACCTCAGACTACCTCAGACGTACATGAAAGAGGTACGTATACGTAGCAATCGCAAACGGGCCGGAATCTTGCCAAGATCCGTTGGAAGGTGGATAAGAATTTGAGCCCCACCATCCAAACCCACCAAAAGGACGAGCAGGACGAAGAGATGGCCCACCTGTTATCCACTGACAGTGACTCGTTCACTTTTTTGCATTCTGGAATTGGCTCGTCCTGGCTCTGCTCTGGGCTGCCTGGGCTGCCTGGGGTGTCTAGGTTGTCTGGGTTGTCCGGGTAAGAGAGGCCGAGGTTCTTGTTCTTGTACATGTACCCTCACGTTACCTGACGCCCATTACCAGCGCGCATTCTCGGTGCATTCTACGTGTATGTAAGGCGTGTTGAGGCGTTTTAAGGCGTTTTAAGCCGGAACGGTACGGAACACCTGAGGTATCTTTTGCGACTCCAGGCCTGAAAGCTTTGTACCGTAACATATCTAGTGTGGCTACAGTACTTGTACCGACATCACCTTCCGTGGCTTCCATACCTTCCATCTATGTATCCATCCATCCATATCCATATCTATCCACCCACCCATCCACCCTATCCCTATCTCGCATTGAATCATTTTTGTCAAGAGCGAACCTCCGCAATGCGCGCTGCGGGTAGCATGTGTACATGTATAAGTAAGTATGTACTATATAGGTAGTACCTAGGTGTGTATGTACATACATAGTGGGATAGATATTTACCTACCAGCCTACCCACCTGCCTACCCACCTGCCTACCCACCTATCGAGATACCTACCACTTACAACAACCTACCACTTACACCCTACACTGACCTATGTACTCACGAATGCCCCACCATATCCTCCTCCATCCATCATCCGCATCCACCCTCCACCATGGGACTGAGGTCCAGTCCTCCCACAACTTTTTAAACTAACCGTCCATCTTTTATAAGTTACAGTCTAGCACATCATATCATCATCACTCTCCCTCTACTATTCCAGCTGCTAAGTTGGGGGCCAACTTGAGGCCCGGATTCCTATAATCTCCCCTACTTCGTTCTAATCGGACCATTTGCTTCACAATCCAGGTTCAGGTTCTTATCATCGAGTCATGACAACGCCGGTCGACGCTGAGATCCCTCCCCAACAGGAGCAGCCGCAAGGTATAACCGATATTCCTATCCCTTCTTTGTCTTTGTCTGACATGACAACCCCCACCACCCGTAACTCCTTAGCTTGGGAGCTAGGACGCAGCTCTTTGACCACATCACTGATAGTTCCTGTTTTCAAAACTCTAGGCGGCCCCCAAGCTACGTCCGAACATGCCGGCGGCTTTGTCAAACCTCCAGAGCGAGCGCCTGCTGTCCGCTTCGCCTCCGCCGTCGACGAGATTGAACCTCGAGTTGCGCCGGAAATGAGTCCTGGGATCCCAACAAATACCTCGCCTGCTACTGATCCCATCCGGGCTTTGACCGACTCGCTGCACGGCGCAAAGCTCCAGGAGCAGCGCTTGAAGAACTACTCCTTTGATCCCGTCTCGCTTCCACCTTCGAGGGTATGCCATGCCATCTCCGTACTGTTTCGCCGTCGTCCGTGTCGTGGTTTATGTCATGACACCTTTACCCTACGCATCGTTCGTTTTGCTTTCTTCAAAACGAGGCTTGTGTTTGAGTTCAGGGGTAGCATTGATATGAGCCACTATTCTGAGACCTTCGTCTTGAGACAACTCTACAATTCTTTCGTTGCTAACGATATATCTAGGTTCCATCTAATGAGACCACGCCCAACGCCACACCACAACACAGCCATAGCCCAATGGATTATAATTCACCACGCTTGAGTCCCAGAGCGCCCGAACTCGCGTCGCCTCCTTTGACACCCGCCGGGACCTCGGCAGTAGAGTCTTCTGATAAGGGCACACGAGTTAGCAATCGGCCTTTGTCTGAGGGAGGGTTCGACTCCCAAGCGATAACACCGCAAGCTTCCGGTCAAGACTCACGGCCTCTTACTCCCCGAATTGGTCTGCCGCATCGACCAGCTTCCACCGACGACATATCGCAGCGGACGACCGCCGTGGACGAGCAGGATGGCGCTCGTTCACACAGGAAGGGCATGTTTAGCATTGGGCCAGGAGGTCAATCTGTCCCCGTCTCCAGAGAGTCGAGTCCGTCCAGACCGAGTGCATCTCAATACTACTCGCGGCCATTTACTCCCCAGGGAGATATAAATGATCCGTATGCTGCGAATAAACGGCCAAATCAAATCAAAGTAGGGAGCACCATCGACCCGAGGTTTGTATTTCCGAGAAAGAAGAAATCCGGCACATCCCCATCGGCTTCCTCTACTAGCCTCTCATTACAGACTGATAAGCAGGAAAAGAGACGTTCGGGACTCTTTGGGCACAGGAATAAGTCAGGGGACCTTCAGCCAACGGGGACCGAGTCTACTATGAGCAGTACCAATGCGCCGGGATCCATGGCCGACCTGAAGAGGTTCTTCAAAGTCGGACCTAGTCACAAGGCCAAAAAGGCAGCGTCGCCATCACCTTAC
Source organism: Whalleya microplaca (assembly GCA_022497155.1). NCBI lineage: Eukaryota > Fungi > Ascomycota > Sordariomycetes > Xylariales > Xylariaceae > Whalleya > Whalleya microplaca. The sequence continues at coordinate 219,988 of MU385751.1, read as the reverse complement.
AGAGCGGGAGGTTCAGCCATGCCGTCGAGATCAGTCCACCAAGTCCCATTCGCTGACGATCACGGTCTTTCATCGAAATATGGCAAGATTGGCAGGGTGCTGGGATCTGGTGCTGGCGGCTCCGTCAAACTGATGAAAAGAAACGAGGATAACACAGTCTTTGCCGTCAAGGAATTCCGACCTCGACACTCATACGAGACAGAAAAAGAATACGTCAAGAAACTAACAGCCGAGTTTTGTGTTGGATCTGCTCTGCACCATGGTAACATCATCGAGACGCTGGACATTGTTCAAGAAAAGGGGAAGTGGTACGAAGTGATGGAATACGCCCCTTTCGACCTCTTTGCTATAGTCATGACCGGAAAGATGACGAAGCCTGAGATTACCTGCTGCTTCCTTCAGATACTCAGCGGGGTGACCTATCTTCACAGCTCTGGCCTCGCCCATCGGGATCTGAAATTGGACAATGTTGTAGTTAGCGAGCACGGCATCATGAAGATCATCGACTTCGGAAGCGCACACGTATTCAAATACCCCTTTGAGACAGACATTGTGCAAGCCTCTGGTAAGTCCAAAGCTGACATCTCGTCCTATATATACCCTTTGTATCTAACAAGTTGCTAGGTGTCGTCGGCTCAGATCCCTACCTTGCCCCGGAGGTGTACGACGAGCGCAAATACGATCCGCAGGCGGTAGATATCTGGTCACTCGCGATCATCTTCTGCTGCATGTCACTTAGAAGGTTTCCCTGGAAGGTGCCTCGCATGACTGATAACTCCTATAAGCTTTTCGCGTCGGAACCTACGCCTGGCCATGATCCTAAGAAGTTGATACCTCCTTCGAGGTCTACTAATGATCTCACAAACATTCCGCAGCGAGACATATTTGTTGAGGAACCGAAACAGCACAAACCTAATAAGTCGGTATCTTCGACGGCCTCGGGCAACAGTACGAATGCCCCAGATAAGAAAGAAGTCATCAGAGGGCCATGGCGCCTGCTGCGACTCCTTCCAAGGGAAAGTAGGCATATCATCGGAAGGATGTTGACGATCGACCCCAAAAAGCGTGCTCAGATGCCCGAGATTCTAGACGAGCCTTGGGTGGCAGACACGGTCATCTGTAGGCAAGTTGGCTCTGGTCAGGTCATCAAGGCCGAGGACCACACACACATTCTCGAGCCTCCGGCCACGCCTAGTAGCAAGTGAGGTAGTCGCCGGACAGACAGATATTGCATATTGTACGTAATTGGACATGGGAAGGGGAACAATCTTGGCGTTCATGAGTCACATGGTTTGGATTATTATCAACAAGCGGAAGATGGTGCAAACCGTAGAGGATCATAGCGGCATAGACTAGATTCACATTGTATGTCCCATAGAGGTTCTGATATGAATTCTTATTCACAGCTGTACATTTAGTCCTGCATATCTAACAATTAATTTTATTACATGTAAAGAGCAAAAAATACGCATGTTATTATCTAGGACTCGTTTAATTCATACGGTTTAGATGGTCTAGTGGCGTATCGGAGATATACCGGATGCCGGGGTTTGGCGGGCAGTCCACTGGTCTGGTCTGGCCATGGAACCTTGGAAATCCATGGATTGATTCCGCCCAGCCGCCAATCCCGGCCCTCGGAAAAACCTAGGGATTAAAAAAGTCCTGGGTCGATCACTTGAATCTTCGAACGCTTTCCAAAAGATCCAACAATTTCGTGATAGCTTCAGCTTTCAGAGAAAACCAGAGCTTGCAATTCGTCTAGGGAATTCCTATCGCCTCAACCTCGCGCCCTTCATTTTTATTCTTCTTTGAGTATAATATACAGACGCAATGGTGAGTACATCAATCCATCGTTTATGCGAATTATCCACTTCCACCTGCAGCACTTGCATTGCGCTTGCTTCTATGTTACTGCCGTCTTCTCAATACCTTCGCATGCTCAATTGTCCATGCATGCAAGGCCACCAGCTAAATACTAGTATCTGTAGGCCACTGCTATCCGATCCATCAAGTCTCTGGTCCCTCTGCTGGACCGCGTCCTGGTCCAGCGGATTAAGGCCGAGACCAAGACCGCCAGCGGCATCTTCTTGCCCGAGTCGAGCGTGAAGGACCTCAACGAGGCGAAGGTGCTGGCCGTCGGCCCTGGCGCCCTGGACAAGGACGGAAAGCGCCTGCCCATGGGTGTGGCGTCGGGTGACCGGGTGTTGATTCCTCAGGTACGTTCGCTTGTCGCATCGTGAGGAGGGCGACAGTCGCAAGACCTCTGCCTCTTAGCGATTGCATTGTCGTGTTCTTGGGGGGGGGGGTTATAGCTAACGTATTTATAGTATGGAGGTTCACCGGTCAAGGTCGGCGAGGAGGAGTACCAGCTCTTCCGCGACACCGAGTAAGTTGAACCCAGATACCCAGAGCAAACTAATCGTATTAACCACATGTCCTACTGCAGCATTCTAGCCAAGATCAACGAGTAAAATACAGAAAAAAATCCCAACGATTCACGACTGCGATGTACTACATACCATGTACAACAACAAACAAAAAGGCATATAAAACTCAGGTGGACCTTTGCATATAGCGAATGTGTTTGGCCGGCTGGAGGGGGGAAAGGCAGGCGTCTGTAGTTGGCTTCATCAAGGTAGTCTGTATGGATCGACCTTAGAGGTCTAAGGGCGCAATGAATCTCCACTCCCTTCATACCCTTTTTTAAATTTTCCCGTGCTGGGTTAGAAATAGAGCTCATGATAATGCACGCGTGTTGTAAGCCCTACTACTGCTGATCAACGATGAAAGTTTCATGAAGAGTGAACAGTTCTTTGGTCTACTAGACATGGTGTACACCAACCTGTTGGTGGCTCATCCGGACGAATACATCATATTCGACATCCGCAAGAAACATTGACTTACACCGGATATCCTATTTCAACATGTTATATTTTATTGTGTTATAGGAATAGACCTTTGGTCTAGAACTTGACACTCAAACGGCTTGAACGGTACTTACGAAGCAGTAGGAATAGAAACGGCCTCAAATATGGCCCGATTGTGGATTTACACATCCGACGTCAGGGACAGGGAGATGACAGCTGAGGTGACATTCATGTCTAATAGCCAATCATCCACTCCCGGCCTGCTTATGTCGAAACATGTTCGTCCCGAATGCCTAATTAAGCTTATTCATACCTGCGCAGTAGCTCGCCGTTGAAACATTGTAACATAGCCAATTCACTCTCGACCGCGGCTATTGACGGAAAATGGAAGTGGCTGAGAAGACCATAAGGTAGACGTTTGTCAACAAAATCAGAGTCTGAGAAGTTTCCATCGACCGAGGAAGCGCCTTGGAAGCGGACTGGTGAGGTATCTCACCTCAACCTGCATTCAATGGAGGAAACGGCCGGCTCTTGGCTTCTATGTTCATGTCACACAACTAACTCCCCATCGCGGGCGCCTGTCGTCTAGTCCATTGGCCCTGGCGAGGCTCGACGAAAAGCAACTACGCGCCTAGCTTGATAGAGGTACCGAGGCCATGGATGAAGCAGCTGAGATAATGTCAGAGAATGTCTCAGAGCGAAAGGCTTCTCCTGATTGGCCCTACTCAACTTTAATCTCCCTATAGGGGTTTTGGCAGTGCCTAGCTTTCTACATATATATGAGGCTACACAGGCGAACCTTTTCTTTTCTGAAAGCTGGGCAGTTAGGATACATGTAAACGGCGGTGTTGGTTGGTGCTCGTACTTATCGCAGTACTGCGGTGGCACCAACGCCATGTTTATGGCGCAAGAAAGGGGACAAATCAAGGTCAGCTTCGATGCATGTCCGTTGAAAGGGGGTCATCTCCTGACTATGATATTTGCTGGTGCACAGCGTTTGTATTGGTGTTGGTGTTGTACTTCCAACGCCTCTTTTTTTCCTATTTAGTCCCGTGTTTGTAGGTTTGATTCTTTACCCACTTCGCAGAATATGTGATTCTCGACTTGTATAGGGAAATTTCACCTCATCCATTTCGCGTCTCAGCCTTTCTCATTCATTCCTTCTATCTTGTAGATACGACGTTCTTTGACACAGTCACGATCGAGTCTCTGCGAGACATTCTTTTCTTCCATTCATTCATTCATTCGTTCGCTCTTTACGAGAACAAAACAGTCATTCTTTCGAGAGCCGATATTGAACAACCTTTGGTATTTGGAATACCTATTTGCGAACCAAATCATCGAGTTCGAGTCTCGGATATCGACTTGACTATCCACTCCTTTGATATACATCCGACCGACCTACAGTCCTTTCAGCATGAAGCGCTTCTATCCGGGAGTTTTGGGCCTAGCGGCCCTATGTTCTACTACGGTGAATGCCCACACCGTCTTCACGACCTTATTCGTCAACGATGTCTCCCAGGGTGACGGGACCTGTGTCCGGATGAATATGGATCCTCAGCATTGCACTGATCCCATTGCTAGTGTAACTAGTGATGATATGGCCTGTGGTAGGTAGCTACAGATGTGCTTGTTGCACTGTGTAGCTAATCTGAGCATAGGAGTCAGTGGTCAGCAGCCCGTTGCTTTCACTTGTCCTGCCCCAGCCGGTGGAAAACTCACTTTCTTGTGGCGAACTTGGGCTGATGCCGAACAACCTGGTTCCATCGATATTTCGCACAAGGTATGGTGAACGCAAAGAGACTTACCGAGGAACAGAAGGACTGATATCGCGCTATACACAGGGGCCTTGCGCTGTATATGCCAAGCAGGTCGATAACATGACGACAGATGCCGCAGCTGGCCCTGGCTGGATTAAACTGGTAAGCAAGAAGAGCTTCCGAAGCCCTCAGGAGATCTTCTCGATCCCCCTTCCCCTCTTTTCCAAGAGCTAACCCAGAACCCGCTAACCCGAACTCCATCACAGTGGGATGAAGGCTACGACGACTCGACGGGTAAGTGGTGCACCGAGAAGCTCATCGACAACAACGGCCTGCTCTCCTTCGCCATCCCCGCGGGCCTGCCGGCCGGGTCCTGGCTCTTCCGGCCTGAGCTTCTCGCGCTTCACCAGGCCGACAAGGGCGATCCGCAGTACTACGTCGGATGTGCGCAAGTCTCCGTCTCGGGCAACAGCGCCGCCACCTCTATTCCCGCCGACGCCACCGTCAGCATCCCCGGCTACGTGAGCGCGAGCGACCCAGGTCTAGCCTTCAACATCTACGAGCCGCACTTCCCGTACCCGATGCCTGGGCCCGCGGTGTACACACCGCCGGCCTCCTCCTCCTCAGCATCTTCGAAAGCCTCGAGCCAGAGCGAGAAGGTGGCCGCATCCGCTAGTGGTGACGAGGCCGTCCCTTCAGCCTACATCATCAAGAATGCGAACTGGGTCGGCGTCGAGGTCCCCGACTACTCGACGGAGGACGGGTGCTGGGCGGCGTCCGAGAACTGCTGGGACCAGTCCAAGGCCTGCTACGACGCGGCGCCGCCGACGGGCAGCGAGAACTGCGCCGTCTGGGAGGACAAGTGCGATAGCATCCAGAGCGCGTGCTCGGCGGGGGATTTTGTGGGTCCCCCGAATAAGGGGCAGAAGTTGGGAAGCAAGGAGCCGGTGCCGCCGAAGAGTATCCCGGCTGCGGCGAATGCTGCTGCTGCCGCTGGCGGTAGTAGCCGTAAGTTGAGGAGAGGGCTGCGGAGACGAAGCGTTTGATTTTGTCACCTCATTTGAAGGTGAGTGTTAGGGAACACTGTGGCTTCGGGATCATTCTGATCGTATAGGGATCCGCAGCGTCTTAGTACGCTTGTAGCTACATTTGAGTGTTCATGGTAGGAAACACGCCATAGGCTGGACGAGTAGAGTTTGATCAAAAGTATGAATGGTATAGATATACTGGCCACCCCTTGTTCCTATTATCACTTTGAGTAGCATATATTCTCTCTATGGGACTGTAAAAGCGGTGAAAAGCATAAAAGCTTATGTTTAAGATTATAGGCCGAACATCCGGATACCAGAGAAGATTTTGAGACATACATCAAGTACCAATGAAACATGCATCCTCAACAAATGAATTTTCAGACTGTTCAATTTGGTCAGAATTGCTACCTTAATCCTTCCCGGGCAGACTGGGAAGAGCAGAAATCCTTGATTGCTAGACTAATCCCTTTCTCCAGGTCCTCCATATACGTCTCGTTTCTCTCCGCCGATATCACCAGATAGGGGAAGCCTAGAGGTCTCCTGAACATCTAAGCCAAATTTATCTGTTATTAGATTTCGATAATACATCTCGCCTGTTCAACTATGTCGCGCAATTGCAGTGGAACTTCTGCCGCTTCTTGCACTGCGGTACTGGGAGTCAATATCTATCATCTTGTTACAACTTGTTAGAAAGGCACTTAGTTCTAATAGGACGCTCTACTGTCCAGCCAAGGGAAGAGACTAGGAGCTGCGCATACATTGGACGACTATCTTCGAGCTAGGTAGTACGCAAAAACAATAAAAATGGTACTATAAAGAGAACTACGAGTGTAAAAGAGTGGTTGTACCGTTTGATTAATAGATTGTTATTAGGTTGGATTTCAGTAAGGTCACATTAACAACGCCCAAACTATGAATACATATATCCGCCCTGAATTCCAGCTTTTATTAACAGTCTTTCAAATAGTGTTTATATATTAGAAACTAGTTGGGTGTCATACAAATTCTACTATGGATATCTTTGCAAAGCATTTTACGTAACAACATCAAGTTCGTACGAGTAGTTCGTCCTGAGCAAGCTCCAGCAGGACCGCCTCTACTTATAGCGCGCGCAGGAGTTGGCTTCAAATCAGGAACGCTCTCTTCCCCTCTTTCTGTCTTCATTACTTCCGCTCAGGATGGTCCGCGTACCCGCCATACAAACTCCTAACTTTGCCCTCGAGCATGGGCAGCGTGGAGCTCTTCCACACGGCCATGCCGCTGACCTTGCTCTGGACGATGGTGGAGACCAGGAAGACGAGCGCGAGCGCCTCGACGGCGATGGGCAGGATCATCCACGGCCAGCGCACGTGGACGTAGACCTCGGCGGTCCAGGCGGTGCCGACGGCCTTGACGTCGTCCGGGTTCTTCGTCGTCGACGCCGTCTGGGCGCTCAGGCGCAGGAACTTGGTCATGCTCGCCGCCACCGCCGCGATCGTGTCGTTCTCGCCCCCGGGCTTCTGCGCCCCCGTGCCCGACCCGTCCTCGCCCAGGTCGTACAGCGCCGTCAGCACCTCGTTCGAGGACGACCGCTCCCCGGTCTGCCCGGTCACGTTGCCGTTCCAGAAGTCCTGCGCGCGAGTTAGTACTCATAGTTTTCAAGATCGATTTTCAAGTTGGAGAGAGAGCTTTGTTGCCTGGAGTGAGTTGGGGCGGGCTAGGGTTGCTCACGCTGAAATGCCACTTGATCGCCCTCCAGGCATCGCTGTAGACGATAAAATCTCGCGCCGTTGTCCGGTTGCCCGACGGCGGCACCGTGATGGTGATGTTCTCGCCCATGACGGGGTCGGCCTTGCCCGTGTGGGTGGCCACAACGGTCTCCTTGAAAATGCCGTCACTAACCTCGGCACGGTATTCGTTCACACAGCTAAGGGGTTAATCGCATTAGCTAGATCCCTACCACCACTCCAATATCTCCTAAAATGAGAATTCAAACATACAAATAAAGCACACATTCGTTCGACACGACGCCGAACAAGTTGCTCGAGGATAGATCGTGCAGCCCCCGCATCGTGGTTATCGACGAGATCGTCGACTGCGTATTGTTGAAATTGATCGTCGCCACCGTGCCCGTGGCGTTCATGTACATGCGTCCACGCTGGAGGCCGTCGAACATGAACTTATTGGGCAGCGTGTACTCGCAGTAGGTCAACGCGCCGCTCGTGGTGCAGTTCTTGGTGATGAGCGAAGTCGTGTTAGCGCACTTGGTGCAGACGGCGAGCGACTGGTAGGTCTCGGGCCAGGTGCAGTTACCGGTGGCGCACTGCGGGCTCAGCAGGAAGTCATCCTGTGGGTGCGCGTTGGTGTCGTAGATGCCGTTGTTAATGGCGCTCTTCATCCCCAGCGTCGGCTCCCGGATCGCCATGATCTCGCCGAACGTGTAGTTCGAGTACTCCAGCGCGATCGGCACCGACGAGTTGCTCACTATCGACGGCACCGTCCGCGTCGGGTACACGATCACCTGCTGGATGAAGGGGTCCACGCCGAGCGTGACGATGGTGATGAAGGCGCCTAGCTTGGCCAGATGCAGCCGCTTGGTCATGAAGATTAACTTCATGCTGCCCCAGGACCCGCGGCTCGCCTCGTCGAATGTCTGGATGTCGTCCATCGACTTTGCTCTCTTAAACCACACCCATTTGAGCTGGCTTATACTCTCGGTCACAGGAATGAGGAGGGCGGCCTTCATCAGGGTCGACATAAATGAGACAAAGGAGTTGAGCGTGATGTTCATAGGCCACTGCGGCAGTGGTTTCTCGTCCGTTATGGCAATCGTTACGATAATAGCCGCTAGGGCTAACGAGCTGATGAACCAGGCAATAATCTCGAAAAGCCACCAACCATTATCGTCCTGTCGGCCCGGGAAGACTGGATTCGGGCTGTCAGGGAGCTCCGGCGTATGCTGTGGAGGATCATGGGCGGATTTCTGGTGATCACGGTCCGCGTGGTCCAACTTGACATCCTCGAGCTCTACATAATCGCGCTCTGCGCTTCGAATTAACGGTGAATTGGAGCGTACGCTGTACGGGCTTGCCGGCGCTAAGCCGGCCGACTATAAGATATTCAGTCAGTCATTCATGTTTACCTACAGCTAAGCTGGGTGAGGCAATACTCACATTCGGCGAAGGGATCTGGATATGCATCCCGCCAGTGTCGCAGTTATCCCATGGCCGTATGTTGGAAAGTTCGACTCTGATTTAGATGAGGTTTTCTACCCATCAGGTCAACCGCGAACATTTTCATCTCGATCACGCTGAGGGTCTCGTTCGTATTGATGGATACCTTTGTGGGGGGCATTGAAATTGCCAGCGCTGATCTGTAACGGTCATCAGTAACCGCTATGCTTATTTCAACTGTCAAGTTTCATCTCAGGCCGATCTCAGGGGGTAGTCGGGTCGTTGACAGGCCCTAACGAACCTAATGAAATAATCGCGTTCTGGATAGCGTGAAAAGCTCGGCATTTCATCACGCTACCAAGCATTGTTGTGGTTCTAAAAGGCTATCTCATCAGTGGAACAACTACACATCCCCACATTACGACGTTACATATACCTACACTATGTATGTAGTATGTCTCGCTCTCGATAGGGAGCCACCAATAATCTGTCTTGAAATACAGTCTATAGAAGGTGAAAGAAAACCAATTCATGTCACGATAGGGGTAATATTCATAGAGCCTTTGAGCAAATGGAGCTCGGCGGAATGGTTGTTCTGAGAGCCATTCGCTCAAGAGAGAGCTCCAGGTCTGCTACAAGGAGATCACTGATACTTTACCTCTTTACGATTCCAATTGACAATTACTATTGGCGACGGCAGCTCTTCAATGATTACTACGCGCTGGAACTGTGATAATTCACTTTAGTATACTCGGAGATGAAAAAAAGGCCTAGATTCTTAGACACATGGATATACATTACGGATGGTCCCGTTCGTTAAATTGGTTTAATAAAACGAGGTTAAAACGACAACAGAGATGAAAGGAACATGATATATAAAGTCTTACCTGGTCAAATTATATTCATCGAGCGATCCAAGATGAAACTTTAGCACACAAGTACCAGGCTACGGTCATCATATTTGTATATGCGTAGACTACCATACGTGCCCAAGACCATTGATCAAGGAACTGTGTTTTCCCAGGCCTTGCTCTCATGTTCGGACGGAAAATGGCTACAAACCTGAGTAGAAGGGAAATAGCAACAACAGCTATCCAACGTGATTTACCTACCCTCCGTGATCTATAAAGCACTGCTAAACGCCAATACTAGTAGGGCATGGTGAGGGGTGTGGTAGTACTATCTATCGATGGTACCATCATCTCGATTGCTCGAGCATTCTATGACCCATACCTATCTATTCATGCCTGATGCCCATTCGCGGCCCCATTAACACCGTTATTGGATGAATGCACCTCTAGCACCGCCTTCTCTAACGCCTGCTGCACGTCTCGCACCAGATCCTCCGGCTCCTCGATGCCGCTACTTATGCGCACGAGATCGTCGAAGACGCCAACAGCCTCACGCTGGTCCTGGGGAATGCCCGCGTGCGTCATGGCGCTGGGCAGCTCGACCAGGCTCTCAATACCACCGAGACTCTCCGCCAGCGTGTAGATCTTGGTCAGCTGGCAGAAGCGCTCGGCGGCGGCCCTACCGCCTTTAATCCGAAACGAGAGCATGCCGCCGCCCATACCGTCGCGGTGCTGCCGCTTGGCGATGTCGCGGTGCGGGTGCGAGTCCAGGCCGGGGTAATTGACGGCGACGACGTGGGGGCTGGCCTCGAGGGCGTGCGCGACCGCCGTCGCGTTCGCGCTTGACTGCCTTACGCGCAGGTGCAGCGTCTTGACGCCGCGGTGCGCCAGCCAGCAGTCGAAGGCGGAGGGCACGGCGCCGCCGGCGTTCTGCAGGAAGGCGAGGCGCTCGCGCAGCTCGTCGGAGTTGAAGGCCGCCAGCCCCATGACCACGTCGCTGTGGCCGTTGATGTACTTGGTCACGCTGTGCACGACGATGTCGGCGCCGTGGTCCAGCGGGTTCTGCACGTACGGGCTCAGGAACGTGTTGTCGACGACCACGGCGACGCCGCGCGCGTGCGCGGCCGACGACACGGCCCGCACGTCCACGAGGCGCAGCGTCGGGTTGCTCGGCGACTCGATCCACACCAGCTTGGTGTTGTCGCGTATGTGCTCGGCGATGTCGACCTCGATCTGCGGCGTGAAGGTGACGGTCACGCCGTGCGCCTTCGCGACGCGCGTGAAGTATCGGTGCGTGCCGCCGTAGACGTCGCTCACGCTGATGACGTGGGAGCCGGGCGGCAGGCTCTGGAGGATGGTGGCCGTCGCGGCACTGCCGCTGCCGAACGCCAGCGCGTACTTCGCATGCTCCAGCGACGCGACGGCCTTCTCGAAGTTATCTCGGTTGGGATTCGAGCTGCGGGAGTACTCGTACAGACCAACGGGCTTTCCCACCGACGTCTGCTCAAACGTCGTAGACAGTGAAATGGGCTCGATGACGGCGCCAGTGGTGGGGTCGTGGGGAGCACCGGCGTGAACCGCCCGAGTGCCGAAGCCATGGGTGGGAGACGCCGGGCGAGGAGGCGTATCAATGGAGTGCTCAATAGGGACCGTCATGGTTGCCAGACGAATCAATGCAGAGCTCAAGGGGTCTAATGTGACAGGAAGATATGTAGTCTATTGAGTGACTTTCGGGTAAGAGGTCTATGACTGTCACGTAGTAAAGTGGTGTAGAGGCTGGCCGGTATTAGTTTCTTTAGGTTTATGTAGCTCTGATTTGGGCTTGCCCGATGAAGGAATGAATTCGGCACCGCTTCACTAATGATAAGCCTTTTTATATGGGACTGGGTATGAGAAGTGAATTAAAATAAGATAGAGCAAAACCTTGAATCTATCATTGTTATATGAATGAAAAAAAAATCCCTCCACCCCAGGTGATATCACACCGCTATGCACTTGCGTACAATGGATTTCTGAGGTTGTTTGTCATCATGATTATTGTAAGTTGTCACCGGCTCCGAATTCGTCATTTCGAGGCGGCATGAGAAATAAGACATCCGCTAATAGGGCTCACCAACCAAACGGTCCAAATCCAGCCAACGGTTAGCGGCTCCGGCTCAGACATGACTAATCGCCATTGTACTTAACGGCTACCGGCTCGGCGGTCTCAATATATTGATGTCAGTACTTGAGTACGTATACTTCTTTTATTCAACTTATTTAGCAGAGAAAAAATAACACAATATCAAACATAAACAACACCATATATATGGAACTCAGATTCTATTATTAATATTATGTAATATTGTGTTTATGTCTTTCTCCTGTTCTACTAGTGCCTAACAATGTTTGTGGTTAGTCGACGAACCGCTGTTCTCTTTTAGCCATGCGTCGTTCATGATCAAGGCATACTTCCAACATCGGTGACATTTATATAACTCTTTCATGGCAAACCTCGTTTACGTAGCCCCCGGGTCCAATCACGTTGGTCCAGGTCGTCAAAGGAACCTTGGTTGCATATATATATTTGTAAAGTCTGGGCCTTTCGAAGTGCCGGGTCCAAATAAACCAGTAGTACGAGGTGTCTTATCAGTCAATCAGTGCGTCAGCGCATGCAAGAACAACACCTCGACCGATTACTAAACCAGCAGCCCGGTCTTGGCCAGTAGGTACCTAGGCATGTATATCAATCAATCTTAGTCGACATCCCTTATGTAATAATGCCAACCTCTCTGTCCAACTACTTTACTTTCCTCCTCATTCTCTTGTCTGGCCTTTGAGTCATCGCTCCTCTGCTTTTCGAACAATGCATTCTTGAACTTCTTCTTGTGCACCGAACTTTAGACTCAGGCTCCAACGTGTTTGAATTGCTTCCAAACGGTAACTTGATCCCATCGGAATTTGACGAGCTGTTTGAATTATCAACTGCTGTTAGTTTACAACTTCTTCATTTGCGTCTGCTTGTTTGGCCCATGCTCACTGTATCTCTCTCCTACACGGTGAGCAGCATGAAAATGACGATTGAACGTCGGGAAAGACGTGATAGTAATGTGGGAATATTTGGCCGACCAACAGACTATTGCTATGCACAAGCTTGCACAGCATAAGATAACTCCTTAAACACATTTTGGGGAATGAACAAGTATTGGATGATCGCCGTGAGCTGGTACCTCGTTCCTCAGAAATATAGCTTTCAACTTCTACTCTAATCATGTCCCCGTAGCCTCCAGCATCTATAAAAAGAGAAACTGAACACTGGTATGCGCAGCGTTTCCACCATTTCAAGTTATTACTTGACTTGATCTGAATTGACTCAATCGTGTACTTTTCGTGACTTGGGTCAAGTCAAATTGTGAATCGCCAATTCAGGTCAGTGTTCAGCTAAATTGACTTCATTTGGCTTGAGTCAAGTTTCTGGACTTGAATTGATGGAAACACTGCCAGTGTTTGCGGAGCTTCAGGCTCCGTGTAGAGAAAAGTTACAATAGGGCCTCTGTTTATCAATATGAAGCTATCATCATGGTGTGCAAGGGAGCTTTGTTGTTGTGAGGAATTAGGTGCATGAGGCTGTGACTGTTGCTAGGTATGGTGGTGGGTAAGGGTTGTTTAGTCAGCTACACTCCCCCGACCGTACCCCTGAAGCATGGCAACCACACTGTATTCGAAGTTTACACCTTGAATCCGATGTGACCATCGTGATTGTCATGAACAATGTCTCTGTCCTCGTCACGATCATTCCCCGCGCATTTTAAGTGGCTGCCAACCTATATAGTTCACACTCGACCAAACGGATAAATAGGGGTTGTATGTCTTGGACTGAATATCTCATAGACTTACCGGGATGCACAGTCTAAAGCCGTCAGTCGATGTTCAAATGACTAGGTTGATAATAAATCTATTATCTATCGTAGAATCGGCTCGAATGCCCATAGTCTATCGGCGTCCGTTAGCATGAGGTGTCTTCTGTAAGTCAAGCTCGACATTGTGAGTGCGATGCTGACTAAAAAAAGGAGCAAGTATATTTTCGTTTTGAATTTCAATGTTGTCGTTTATGAATCGAAACTTCTTCTAAGTAAGGCTTACTTTCTGAGAGCGCAGTCATGATGAATTACAGCCTTTATATCCTTACATGGTGGGTTTGCTCCCATGCGGAATGGCCTCATCCGTAACGGCTGAGTAACGGCCGATAAGATGAAGCTTCGGATTGGTTGGAAACTTACGATAATCGCACAGCCTTGTCACTATAGATATCCTAGATCTTATTTGTGAACTGGATTCAATAGACTACTGTAGCCAAGGCTTACTTTATAACACTTGTAATTTATACTCCCTAGACATCATCAACCGATGCATTCTATACAGCCCCTGCCAAAGAATCCTTAAAATCCTTGTCCTGACATCAAGAACCTGACGCTATTCCCGGACGAACAGCGTGATAGCTGAGAGCAGCCCAAATTTGCACAAGTTCTTTACCTGCTCATTACTCACCTAGTCCCTTTTGATACCGATGAAGAGCAAGCCATAACTCACATTCTCAACGAATTGGAAATTCCACGCATTCGTTGAGAACTTGATGCCGAAGCTCTCACCGAACTTATTCGAGTCAACAGACCTCAATGTCGTACAAGTATAGGATCCACAATGTATCCATAGGGAATAACATGATGACAAATTGTCCTTATAAGGTAAAATACGCAACCGAGATGGCAATATCTGTCATTCTATCCTTATACCGTCTATGCTCATCAGATCTATGTAGATTGCAGAGGTAATAGTGCATATAGATGCTGGGGGCAGGGCAGTGGATGCCTCGAACCATGTCGAACAATTCAACCCCTCTCATCATAACTCTCTCAGAGAGCAGTATGTCGGTCAGGTCAGGTCAGTTATCACACGCTTGAGACTGTGCTGACCTAGTGTACAAAGTACATACATCTACTGCACTAGTGTGCGGCTCAGTGGCATAAGGTTTAACGACAGGGCTGACGTAACTTTCCGGGACTGAATCATGACAAATAACGTCCAACGACATACTGCCAATTCCAACTCCAGATATTGGCTACTATCACCAGTATTTGGAAGAACCCATGGGGCTGGACGACTACCCCGGCGCTACCCAGATGAATAAGCGGCACAGCGTGGATCGCCTCTGGCACTTTCCGTGATCCCGAATACCGGGAGCAGGCTACTATCCGCTCGCATAGGCAATAAGACTGTGAAATATCATAGCTCGATTTGATCCTATTAACGGGGTATAGTCGTACCAGGATTAAAAGGCCTCAAACGCAACTAAGATAAAGACAAATATATTTCAAGATAGAGCTTTAGATGTTGTACTTGGCTACCGAAAAGAAGCTTCAATCGGTAGAGGTGTTGGTTGATCTGGACGGCTTGCAGAGAGCCATGGTAGTTTTATTGATTTATTGCGTGGGTCGCCTGCGAGGCTAGTCCTCCAGTATCCAATCTCACGGATCCTCACCCCTACACGTGGACAATCTATCCTTATTCCTGCTGACATTATTCATACGCCGCATATCCGCGCTGCATGGCTAATAATGACATGCTGACGGTAGCCCACGCTACACCACAGAAGATGTCATCATGGGCTGGTCATAGCTTGGGAGCCGTTGCATGTATTTGGAATTTGAGGGTGTTACACATGCATGAGAGGTATATATAAGAGTTGGGTGAAGCCCATTAGAATAGGCGACATGTAGGCTCATCAACGGCAAAGTGGTCCATATCAACTGGCAAGGGCAAACCCACCACCACAAGAAGAACCACCACAATGGCCAAGGGAACTCTCGCCACGCTCCTCGCGGGCTTCGCAACCGCAGTCACGGCACGGCACTGCCAGAACCTGACCGTCCCGATCTCCATCTCCTCGCAGAACGGCAACTTCACGATGCAGGCGCCGTCCACCAACATCCAGGTGACGGACTTCATCCTGGACTTCTCGCGCCCAGGCACCAACTACAGCGCCTCGGTACTCTCCGGCGCCAACAGCAACAGCAGCAGCAACTCGAGCGCCTCGGCCTCAGCGACGGCGTTCGCGACCGTGAGCGGCACCTACGCGATCGCGGCGACGTACTGCGAGCCGGACGCGGGCCCCGGGCACGTGCTGCAGGTGCTGACGCACGGGATCGGCTTCGACCGCTCGTACTGGGACCTGTCGGCGCACGCCTACAACTACAGCTACGCGGCGGCGGCGACGGCGCGCGGGTACAGCACCTTCGCGTTCGACCGGCTCGGCATCGCCGAGTCGTTCCAGCCCGGCGCCGACCCCGTCAACGACATCCAGGCCTGGCTGGAGATCGCGGCGCTGAAGCAGCTGACGGCGAGCCTGCGCGACGCGCAGGTCCCCGGGATCGCGGCCAGGTTCGACAAGATCGTGCACGTCGGACACTCGTTCGGCTCGATCCAGACGTACGGGCTCACGGCCGCGGACCCGGGGGCCTCGGACGGCATTGCGCTCACGGGGTTCAGCCAGCGCTCCGAGTTCGTGCCGTACTTCGAGCTGGGCGGCGACTTCGTCATGGCGAATGGGGTGCCCTCGCTGGTCACGTACCCGCATGGTTATCTGGCTTCGGGCAGTATTTCCGCTGTGCAGACGAACTTCTTCGCCCCTGGCCAGTTCGACCCGGATATCCTGGACGTGGCGTATACGACGGGAAAGCCGGTCACTGTTGGTGAGCTGTTGACGCTAGGGGCCCCGGCGTCGGCCGTGAATCCATTTGAGGGACCCGTGCTAGTCATCACAGGAGGTGAGTGGGAATAATTGCGTTCAACTGTGTGGAGAGAAAGAAACCGGTGCTAACACCCTCGCTAACATAGAACGCGATGTCCCATTCTGTGGAGGCAACTGCCTCGCGTCTGAGCCATCGATTCCATCCGCGTCGAAGCAGTATTTCCCCAATACGACTGACTTCGAGACTGTCATTGTCCCTGGCGCCGGACATGGCCTAAATCTTGTAAGTGTTCTTCGTTGGAAGTGAAGTCATACACAGACAATACTGACAGGGGACAGGAATATTCATGGCCTACGACGTACTCATCAATCCTAGACTTCTTCGACAAAAATGTACAGAGCTAGACATAATCTTTTTAAATATCAACCACACTTTATAGACTAATGATACTTATTCCAAATGGATATTAAGCAAGGGTGCGCCAACTTGATTACAGAACCAATAGCTCCTGGTACTGTCACGAGATAGTGAATGAAAGCGACACTCGAATATTGTTGAAATTGAAAGAGGCGATTGGACTTTCTAGAAACTTCCAGGTAATTGCTTGTTGCTTCAAGAAAGTCTGTTGAGGGGGTATGCTAGTATTGAAAGTGGTGAGAGGTGAGAAGGATATTGCCAGAACCAAAACCCCATAATTACATGAGGAGCTAATACGAGTGACTAATGGCTATGTAGCTAACAGTAGAAACTCTTGAGTGTATGATGCTTGCAGATTCGACAGACAGGCTATCTACTGTCATATAGTACAAGAGGCACCCCACACTTTGTAGAGTGAATATTAATGGCTATATGCTATCCTGATATGCGACAACTGTTAGGAGACGTGTATCAAGGTGTTGTCTGTATTCGCTTATAACTACTTGCAATCACATATAAGCAACGACACCATGAAATGCTATACATTACGGATGTAATAATTTGATCTCTCTCTAAGAATGCTGCCGTCCTAATATGTCTCAATAAGCAATTCAAATAGTTCTAGAAGCCTGCGCTCACAGCAAAAGATAGCGCCTATCTGAGAGATCTGGTGAGTAGCTTTGGAAGCTTAAGTAGTCCATAGATGTTTAGATACTCGGCTTACGTTAGCCCTGGTGGTGGAGTAGCCGGACTGAGCGTTTTCAAGAAGCTTGTGCGGTCTGTCCGTTCTGCATAATAATACATTATAGCAGATTACTGAGTTGGAATATCCTACATTCTGACTCGAAGCAGGTATCGGAGACGCACTTGGGAAATATCGTAGCAGATGTACTCGTTATACAACAGACCCATAGATGGAATACCTGTAGCGCCGGGCTTCACGCTGGTATCTGGCTATAGGATTAATGCGGTTAGTTGCGGAAGCCAATGATTCGATTGAAATTGACTTACAATTTTAACGCCCTTCAGTGATGGGTGAACGCATTCTGCGTCTTTCCATCGAGTAGGACCCGTCGACCCCTGACCCCAAGTTGATAACATTCCCTTGGATTTGGCGTCCTCTGCAGCGCTATACGACGCATCGGTAAGCTCTTGCATTGGATCACCAAGCTCCGCTTCACAAAGAAGGAGCAACGCACTGTTCGTCAATGAAAGTCAGTAAACGGCACTCTTGAAGCATATAGAAAATGCCGAGACTAATTCCGACAGCGCCCCTTCTAGATATCAGGTATAGAGCAAAGGTAAATAGACAGAGACACAAAATAGACTAAAAAGAGGAATGAAGCGAGTCTCTAAGAACTTACTGTCCGTTACTGATATGGGGCCAGCAGTAGTTGGCAGACTAGACAACATGTTAATGCTTTCTTCCCATGTAACTTGAAGCATGCCTCACTCACTTTACTTGACATATCAGCCAGATAGATGCCCTTTCCGAACATGTAACCCGTTGCAGGAGCTTCAGGGGGTGCAATACGCAGACCTTGGCTCAGAATGCCACCAAAATTAGTGCAACGAGAGCCGTGCCACAGGAGTCGTCTATCTCGAGATAGCCGATGATTGGCCTCGAAACGCTCAATTTCTCCTTGTCGTTCGATTCTAAAGATTTGCGAGACCTGATAGTTGGCATTATGAGTTGCCCCTCGTGTGTCCAACAAATAATTTGTTAGCTGGATGAATTCCTGACTGTTTTTGCTGAGCGGAGTCATCTCCCTCATCCCCAGGCCTTGGAAATGTCGATCAAGCATATTGACGACCTCCTTCTGCTCGCTCTTCATCACCAACGAGGCATCCTTCATATCTCCTAAGCTTTCCAGAAGCTCTATTTCCTTCTTGAGCATAGTCGAGTCGCGGATGACAGGTGGCTTGTTGCGGCCGAACGCCTAGTGTATCAAAGCACGCCGTGTTAGTTCCCAAAGCTCGCTTTTCCACCAAGACAAACACAAAAAAGAAAACGGAAGAAGAAAATCCTGTGGCACATTTCCCCAGGTGCAGGCCGGGTCGGAAAAGGAGCGAAAGATCCATCGCACTTACTACTACAAGTTAGTAACTGTAGATGATGCAACTCGAAAGATCTTTCAAGACTAAGGTCTGGGGTTTGAAAATGACAGGTACTTATACATACCATGTGGGATCACTGTAAAGAAGAGGTTGGATAATTGTTCCGTTGCTTGAATGAAGCTGGTCCCGTATTGAGACGTTGCCAAGGATGGGTCGTTCAAGAGCTCTGACAGGTCTTTCAATGCCTGAAAACCACGGGTGATAGTGGTTTTACTTAGTTTGCCTAGGGGTAGTTTAGCCGCATCGTAGTTCAGGTCTGCCATAGTTGCAGCAAAATATTGTTGATTAAAGATGAGCTGCATTAGCTCTTGTACCGGCTTAGATAACTTTGATTCGGGCTCATCCTCGGGCTCATCCTTGATCACGGCGCCATCTGTGCCCTTTTTGTCGTCCTCATCTTCAGAGTCGGGCTCGTAGCTTCTCTCAATGAAAGCATACTTCCCAGCCTTTGGAGGGTCTGCACGATTGGACCACGCAAGGCCAGACTTTGACTTGAACTTGCTATCGAACTCACGGAGAGCGTTGCCTAGGCTTCCGTCACCAAGAACCTTTGTTTGGCCATGTTCTCCCACTCGACCCCAGCGGGTCCAAGTACGGTAGTCACCATTGACAGAACGAAGTAACTGTAAGATAGTCAGCGAGGTACCAAACGGATTGAAAGGCACAGTATGACGAGTAAAGCCATGTGTATCTAGAAGAGTGTTGGGGCTCATACTTGGACACGATAGAACTTATTGTTATTATTAGTGGCGTTGGTCTGGTTAAGAGAGGCATCGTGAATGACGCCACTGTCATCGATATAAACCTCATAGTTAGGAAAATGATCTCCAGCACCCTCATCGACAGGAATTCTGACGTCGAAGGACTTCGCAATCTGGCCATCAGCAATCTTGGCGTCCTTGGCTTCTTGTTTTTGAAGCTTGTCCTTTGAGGCCTTGCTTTTCTTCTTGGGTTGAGACTGGGAGTTGTTATCATCAACATCACCATTAGCTGCAGGCGTCTGTGCAGCCGATCGCTTGCGAGTACCATTGGTCCGAGATGCCTGGGGCTGAGAGGCCTGAGACTGAGAGGCCTCCTGGGACTGAGATGAATCAAGGCTATACGCGTTCTCATCCATCCGCGTCATCTGGTTGTGCGAATCCTCAAGCCATTGGAATGTGACAATGGGCACATTGTATGACTGTGCAGCTTTGACCTTGGTGGAAGGCTTATGATAGTCCACCTCTGTGGCTACAAGGTGGGTGGTCGAGGCCGTTACTGACTTGGCCAGCGATGCACCCTGAAGAGTCATGAAGTCTCGCTCAATAGTTGCTTGAGTTCGGCCAGGGAAGGTACCGCTAAGAGCGATTATGCATCCATTCAAAGGCGGAGGTGGAGGTGCACCCTTTGCAGCCTTTGCTGCAGCTTTCCTTCTTGGTGGCATTGTATCAATGACAAAGCTTCCGTCCTAAAGGTAAAGAAGACCAATTGGGGATGGTTAAGCTTTCCCACTAGGAATTGAAGTAGTTGCACAGAAAGCTTGAGTGGTGAAGGTTACGGAGGATACATATGTATATAAACAGACGAAAGGAGGAGGTTGTGTTGTTGTTATTGAGAGGATGGGAGGTGACAACAGTCAACTTAGATGAAGTCGAAGCCGACTTATTAAATATTGACAAAATTCTCAATTGGGGAACTGAGTGCACTGTGCCTCTTCCTCTAGGCAACCCATGAGCCTCGGCAAGGAGCGAACGACGCCAGAAGTGCGCGACAAAGCGTGACTTCTGGTTCTAATGCTGGCTAGTGCTGCTGGAGGAAGCAGGCAGAAGCGCTGTTGACTGAAGCTTCCTCCCCAGTTTTACATACCGTTTCAATTAGTTGGTACACAAATGCCAGGCTGCAATCCAATCCGACACAACATTGAACCTTGTTATCTTTACCTAGTCCCTTGAGAGATCATGTATTCTTTGTATCTAGGAATGCAGACATTGATTGGTCAAAGTGTGAAAGGCTGAAAAATGACATTTGATGAAAACAGAGAGCTTAGCAGTACATGTATTCTGTAAACTCTCTAGTGTATTGATGGAGCACATTAGTACTTTGAAAACAAACCACATTTTCTAATATGACAAGCAACGTGCAAGTTTATAAAACACAAAGCTTTTTATGAGTAGCTAGGTATCATGTCAATTCAACGACTAAAACTAGTGAATCTAGTGAATCTAGTTTTACCGTCTATTAATAAACTATTTCAAGCTCCTAAGCTCCCAAGCTCCGTGCCCAATGTGCTCTACCTGTTTAGATATCTGATAAAACGAGTGAAATCCAGGCCTACATTTTTAACCTTCATCTTCATCGTCTTCATCGTCTTCCTCGCCTTCGTTCTCATCCGTAGAATCTGTATATGAAATTAGCGGCAAGGATCAGAACATCACCGTTTCAACCAACCGCCCTGGAATTGATTACACGATTGTCATTCATGGTGTCATCATTGAACCTCTTTCCGCCGTAAAAAGTTACGAGGAAAGGGACGTGTTCCGGCTAGCATCTAGGATAGGGACTTCACAAGAGCGAGACTGCGTACCTTCTGTTGATTCTGAAGCTTCCTCTTCAGAGCCCGTTTGCCTCAAGGTCGCAGAGTTGATGATATCCTTGAAGACATGGGAATGTCGCTGCCGCTCCAGGTCCTTGACTCCATTCCGCCCCGATTCTGTCCTCCTTTGAATACGATCTGTCTAAGACGACTCCTGGAGAAGCCATCGGCCGCCAGAAAACGAGCATATTGGGCGAGACAAGAAAGATTTATAGCCGACAGATTGAGATGAAGTTTATCCATCTGACTGAAGAGCTGATGCCAGACGTTGACTTTGTCTCGGATTTCTTGCGGTAGAATAACCAGTGTTACCTTGTGGAGGGAGATTCTACGTAGGCTTGTCTTATATCTTTCAATGATTCTGAGAAGAAGCCATCGATCAATCGTCAGCATTCCAATATCCAGTTGTTCTAGGTTCGGAAAATGAGGCGGCGATGGATACTCCTGGAGTTTTCGTTCCATCACTGTGTCCATTCCCTGTGCTGCTGTCGGCGCAGGTGTTTGTGAATTGCGACCAGGCCCAGGTGCCCCAGAAAGCCACTTAAGAATATCCTCGGCATCTTCCCTTGCAAACTGCGTGAAGTTCAGGCGCAGGTGCTTCAACGATTTTGCTCCTAGGAGGAACTGCGCTAGGAAGAACCCAGAGAAGGCCTTGAAGTCGGTTTCGTCACCCACCAAGATGGGATAGGTCTTCGAGTTAAGGGTTAGGAAGAGGGTTTCGAGCTCAACGAGGACCGGTGAGATATCTGTCTCAAGGTGGCGAGGTATGCTGAAAGCCTCATCTGAGAGGCTAGAGTGCCTTAAGATCACTTCTAACCGTGTGACGCTATGCAGCCCCCTTGATTTGGTTTTCCCCAATGCCCGTAAAATGGACAAGAATGCGTGGTTGACATTCCTCGGGCTTACACCCACTGATGCCACCGTTACACCATTAGAAGTCAAAGTCGGAGCACCATAGCTATTCCAGGAGCCCCCATCGCGATATCGACCACGTGAGTTAAAGTCTCGCAACCCGACTGTCTCAAGATTGGGTAGATTGTGAAGAGCTTCAGTGAGATATTCAACATCTTGGCATGTTTTGAGGAGATTCCGATGACTATGGTACTCTTCATCCCCCCTACACTTCCAAAGTGCCCTTTCAAAGTCGATACCGCTAACATATTGTGTTTCGAAAGGACGATCCAAGCCAATTATAAGATGAGTTAGGCTAGAAGCGAATCTGGACTTTGAGATATCCACAAGGGCTTGAAGACTAAATTCGGTGATCATGAATTGTCTCTTGGTGAAGAATTCCTTCGCAAACGACTTGAGGAGAGATGCTTCAACGTGCCGGCAAGTAGCACGTAGACTCCCATACTCGGGCGTTGTAAGGTAGGACACAATATGGAGGATAAGCTCCAGTGGTATAGTGAGAAGGTGGCTCTTTTCTACCACATGCCGCGATTGTGAATCCATAGCTACATGTGTGAGACTACAAAGCGGTGGATATAAGAGGTATGAAGGGTATGGAAGTAGAGAGTAGGTCAATGATGCCCACCTGTCAACAAAGATAAAATAATAATAAGCAGGATCATTTAGGCATTTATCAGAAATGAAGTTTGCTCAATGTGTCATCCTGAAGAAGTTGGTCCCGTATTTGCATGTCTAGGCAGCTAGGTACCTAGGTAGGTTGACTGGTTGAGTGTAGGCAGAAGCTGTGGCGACGGGCAAGGTTTGTTGTTTGCTGGCATCGTTATAAGGCAGTAGCCAGTAGCTTTACAGCTGTACCGTTGCTCTTTGTGGTCAGTCAGGTCAGTGCGAATGGTAGGTGCTGTCCACCCAATAGGAGACGTGAATGTTGGTAAGGCTAGTGGGGCCTGTCTAACAATCAAACTCAGCTGCCTTTTTATTACCAGATACATATTCCATACGGATGCACAGTACCTTACACACTTAACCTTGTGTGTATAGTACCTAATGACTACCCACATGTAGGTATTATCAACATTGAAATCCTTTGTCCATCGCAGTCGAGTTTCATCCCTCTTATCTCCCCTGCTCGGCACAATTATGGTCTTCGATAAATAGATACGACGTATTGTAGCTAATGATGGTGAGTTATGAGTCATTGTAGACCTGCCATAATCAGTTACACTTTATCCGATAGGGTGCTCTAACTGTTCTTATATAGCATTTCAGGGTAATTATTATGTCTTTTATATTTTAATAGCTAAGTAATTAAACTTTAACGCCATTAGCTTTATACCTTAACATTATAATGTTAAGATAGGTATCACTTTAATAGGTATTAATTAACTGATTTAAGGGTTTTTTTAGTCTTAATACTTAAGTAGCTTATTATTTTCTATATATATACACTTATCTTAAAAGAATTTATACCTTTTTATATACTTAAAGTTATTTGCACTAGTTATAAAGCTATATATTAGCTATAAATAACGTGGTTTTATTTATACCGAAAAGCATAATAAATACCCTTATATATTATACGTTAAGTTTATAGCTTACTATATCCGATTAAGACATTTTATTTAAATACATGTAAATTATTAGGTTTATAGCCACACACACTTTGTTATACACACCCTTTATAGCGTAGCCATAAATAAGTGGCTAAAGAGGTGACATAGCCACCTCTTTTTTTATATAACTATAGCTTTACCTATATATAAATAGCTTAAATTATTATTAATTATATACATTTTAGCCTTATAAATAGTAGCACCTGCGTCGTTCCCCTTTTATTTTTATCTTTATTTTTAAAGATCCCTTTTTAACGAAAAAACGAAACGCTTACGTTTCGTTATCGTAATTTGCTTACATAATGCGTGGTTAAAAGATCGACTTCTCGGACGATTTTAATTATTAACCACTAACCACTACTAACCATTTTATTTTCGTTAATTGTCTGCCTATCGACATCGGTTAAAACAATTTAATAATAAGCTTAATTTTCGACAACCAGAGCTAACTTTTACAGTCTCGAACAAAGCTTTTAGCCGTTATATTATACCTTTATTTTATAACTTTATGCCCGACTTAATAAAATACTAAAATCCCAGATCACTAAATCTTTATCTCTCTTCTCTTTTCCTATCTTCCTTTCTTGCCTGTTTTATTTCGGCGTCGTTATTAATTTTATTAATTAAACGTTATTCCGAACGCTATTTTTTTAATTTTAAGTTTATAATATAAATACGAAAATGTTACTCCTTTTTTTTTTTATATATTTAATAAGCAGGTTAAACTTTATTACGAAATTTAAAACTTCCTTTTAAATAACTAAAGGTTAATTTAAGTAACGAAATTTAATAACGAGATTATTAATAAGATTAAAACGTTCGTTACTTTATTATTTCTAAACAAGCGGTAAGTAATTTCGGCAAAGGTTTATATTTTATTACGGCATAATTAATTAAAAGACTATTTAAAACGGTGAATATTAAAAATATATGTAGCCCGAGTAGCGATTTAAGAGGCAAATATTTATATATAATAAGTTTAGAATTTTTCGGTTAGTCTAGTTATTCCGGCCTAGCTACCGCAACTAATAAATAAGAATAACGAGAGACGTTTTTTTTATCGTTAACGATTTAATAACGATTTTAACGAGTCGCTATTTATAAAATAACGCGTAAAATTTTCTAACGAGGAAATATAAAACTTATTAAAAGTTTTATAAGCAAATTTAATTAGGCAAAAATAGCCCGATTTATTTTTTAATAATTAAAAAGTTATTATAGAAAAGCTAAAAGATAACATTAAATAAAACTTTAGTTTATTAAAGGAAACTTTTTTTTTATAAACAAAACTTTAGTTTATATAAAAGGCTGTTACGCTAAGATATAATTTTATGATGCTAAATAAGTGTTTATTTTTTAACTAAAAAAGAAAAGAAAATTAAAAAGGTATATCGATATAGCTCGAGAGCATTTATATTAGCTTTCGAGAGTTATGCTATTATATCGGCTTATAATCGCCGATATTCCCTATTATAATATAGCCTATTATATTATTCCCCCCTTTACTTTTTACGCGATTATATCGCGTTTTTTATACCCGAGCGTAAAGTATATATAAATTCTTGTTAATTATCGGCTTTTTTAGCTACTAATAGTTTGTTTTATTATTAATTAGGCCCGATTCGGGAAATAATATAGGAGTATTTTTATAAAAGAATTTTTTTGTTATAAAAGTTTTTAATTTTATATTATTATTAGTTAATTAAATATAAAATAAACGCGTATAAAATTAAAGCTTAATTTCTGCTTTTAATTGGTTTTTTATTCGATAATTAAATTTATTTTTAAATTAATAAATTAATTCCCGCTTTTAATTAGCTTAAGCGCGTAATTAATATAATGCGTAATTAGTTTTTATAATTAGCCGCGCGATTAATTTTTTTTTAGGGTCGCTTAAATATCCCGGGCTTTTTTTTCGAAATTTTTTTTTCCTTTTTTTTTTTAAGCTATTTATAAATAAAGATTTATTTCCTTAATTATTTACTTTATTTTTTTATTTTTTAATTTTTTAATTTTTTAATTTTCTAAATTTTTAATTTTTTAATTTTTTTATTTTTTTATTGTTTGGGTTATTAATATATTCTTTTATAATATTCTTATAACGCGTTTTTTTTTTTTGCTGCTATTTTTGTTTATTTTCGCTTTTGCCGCTACCGCTATATTTTTATTTCGTTTCCCTTCCGGCTTTGCCGCTTTTAGGCTGTCCGTTCGCGCTATTTTTACGGCTTTCTTTTTTTTTATATATTATATTCTATATTACCTTTACGTCGGCTATATAGCCAGAAACTTTTCCGCTTTTTATTCCGACTAAATTTATAAGTTTTTTTTTTCCTTTTTTTTTAATTTTAAAATATTTTAAATATAGTATTAATTATATTTAGCTATTTATAATATACGGTATATAAAATATATTAAAAGTTATAATTATTTTATTATAAATTATTTTTTATTTTTTTTATTCGAGTACCGCTTTTTAACCCCGTTTTATAACTACTTATAGGTACCGAAGTTTGCTTTTTCGCTACTACTTTAATAAAAGTTTGTTAAGTTTATAATAGCTCGAATTTTAATAAGTTATTTATTTTTTTTATTTTTTTATAATATTTCCGTTATTTATTTTTTTTGTTTAATTTTTATTACTGCTTAAAAATCGGTTAAAACGCGGGTATAACGCGTTATTAATACCGTTATATATTTTAAACGTATTAAAATAGGTATTATAGCCTTAAGCCGGGCCGGGGCTTAATAATAATAAAAGTAATATATAAGTTTTTACTTTATTTTTTTGTAATTTTTTTTAGCTTATACGTTATATAAAAATAATTTATAGCCGCGTTTAAGGAAATCGTTCGCCCGCTCGAATATATCGCTAATAATATTAGCGATATTATAGTTATTACGTATTTTATAATAAATAACGTTAAACTTGCCGCTTATATATATATTTCCGCTTCCGGTTTTTTTTCTCGGCCTATTTTATCCGCCTTTATTACTATTATAAACTTTTCGCTTAAGTATAACTCGCGTAACTTTCGCTCGCGTGTTTTTTTTACCCCCGTTAATATTTCTTGCTGTTATAGCCGCCTTTTTAAACTCCCTTTTATAAAAGTAAAAAAAAAAGCGATAAATATAAATAAAAAAAAGAAAAACGATAAGAAAAACGAGCTAAATTATTAGCTCCCGATTAATATAAATACGTTATTCGGTTAAATTTATTACGTTTTTCGGTTAATTTTATAATAATTTTAATTATCGGTTTGTTAAAAAAATTACGTAAATAAAAAGGGATTATTTATTATTTATTCGGGAATAATGTTTATATTATTTATAATAATAAAAAATTTATAATTTTCTATAATATTTTTTTATTTTATTTATATTTTTTTATTTCTATATTTTATTAATATTTTATTAATTATATAATTGTTATGCGAGCGTAACTTTTGCTTTTTTTTTATATTAATTTTTTAAGCCTATTATTTGTTTTTATATTACTGTAATTTTTTTTAAAACGGTTTATTATTTCGGTATTTTTTAAGTTTTTAAGCGGTTTTTATATTAAGGCTATATAACCTACCTATTTTATTAATACTTATTTAGTTTTTTCTCGCTTTTTTTGCTTAATAATTACTCGAATAATTTTTTTTATTTGCCACTTTACTTTTTCCTTTTTTTTTTACTAACTATAAAGGGAAATTATATATTTTCGTTTTTTTAAAAAAACAAAGGATTATTTTTTACGTAATAAATAAATTTAATATAAAACCGGTTATATATTTCTTTCGGTATATTTAATTTTATAATTTAGGGGCTAATAATATGCGTTATTTTATATTTAATATATAATTATATTAGCTTTTATAAAAATTAAAATATAAAAATATTTTTAAACATTAATTATACCTTATTTTTTATTCGGAATTATTTTATAAAAAATCGCTATTTATTAGTTATATTTTTTTATTGTTATTACGTAATTATTATTACAACTTATATAAATTTTATCGCTTTTTTTAAGCGTTAGATAAAAACTTCCGCCCGTATATGCGGTTCGGAAATAAGTTCCGGAATATATTTTATTATTGGAATAAGTTTTACGTAATATTTATAAAATATAAAAAAAGGATTTAGCTTTATTATTGTAATATTTCGGTTATTAATCGCAAATATTACTCCCGGTAATAATAAGCTTTATTTAAATTAAATATATAATATAAACGTTTAAAAATATACTAATATTTTTTAATTTGTTTATTTAATAATTCCGTTAATTTTCGGATAAAACGTAGTTAATAAGTGCTATTTAATCCCTACTAATAAATAAAGCTATTTTTAAAACTACCTTACCTAATTAAATCTTTTATTACTAATTATAATATAGGGAAAATTATAATATTTTTAATAATAATTTATAAACTATTCGGCATATATTTCCGCTTTTATTAAAATTATAGCTTTTAATATAACTTACTTTCTTAATCGATTAAAAATTATTATTATAAAAATAAGGTTTTATTCGGAAATAGTTAATAAATCGGTTATAAAATTAATAAATAATTTATTATAAAATCGATCCGGAATAAGTAATAATTTTAAAAACCCTTTTTTTTAGTTACGTTATACCGTTTTTCTTTTATAAATATCGTAATTTCTATAAAAGCGTTTTATAAACGCCGATATTTTAAGCTAATAAAACGTTTTCGAAAATATTACTAATATATTTTCCTTTCCCGGATATTTTATTAGATATAAATTATAGGTATTTTATATTAAAGTAATACGGAGCGGCTTTTAATTAGGAATTTAAATACGCTCGTAAAAACGTAGTTAATTTTTATTATCGATATTATATTCCGATAACGATACTTTTACGTTTAAGTTTTTAGGGAACGCTTAATTTTTTTAAGCTACCGCTTTTATTGCTCGCGCGTAATTCGGGTTTTTCGCTACCTTTATATTTTATAATAATTATAGATTCTTATATTTAAAAATTTTTTTACTTTCCGGGATATTTTATCCGTATAATTAAATATATTTTATTTTAATAGTTCCCGCTTATTTATATTTTTTAAGTTATATATAAAGTAACTATTTTTTTTATAATAGTTAGAATTTCTGTTTTTTATATTTTTTATTTTATATTTTTTATAGCAGGTTTTATTTATGCTATAAAAAAACGTCGGGTTTAATATTTAAACGCCTAACGCGAAATTTTAACCGGAAATTAAAGCGTGTTAATTTTTTTAATTAATATATTTATCGTTCGGAAAATTTTTTAAAAGTTATAAAATATTTTAGATTTTTATAATTAAATAAAATTATAAATATTAAAATTACGTTTTATAGTTCCGCGTTTTATACTCGCAAATAGTTTATAATTATTAGTAGCTTTTTATCGTAAATTTTGTAATTAATTTCTGTTAGAGTTAAGCGCCTAAAATAATAGGCTATAAATAATAAGATCTTTTATTTATTACGTTATAATAAGTATTTCCCGTAAGCTTATTCCGAATAGTCTGTTTTAATTATTATCTTTCGTTCGGGGTTTTATTATATTAAAGCTGGTTTTTTTAAAAACGCTTATTTAAGGTTTTCGAACGTTAAATTTTTTAAAAGCCTTTATCGAAACGGTACTCCCTTTTTTATAAATGCCGATAAAAAGGTAGTAAAATCTATATAGTTTTTAATAAAATCCCGGTAGAAATTTATAAATCCTAAAAAATTACGGATTTTTTTAAGCGTTTTAAAAAATTCCTATTTTTTAATTACTTATATTTTAGCCGGATTTATATAAACCTTTTTTTTATTTCGATAATAAATTTTAAGTATTTTATAATAGTTATTATAAACTTATATTTATTTATATTTAAACTTAAGCCCGCTATTTTTAAATATTTTAATACCTTTTTTACTTTATCGATATAATTTTTTTTTATTTCAAAAAAATAAATTAATATATCGTTTATATATATTAAATAAAAAATATTTAAGTATTTTTTTAATATACCGTTTACGTAACGCTAAAATATTACGGAAGTACCCGTTAGGCCGAAAGAGATTACGAATTACTCGAATAGCTTAAAGCGGGTATAAAAAGCCGTTTTTTATTTATTTTTTTTTCTAATTTTAATTTTATAAAAAGCCGACTTAATATTTACTTTAAAAATTATTTTATTTCCGAAAAAGTTTTAAATATTTTTTATATAAATAGAAACGGGTACCGATTTTATTAAATAATATTATTTAATATTTTATAATCGCAATAAAAACGGAATCTGCCGTTCGGTTTCCGGACGAAAAATATAAGGGCTTTTATAAGCGAGCTACTCGTATAAATATACCTTTTATTTAATAGTTTAATTAATATTTTTTGTAACGTTAATAATTTCTCCCGGGATATATTATATAATAATTTCTAAAAGGTAGGTAATTTTCTGCCTGTTTTATTACGGTTTAAGTTAATTTTATAATCGGCTTTTATATGGTACGGCAGAAGATTCTTGCTTTTTTTTTTTTCGAATAACTACTTTTAGCTTTTTAATTAAAAAAAAAGATTCTTTCGAACGTTAGTTTTTTTTTTAGGCACTAAAGCTTTATTAATATTTGTTAATATAATAATAAATATAGCTGTTTGTTAAGTTATTACTTGTTTTCCTAACCTTTTTTACTTCCGAGCTCTTTTTATTTTTCTTATAAAATATATCGCATTAATATAAAGCGCCTCCTGAGCTTTACGGATTTTTATAATTTTTAAAAAGTATCTTTTTTTTTATATTCTTAAGTTTCCGGTAATTTTTATATATAATATATATTCGTATGTTATATATATTACCCGGTTACGTTTTATTTAAAACTTTTTTAATATTATAAAATAATTTAAATCTAATATAATATATATAAATGTTTTTAATTTATACCTATTAAAATTAGCTTTTATATAAGTTATCTCGTAAATTATACCCGAAATATTTAATTTTTTTTTATAAATAGCTTTTTTTATTATTTTTTCCCGGATAAATATACGTAATAATTTTAAGCGTTTTATTATATTTTCGCTAATAATAATATAATATTTATATCTTAAATTTATAAAAGTTTTTATATATAGTTATTAATTTAAATATATATTGACTATAAAAAATTTTCCGTTTATAAACTATTTAGTTATATTAATTTTTTCTGCTGTTATATTAAATTTTTAAATACGATTTTATTTAAAAGCTACTCGTTTTTCTATTTTTTTAATATTTTTTCGGCTTTATTTTTTTTAAATTTATAACTTATTATTACGTTAATTTTAATATAAATAGGTAATTTTATAAAACAATAGGTATATTTTTTAAATAAGTAGCTTTTTTTTTTATATTATAAACATTTTTCGCGTTTTATTCGAGCGTTTTATTTTTTGTTTATTACTTATTTAGCCCGCTAGCTTTTTATTAACGCGGTTATATTAGTTATTAACGTATTGTTTTTATAATTAGTTTTAAAGCGACTAAAAGTAGGAGGTAGTAAGTTTAAAAAAGGTAATTTACCTGACGTAATTTTATTTCTTAAACTATTCCCGCTATAATAAAATAACAATCCCTTAAATCGGGTTACGATATTTATTATTTAATAAATCTAGTTTTAATAAATATTCGGTAGCGCTACTAAAACTAGCGCGTTTTTAAGTTTATTATTAATCGCTTTTTCGATAAATATAAGTTTCGTTTTATTATTTTATATATTATTTTTTATTTTTGCTAATAGTTGCTTGAAATTAGTATAAAAAGATATAAAAATTTAATTAGCGGACTGGCGGCATTTATATAATTTACCTCCCGTTTTAATAGCTTTATTATAATTTTTATAAGTGTTTGATAAATATTAAAAAAAAAATATTAAATTATATATTTTATTAGGTTTTTTTATAGTATAATATAATTTTATTACGCGTTATATATTATTTTCGAGCCGCTTATAAATATTATACTACTTATTTTAGTCTTTTTTTATAAACTCCGTATTTTTTTAAAGCTTATATTTTATTGATATTTTTTATACGGGATAGCGGTTACGTTTGCTCCCGAATTTCTCGGGCTATAATAATAGCTTACGTTTAAGTACCGGGGCTGCGGTAATTACTAGAGTAGGTATTAAAAATACTTAAGGGTTTTTTAGCTAAAGGTTTTCTAGCTAAAGGTTTATATCTATTTAGGCTAGTTATTTTTAAAGTTTTTAAAAATCCCGAGAGTCTTATATAAAAGCACTTTTTATTATATTTATGTTTTATATAATTAATAAGTCGAGGTTTTTTCGTAACTATATTTTTAAAACTATTTAGCGTTATAGTAATTTGTCTTATTGTTTTTTTAGTTTTTATTTATAAGCCGCTCGTTTTAGTCGTTATTTTTCCGAATTATTTTTTAATACCGCTTTTAATATTATATATATTTACTCGAGGCGGGTATAAATCTAATGGACCTAAATATTTAATGTTTCCGCATATTTCGCTAACGGTATTTCCGGATTATTAAGGAGCTACTTTAAAGCTTTTTTTAATATTTTAATCTGCTTTAATATAACTCGGGAATTAATAAATTAGAAAATATATAAAAGGCTGTTACGCTAAGATGCAATTTTATAATGCCAAATAAGTATTTATTTTTTAACTAAAGAAAAAAAGAAAATCAAAAAGGTATATTGATATAGCTCGAGAATATTTATATTAGCTCTCGAGAGCTATGCTGCTATATCGGCTTATAATCGCCGATATTCCCTATTACGGCATAGCCTATTATAGTTTATTAGCGTTAAATATACTACCTAGTATATTATTTTTACGTAAAAAGAACTTAGATTTACTTATTAAAATATTTATTATACTGTTAAAACTTTATTTAATATTATTACTATAAACGCGAAATTAAAATTTAATAGTTATAATATTTACACGTCTAATTTTATTATAATATTTATAAAACTTATTTTACTTACTAATTAATTTAACGCTTTTTTATTTTACTCTTATATTAGCTAATATATTAAGTAATTAAAGTAACCAGTAATAAAACTTAAAGTAAAGGATCGCCGAGTATATTGCTGTTTTTAATCTCGCTATCGGGAGCGGTTTTATAATAAATACCCTAGCTAAAATTAGCAATACCGCGTTAGTTATAACATAAAATAATAATATTAGATTTACTTTATTCGGTTAAAAGCTTTAATATATCGGTTTTTTTTAGCCTAATATAAACGAAAGTTTTAAAAATAACAATAACATTACGATTAGTTAAAATATTTATTAGCGAAATCCTTATTAATTTGCCGACGTAATTTATAAAGCAGTTTAAGATAAATATAAAAGAGGCGTATTAAAAAAGAACTTCCCCGTTTTTTTTTATAGAGATACTTAAATTTAATAGTTTATATAATTAAACGGGCTATATAAGGCATTTATGCGAGACAATTTAAAATTTATACTAACTAAAGTATACGAGAAGTTTAAGATTAAAGTAGCAAATATTTTTAAATAGCTATAATCTAATAAAGTTAAATATTCGGAGACTTTTATTTTAGCTGATATATTTATTTACATATAAGCTATACGTATTATTTATTATATTAAGGTTTTTAGTATAAATAAAAATATCTAGCACTTTTTTTAAATATAAAATAGCTTTTACTTTATTTTAAAAAAAAACGTAAACGGTTTTATTATTAGTATATTAGTTAATATTTTTTTGTCCCGGATTAAAAAAAAGCAGAAAATTTTGCGAAACAAATTACTGTTTGCTAAATAAGGAAATCCCGTTATATAATCGGTAACGTTTATTCCGGCAACCTTAAATAGAATTTTAAGGTTTATAAAGGCACTTTTAAAGTAGAAATTAATTATAGCTAATACGGCATATACTACTGTAAAAAATAAGGCTAGCTCGGAATATACTAACTAGTTAGCTAGCCGTACCCCAAGATATAGATCCGGAAACAACTATCGCGAAGGTTATTATAAATCTAGCCGTAAATAATATGCCTAAAGATCTTAAGATTATAAATTCTAGGACTATAATTTAGGCCGAAAATTTCGTAGCCGTAGACGTTTTAACCAAGCCAAAAGATTATTTCGTAAATAAAGTTTCGGCCGAGGAAGATCTTGCGCTAGACGGGGATTTGGTTTTCGTTACTTTTTTTGCCCGTATATTTATCGGTACTATCGATAATATAAGCCAGAACTATTAAAATATATTTATATCGGAATTAAAGACGAGATTTTTTTAGACTCTAACGATAAAAAACTAGCGGATTAAAAATAGTAACTATATAATAACGGTTATTATTACAATAACGAAATTATCGAAAAAAGCGAGAAAAAAACTTTCGTTATATATAATAATTAAGCAGTTTTTAATAAAAATAATTATATTTATTTCCGCCGTACCTAAAATAAAATAACTAAAACGTTTAATATATTAATTTATTAACGTTACGATAAATTATATAAAAATAATTCTATATTTTTCGTTTATAATATTTAATATATATTAGCATTTTTAATTAAAATAAAAATACGCCTTTTATTTATTTAAGTAAAAAAGATTATCAATAAAGCCTTTTTTATTATATAGCTAAAAAACGACGATATAAAGCTATTTGTTATCTCGCTATTTAGCAATAATAAAAAACTTAACCTCGATAACCTTTTTACGTTATTTTTTATTAAGTCCCGCATTATTTATTTAAACAGAAAAAACGGCGCCCCGATAAAAAGCTATACTTATTTAATAATAGATATAATATTTAAAAAAAAACAAAAACTTAATTACTATTTATAGTAATACTAACTGTTTCCGGTTTATAGTAAATAAAAAGTAGCTATTTAAAAAAACTAATAACATTATAATTATTACTAAAAAATCTATTACAGTTAGCGGTATTAGCGGATAGATTAACTTATAAAAATAAGCCTTTTTTTCGTTTATAATTAAAAGTAAAAAAGACAGTATAAAATAACTAGTAAGATTTTTATACTTAGCGTAGCTTACTAACGGGCTAAAACTAAATCTATTATTCGGCTCGGACTTTTTCGACGCTAATAAAGCGGAAATAAGCTATAAGATAAGTATTATTACTTTCGGTTTATATAGCGATATTAAGGTATTTATACAATTTATTAGGAAAAAGGGTATTGTAATAGGGCAAGGGATTACGGGTATTGACAGCAGCTTAGGAGCCACTAAAAGCCCCCTGGAGCTACGTCACAGGGCACTCCACAGGGTATTTATAAGGTATCCACAGGGCACTCCACAGGGCAATTTATAGTGAATCACATACCTGTATTTAACTGACCTTTTCCCTCACATCTCCTTCACTTTTTTATAATAAATATCACGAGATAGTTATATATAGCTCTAGCAGCTATTATATACACTTATTTTTAACTTGATATCTTACTTTCGATTTACCCTGACACCCTGTCCTAAGACATTTGGCTCACTCCCGGACAGGCCTCAACTTCCTTGCCTTTTAATCAATCGAGCAAAACAGTCCTTTTGTACCACAAGTTACGGAAGCACAGAATTTACTAGCAACAGCCACTTAAAGTATACCTACTGTTAGACTTACTTTCGCACACAAACATTCCATTTCGTCCGATAGCCACCTATCTCCCATACAAATCGAACCAAGCTATATATTCGATCGATAGCCAGCCAGCTGCTTTATCTATATATTACATCCACGTCACTTGTCACTTACAATTTACGAATTTTCTTTTTTTATATACCAAAAACATAAAGCGCGATAATACTAGAAATACCAGACCGTATATTTTTACATATAAACCTATCCATTTTATATAGGCAATAGTAATAAGCTAATTATGCTTAATATATAGCTAAATATAGCCAGCTATTAACACATATATAATTTATATAAACGACGATATCGGATAACACCTTTTTACACACCTTAATACACCTCATCACTTAAATGCCACCTTCAGCAGCAAGGGAGGCCTTCAGCAGCAAGGGAGGCTATTAGCTGCTGCTGCTGCTGCTGTTACTGATAGCTATGGCTAGCTGACCTGTTATCACCTGACCTGCTACTGCTACTGCTACTACTAGCTATAGCTAGCTGACCTACTGTCACTTGCTGACCTGCTGTCAGCTGCTAGGGAGGCTTACAGGGAGGTCACTTAACCTGACCTGCTGCTGCTAATAGCTATGGCTAGCTGACCTGCTATCAGCTGCTAACCTACTGTCAGCTGCTAAAAAGGCTTACAAAAAGGTCACCTAACCTAACCTGCTACTGCTGCTACTGCTACTAATAGCTATAGCTATCTGACCTGTTACCCTAAGGTCCCTAGGGTGAAAATTTTTTTTTTTTTTTTTTTCAAATCTGAAGGTCAGGCATTCAAGTGTAGGGCGTATTTTCATTTTTCTTTTTTTTTTTTTTTAATTTTTCAGCTACGTGAACGCTAGCTAAAAAATCAGGGAGGAATGTAATGGGGCAAGGGATTACGGGTATTAACAGCAGCTTAGGAGCCACTAGAAGCCCCCTGGAGCCACGTCACAGGGCACTCCACAAGGTATCTACAGGGTATCCACAAGGCACTCCATAAAGCAATTTATAGTGAATCACATACCTGTATTTAGCTAACCTTTTCCCTCATATCTCCTTCACTTTTTTATAATAAATATCACGAGATAGTCACATATAGCTCTGGCAGCTATTATATACACTCATTTTTGACTTAATATCTCACTTTCGATTCACCCCGACACCCTGTCCCAAGACAGTATAATATAACGCCGTATTACTACAGCTTATAATATAATAATACCTTTATATTTAATAATAGCTATCCCTATATAATACGTAAATCTTTTTAAATATAACGAAAATAACGTAACTAAAGATTATATATTTATTGCCGAATATCCCGGCGCGTTTAATATTATAACTAATAGTAAATTATAAAAAATTGTAATAATTATTAACAGCTCCGATAAGTTAAAACAAATTTATCGTAAGGCCTATTTAAATTATATCAAAAATTATTATAATAAAAAATACGTAACTATAATATAAAAAAAAGCTTCGTTAGCGTAAATTATTATAGCCGTTATATTAAATAACAATACGCAAAATAATATATAGCTATCTTTAGAGTTTAAGATTTCCGATAATTTGGCGCAAGCTTTTCGCTTTAACGAAACTATTATTAATAACGTATAGATAGCGGTAAAAAAAGATAAAATTTATATCGGCAATAAGTTACCGTTATTAAATATAGCTAGATTAAGGAATACCCCTAAAATTAAGACAAAATATAGTATGTATATATATAATATAAAACTTAAGCTAATAAAATACTTTAAGAAATATTTCGAAAGTAAGAAATTATAAAAAAACCGCGGAATTATAAAGCTTTTAAATAACGAGAAAATAACTATTGATTTTATTAATAAATGGCAAAATTAATTTAAATTTATAATTATGCGGCCGTACGGTTTAAGTATTAAAAATTAAGAATTTCTGGATAAAATTTTCGGCAAAATATACTAAAAATATAAAATAAAATAATAAATTAAACCTACCTTTTTTAGGTATTTAATTTTCGTTATTTAGCGGACTATTAACAGTATATAAAAAGGCCGTATAATAATAGATTTAAAAATATTAAATAAAATAATTATATTAAATATATATTTATTATTTATTTAAAAGTCGATTATAAAGAAATTAAAAAAGTATATATATTTTTCGGTATTCGATTGTTTTAAGTTTTTTTATTAGCTATTTATATATCCGGATTATCGGAACCGAATAATAATTATATTATCGCGAGAATTTAAAATATTTAATATTATATTTATAGAATTTCGAAATAGCTTAATTTATATCTAGCAGTTTATAAATTAAAAGCTGCGTAAATTTTTTTTATTTATAGTAGTTTATATCGACAATATTATTATTTTTAGCCGAAATGCCGAAAAGTATGTTAAATATATTATAGCTGTATTAAATAAATTCGAGAAAATCGGTATCGCTTTAAACCTTAAGAAATTTTTCGTTGCTTATTTGTTTATTAAGTTATTTAGTTTTAACGTAAATAGTACCGGAGTTTTAATAACGGACGATAAGATTTAAGCGATTAGGAATATTGCTATATTTATTATATTTAATACTTTTAAGATATATATTAATATAACTGGATTTTTGCGAAAATTTATACCGTAATATTAGCAAAAAGTCGATTTTTTATAGTAGCGTAAAACTTAACTTTTGGCAAAAGGACGAAACGTAAATAAAATACTTAAGTCTATTAATAAATAAAGAACGTATATAGCAAAAATAAAATTTAAGCCGACAAAAAAAAAGCGTAAATTTTTTATAATCTTATAGGATTGATTGGGTAATTTTTATTATTTAGTTTATTAGAATTATAACGAGATTACATTTATTAAAATCGACGTTTTTAAAAAGCGCGAATATAGCGTAATAGTTTTTTATTTAGTTATATTTTAAAATAACGTTAATATATCTGTCGATTTAATATTTTCTATTATATTCTTATTTAAA
This sequence comes from Whalleya microplaca, assembly GCA_022497155.1. Classification (NCBI taxonomy): domain Eukaryota; kingdom Fungi; phylum Ascomycota; class Sordariomycetes; order Xylariales; family Xylariaceae; genus Whalleya; species Whalleya microplaca. Next base: position 181,402 of record MU385751.1, on the reverse strand, counting down.
ATACTAACTAGCGCTAAAATACGGTATAAAATAATAAAGCTTGAAGTTTTTTGTTTTATGTAAATATGCCGCTAGCTAAGAATATATATTTAGTTTTATATTTAAAACGTTATTATATTTACGGACTATCGGGCTACTCGAGTTATTATAAATTAAACTAGTTTAAAATTAACAGATTTAATAAAAATAAATAATAAGTTTATAACAGTATCGATATATTTATTATAATTTCGGCTAAACATACGGTATATTTCGGGAAGATTAAATTTAGTACCGGATATATTATTAAGGCTTTTAATTAAACCTAAGTAAAACGATATAAAAGATAAAACGCGAAATATTTTGGAAAATATTTTTAACGATTTCGGTTATATAATTATTACCGAGATAACGTTAAATAATAATTTCCGATAAAAGTTATATAATAAATATAAAAATAAGCAGAAATGGCGTAAACTAATTGTAACGTTAAAGTTTAGTAAAAAAAAATATTACAGTTATTATTATAAGTTATCCGATAATAGTTTTTTATATTATATCGCGGAATATAGTTAAAGGTAATTATATATATTAAATTTTTATATAGGTAATATTTTCGATATTGTATATAATAAAAAGCATTATTTCGGTTCTAAAAAAATAGCTTAAGATTTTAAAGCAGTAACTATCCCGAATTTAATAAAAAAATTACAGAATTACGTTTATAAATATCCCGATTGCCTTAAATATAAATAAGATAAGTTTAAACCGATTGGTTAGTTATAATTTATAAATAGCCCTTTTATTCCGTTTTATATATTAGTATAGGATTTTATAGTTAAATTACCGAAAGAACTTTCGCTCGGTATTATATAGTAGGTACTAGGCTTTAACGAAATCGATATATATTTAATTATAGTATATAAGTTTTTAAAAAAGTATATATTAATTACGGGCTATTTTATATATATAGCAAAAATATAGGCCGATATAATATTGTAAGTATTGCTATTTTATAATTAGGGTATATTTTATAAAATTGTTTCCGATAGGGACCCTAAGTTTATTAGCGAAATATAGCAAACTATTTTCGCCTAATTCGGAACGAAGTTTGTTATATCGATAGTTTACTATCTTTAAATAAATAGGCAGTTAAAACGGAAAAACTAGGATATTAAAATAGCTATTAAGTATTATATAGCGGTAATAGGTATGTAATAAACTATTATTTTACTAGCTTTATAATATAACCTAAATAATTTAAAGTCGTTAGTTTTAAATAAATCTTTTAATAAAATAGTTTATAATTTTAAACTTAATTTAGTTTTATTTATATTAGAAGTTTTTAAAAAAGTTATCGATTACGAAACGTTTCGTAATTTGTACTAAAAAAAAGCGAAAGTTATTATTAATTTCGCGGCCGACGATATAAAAATGCGTTATAATTTTAGATATAATTTACTTTTGTTTAATATCGGCAAAAAAGTTTACTTAAAGCTATATAAGAGATATTATTTATTAGGCGATCCGTTAAGGAAATAAAGCTAATAACGTACCGGACTTTTTATAATTATTAAATATATAAAAAACCTAATATACGAATTAAATTTTCTTAAATATTAGAAGGTTTACCGGGTAGTTTTAATGGCGTAACTGTTTTTAGTTCCGATAAATAATAACTTATAGTATTATAAAAAACTTAGATTAGGTTAAGTTTTTATTAATAGCGATAACGAAAAGTAAAAATCTTTCGAGATTAATTGTTTACTTAAATATAAAGTATTAAAAATCGGCGGCTATTTTATTTTAAAATATCTGGTGCGTTAAAAAAGGTATAAGGTAATGTATAATAAGTAGTACTTACGGGAATTACTTATATAAAATATATTTGAACTGGTAGCTAAATTTAACGCTAAAAATAAGCTGTTTTTAAATAAGCTTAAGTTTAAAACGATATCCGAAATGGCAGTTTTTTCCGTTTAAACCGATTTAAATACCGATTTTTCCCCGGCTAATTCGAGTTCCGATCTAGGTTAAGACTGGAAGATTATCTATATTATTCCGAAAATAAATATCGAAATATAATTGCTACAAAAAATTTCTTAAGGAAGCTATAATATTATATATATATTTTATATATCGTTTATATATTATTAACGCTTTAAGTAGTATAAATATAAAAAGAAAAAATACGAACCTTTATTTCTTATAAGATTATATTTCGTTACGGACTTATTTCGTTAACAATATAGTTAAATATTATATTATTTTTAATATATATTTATTTACGAAATTTAATATAGCGGCGGTAAAGAAGTATTTAGCTTATAGCTATAGCGAAGATAAGTAAAACGGATAAAGACGAGATGTTATTTGCTAAAAAATTATTATATCGAAATTAAACGAAATGGATTTTACGCTTATAATTATTTTAATAAAGAATTCGCGAAAGTATACCGCTAAAAATATATTTGCGGTTTTATCTAAAAATATTAAAACCTTTTAAAAACGAGTTTTAATAAATATGCCTATAGTATTTTAGGTAAATATTAATAAAACGTTAATATATATAAAGCTATTTTATCCCGGTAAAATAATAGTAAAAACTATTTTATATAAGGAAGTTAAAAAAAAGCTAAAGGCTTTATAGTAAAAATAAGCGACAAATTTAACGACAAAATTACTGCGACTAAGTAAAAAGTAGCTAGAAGTTTTTAGATTATATAATAACGCCTATAGTAGTATAAGTTTTATTTCTAAAAAAATCGTAGCTCTTTTAGAAAAAACCGGATTAATATAGCTATTAAATAAACCGTTAGTGGAATAAAATATTAATAATTAATAACGTATAAATTTGTCGAATTTAAATCCCGCTAAATTATAACGAAACGAAACTTTAATAGATTTAAATTCCCGACAGCCTATTAAAAAAAAGGTTATTACTAATACTATTATAATAGATCTTACTAGAAACAATAAAGCTCCTGCCGGACCTTAAAACTTAAGACTGCCTAATACGGGTAATAAAAATAAAGGCAAAACAGTACGATTTATATTAGCCGATATCTCGACGTCTGATATATTAAATAAAGCTAAAAAAAAAATATAAGCCGTATTAAATTATCTAACAGTATTATATTCCGATAAAAATTACAGGTTTTAAGTAAATAATAATAACATATACGAAAGCGTTAGTTCCGTAAACGTAAAGTTTCGTATAATATTATTCGAAAACTAAAAAAAGATTTAAAAAGCCAAATAAAAAATTCTGAAACTAAAAAGTCGAGTTTTTGTCCTAAAGAAAAAATATAATTAATTAATTACCTCTTATTAAAAGTCGGCAAAAGATATTATTAATATATAAGTAAAAATAAATAACCTAACAGCAAATAAAACCTCGCAAGTATTTGTTAAAAAAATAAATACTGTTAAACGAAAAGTCGATACCGAATTAACGGATTTCTAAATAAAATTAAATACCGAATTAAATATTGCGAAAAATAAATTCGATAAAGAAATTTATTTTGCTTAAAGTAATTTTAATAATGCGGTTAATTTAATATAAGCCGGTATTCGCGATAATATTTATAACGTTTTATAAAACCTTAAAAAGTTTTTCGATAACATTAAGTAATAAATAATTTCGTTTATAAAAATAATTATTTATTCCGAAATAAATAAGCTATTTACTTTATATATATTAGTGCCGGCAATCCTTAAACGCGGATTTAGCGACTAATTATATTCGACTTTTTTAGTTCGGTTATCCGGTTTGATTTCTTTCGTTTTATCGGATTTTTTCTGTTTTTTCGGTTTTTTTTTTATCTTTTTTTTAACGTTCGGCGTTAGGCAATAATCGATAATAAATTAGCAAGCAAGATTTAAATTATTAATATATATATTAATAAATATCTTACCTTAAGTTACCGGTATACATATTACCCTTAACGGTATTTTATTTTATTTTATTTTAACTTCTGTCGTTAGTATACGTATTATTACGACGTTTATTTTATCCGACCTTATTTTCTGTCGTTAATATACATATTATTACGATACTTATACTTTATCGATATACGTACTATCGTTAAACCGCAAACACTTTTAATATATATATTATTATTAGCGAAACTTTTTTCGTTAAAGGAACTTTTAGCTCGCTCGAGAATAATAGAAACGGCGTTTTAAAACATTTTAATTTTAAAATAAATATATATATTACTATTGTTATAAATAAAAATTTTAAAAATAAAACGATAGTAATTAATAATAGAACTAATAAATTTATTACTTTTACTATAATTAATAAATAATAAGGACGTTATTTTTTTTTTAGGGACGGGGTGTTTGTTAGGCTTACAGCTATATATACTTTATTATATACACCCTTTATAGCGCAGCTATAGGTGGGTGGCTAAGGAGGTGGCACAGCTACCTCTCTCCTTATATAGCTATAGCTTTACTTATATACAGATAGCTTAAATTATCATTAATTATATACATTTTAGCCTCACATAAATACCTACCGGTATATACTTAAAATAACCTTAAAACAGCTAGGTATAAGGTGACCACGTGACCTTTAAGCCGTGTTTATTAAAATCTTAAAACTGCCATTATTAAGCTTTATATATACTTATCGACTTATATAAATTACATTAAAAATTAGGTAATTTACTAAATGTATTATAGGTTTTTATCGCCTTAACCATTAGCTTTAAGACCTTTTTTTATACCTCCTCCTTTAATATTTTTAAAGCTTTTTATTTAACGCCGTTAATACCTTTCCTTTAAAGTTACGCCGATCGGAGGGTTGATTTTTTATTTTATTAATTAAATCTAAATAGCTAGTATTTTTTCCTTTTTCTATTTTTATTTTTAGAAGCTTACGCCGTTATTACTATTAATATCCCTATTATTTACGATAGTTTCAGGTCGGCCTTTCAAGTAAAAACTAACCCTATTTAGTAACGATATGTCTAGTCGCCGCAGTCTTATTTTACGGCTGTTGCAAAATTCAACAGCCGCCACAATGACTGCGGCGGCTGGACTGCCTACTTTATAAGGTAAAGTTGCCTAGAAAACAGGGGGTATACAACCCCGTTTTTCATAAAGCTGGCTGCCGCCGCTGCGGGAGTTGTGCACGACTTGTAGCTGTTATACAGCTGTATATCACAGCTAAAGGGGGTAAGGTTCGGTGGAGAGACCCCCCTGTGGTGGCAAAAAGATACATTTTTGATCGAAGCCAGTGGCCGCAGTCAAGTTGGTAAACACGGCCTTAGGCATGGTGCGACCTGTTGTAGTCGCCAATTACAGTTTACACTAGTTTTATTAGTTAACAAGAACCAACCTCAACAACATATCATTCTTGATGATACGTGATCAATCTTTAACTCATCTGGACTATGACTAAGACTTTCCGAAGGAATATTTAATGCAATGCTTAGAATTTACCTACGATAGTGAGCCCGCTAGTTGGCTAAAGTCCACTTCTACTCCAAGGCCAATGTGGGCAATTCAAGTTCTGGAATATGCAAAGATTTATTAATCGTGAACATTTTGAACTACAGTATACTTTGTCCTCAGCCCTGTCAGCCCTGTGTTCCAAAGGTTATTGACAACCGCAAAACCCAATATCCAAAACAGCAATTGTAGAGTTCTAGCAGAGCATAGATGATACCTAGACACAAAGCTGTTGCTGTGCTTACTTAAATAGGGGCCACCAGGCAGCTCCAGGCATCTGGAAAACCATGGAGGTATTACACGATGCTTCGTCCTGTCCTGCCGTCACACCACATGGCATGTTGCACTATGTTCGCTAGCGAGCGCGGACTGGCTTTTAAAGCCTAAGCCAGGGGTTTTGCCGTTAGAGGATAATAGCCGTCGACAACCTGAAAATCTAGGCCCTTGAATGACATTAGCGCCATTAGTTGGAGCGAGGCTCTCTTCGACGCTACGATTTCAAGCCAACCACCATTACTAGGGACATTCTGTCAATGCTACCAAGTATTCATTTGTCAAGCGACATTAATCAAGTAGTATAATCTCTAAGAAGAGGATTGCGCACAAGTGCGCATGTGTTTGAGCATTTCTCCAAAGTCAGCAGACCGACGTTGGTTGACAATGGAGTTGACGAAGCTGTCGCGTCTTGTAGGGCGAGGCAATCAAGTATATAACTAGATGAAAGGATCGTTCAAAGCGTTGCTCGATGCGATCACATAATTATCTTCCCGAACGATAGCACTAGCATGATTTCCGTCATAATCAGTGGAGCTCCCCAGGACCCCATGCTCCACTACGATCCGCTAAACCAAAAGGGAGGACATAACCAGATATCAGATGGTCGTCAATGTCTCTTTTCCTTGCACTCTCGCAAGTCACTTTCGCCATGTCGCTCTTTGGCATTGTAGATAGCCAATCAGTCTTCTATCTCGACGCCAATCTACAAAGCACTACGGCAACACCGACGAGAGGAGGGATTTGCCAAGCATGTATCTACCTGGCTACGGTAAGAGGATGAGGTATGTAATGTGGGGGAGTTCTCACACGTTATCTTTCTGTCTTTGACCTATGTATACATACCCTCGGCCGGTATTCGAGTCGCTCGCTCTAGCAAAGCGGTCGCGGTTTATTAGTTCTTCTTCTGACGAGGACTCGTTTTTCTCTTGTCATCTTACAATACAAACTATGCTTGAAGCCCTGCTTCCCACATGCCAGTGTCATTACGCGACCTTATCATTCACCTATATAGAGTCTGACACCCCATGGTTTCTTTTCCAATAAGGCGAATTTAACTTTCTCTTCCCCCCATTCAGCCGCATCGTCATAGCTGAGGTCTTGGTTTCCATTACTCAAGAATTACCTAATTCGAGGGACCCCTATGGTACTCAACCACTAGCCAACCCCCGGCCCGTCTATCGTCGCAATGAATAGACTTCACACTTCTAAGCTCAATAATTGGGCCGACAAGGTCGCTGTTGACCATGAGGAGGGTCTCACCACCGCCCAGCTGATGGTAAGGCTACATCTGCTGCTGATATGACCTTATCCCATTGGTCAATCATCGTCGCCGCCAACGAAGGTCGCCCAAGTCATCCAGAGCTGACCGATAGTAGTTGACAAACAACGATCTTAAGCCTGTCGAGCCCCAGAGACGCCAATGGGGACCATGGAACTTTGTCGGTTTCTGGATCGCTGATTCCTTCAATATCAACACGTGGATGATCAGCTCGACCATGATCGTGAATGGGTTGTCCTGGTGGCAATCTTGGTTGTGTGTGTGGATTGGATACGCCATTGCTGCTGGTTTCATCTGCTCTACCGGTCGCATTGGTGCGATGTACCATATTGGTTTCCCTGTCGTGAACAGATCCAGCTTTGGCATCTGGGGTAGTCTTTGGCCCATATTTAATCGCGCTGCCATGGCTTGCATTTGGTATGGCGTGCAGTCGTATATTGGTGGACATTGTGTTTACCTCATGATTCGATCGATCTGGCTCAGTTGGGTAAGTTTCAGTTGACCGGGTTGGCGTCCTTGCACGACGGCTGACATCGGAATATTAGGATCGCAACACTATCCCGAACACGTTCTCGGCCGCGTCAGAGACCACTACGGCGGACTATGTCTCGTTCTTTCTTTTCTGGCTCTTATCATTGCCAGCCATCTGGTTCCCCGTACACCAGATTCGCCATCTTTTCACAGTGAAGGCCTATTTTGTTCCTTGCGCCGGAATTGCTTTCTTCATATGGGCTCTTGTTCGTGCCGGTGGCGCGGGTCCTATCGTACGACGGGGAGCAACAATCGAAGGAAGCGACCTTGCCTGGGAATTTATCAAAGGTGTCATGAGCTCGATCGCCAATTTCGCAACTCTCATCGTCAACGATCCTGATTTCTCTCGATTTGCGGGTAAGCCGCGCGACGCCCTCTGGTCACAGCTCTTTGCTATTCCTATCGGCTTTGCTGTCACTTCTTTCATCGGAATCTTTGTGTCATCTAGCTCGGTCGTAATATATCCAGGCAGCGAACCGATCTGGGATCCTCTTGACTTGTTGGAGAAGTTCATGTGAGTAGCATTCTAATTCGTCTCTGATTACTTCCCGTCTGGTTTTGGGAACCTTTTCTTCCGGATGGGCCCTTAAGCTTTCAACAATGTGTCAAAATGTCTTGACAGAAAAAATATTGACTCTAGATAATGTAGTGACGATGGCGGTTCGGGCCAACGATTTGGTGTTTTTGTTATCGCATTGGCGTTTGCGCTCGCCCAATTAGGCACAAATATCGCCGCGAACTCCATCTCAGCAGGGACTGATATGACAGCGTTATTCCCTCGATTCATCAATATCCGCCGTGGCGGCTATATCTGTGCACTTGTCGGCTTAGCAATGTGCCCATATAACCTACTTGCATCCGCCAATCAATTCACGACTTACCTCTCCTCCTATTCGGTGTTCCTCAGTTCGATTGCGGGCGTTATGTGCAGCGACTACTACTTTGTTCGTAAAGGTTACCTCGAACTCAAGGAGCTATACGATGCCAGGAAGACTGGTCCCTATTTCTTCACCTTTGGTTTCCACTGGAGAGCATACGCGGCATACATCAGCGGCATTCTTATCAATGTGGTAGGCTTCGCAGGGGCTGTAAATGGGGGCAACGTTCCTATCGGCGCCACGTACATCTACAACTTCAACTTCTTTTGCGGGTTCATCGTTTCTTCGGGAATGTACTGGATCTTGTGTAAACTGTCCCCTATCCCCGCATGCAGCGAGACGTGGATGGAAGTTGGCGAATCCATTGATGAGGTCACACTTGCCTACAACAATGGTAGTAGCCAACAAGACTTAGATGAGGAGGCTGTTTTAGGGGCCAAAAACGACAAAGACAACATCAACACAACGTATGGTGCTGCTTGATCGAGGCAGAATGAGAGACTTGGATGAATATAAGCTGAAGCTTGAAGAGAGGTCTCTGTTTTGAATAGATGTCTAGATGATATGATGTTAAATAATACCAGTTCTTTTACCATTATGAGCACTTACCAGTGGGAATAAGGAATAGGAGGCTATGATACCTTAAACATGTGGTTCAGTTACTTCACAGTCATTGTATATCTATGGTTCTTGGCGCTATATGCACTCTTTCTATAACGAGTTATTGGATGGAAGAGATCTATAACAGACTGGAAGATCACACAGAGCAATCACGTAGAACACTTCGAAGACAGTCCAAGCATATCGCTGTGTCTTTTATGTATGAGTTATATGCGAGGAGTGAGCGTAAGCTTAGTTACAAATTCTGCATACCTGACAACCGCGACTTGCATTGCTGCTCCATCGTTTCGCTATCACTGTCTACATTGTAACTGCTACTTTTGTGAATGCATTTATGCTTTATCTTCTCTTCACGCGATACATTCAATATTCCCTCTTTGAAATTATCGCCGAGGTATGATCTTTCTCCATACCTACTTGCATATAGGATTTCTCATGATCATTTATGTCAAAGAAAACATTAAGACACTGGCACATCGGCGATCAGAAGACGAAAGAATACACGAAATGATCATTTATTTTGAACTATATCTGAACATCTATCTGTCACTATCGATAAATGTTAACATATAGAATTATATTGTTGTGTTGCATAGTCAAACTATGCTCCTACTTTAAGAGATATCTTAGAGCCGTTGTCATATCATTTCCGCATATATTTGTATATCCCAGCCCCGATATGAATATATATCACCAACGACCACTTTTCAAGCTAAACTTTGAAAAGGGAGGGATAAGTTTCTGCAGAGATTGCGAAATACTAGATAGAAGGGGACATGGTGTATTCATCCATGAACGTGAACTACATACGTTGTTAGGATATTAGGCAGGTGTGTATATTCTAGAGTAGTGTGGAGGTAAAACCTAGAATAACATTTCTTCAAGGCTGACATGTTTACATGTGGATGATACAGTGACTAGATGATATCTTGCGGAAACCCTCCTACTTAAAGGTATACAATCACAACAAACCCGAGTAGGAAATTGACTTCTTCTCATGCTCACTTAGTAGGCTGATGCTTAACAAAATGATCGTAGGGCTGTTGCAGGTTCAAGGTCAGACGATTGTCCAATCAATGAGCTATTCAGCATCGTACCCAGAGAACATCAGCGCTTTGAGTAACTACTTATAACGACTTCACGTAGGTGCATGTGGCTCATGATGCAGTCTACTCGTATCTCACCTGAATCAATCCATAAATATCCGAAAACCAGTGGTTATATAAGGTTAGCTAGTCCCTGATTAGAATGATTGTATAGCCGCCCATAATACAAGCTCTTAATATCAGTGTAAATTCAGCGGAAGCGGAGCAGATTATAAAATTTAACTTGAAATAGTTAATACACCGGAGTATAGAGAATGATTAAGTCATAGTCGTATTGGCCTTAGCTTCCAAAAGGGCTTGTATTCTCAAGTACCATGGCATTCGTCGCCACATATATAGGGAGTAGTGATATGGAAGCGATAAAGTGCTCATAAGGCACGAAGTATTGACACCCACACTGAACAAGAGCGAAGTTGACGAGAAAGCAACCAGCCTACTCCAGCTCGGATTCGCAACCTACCAATGTAAAAGGAACTACAGCTCTGGTGATGGAGCCGGCTTCCAGTACCACATTGCGCTCGGCTAATATAACCGGAGTACCAAACTACGACATGCTGGGGTCCAAAAATACCGACGGGGGATAATACTTCCACGAGTGGCTTATTATATATATAGAGAAGAGGAGCTTCGTATTGTGAATATCCCGCCGGGGTCGAGAGTAGGTAACCCAAATCGGGCAGGTCGGTACCACTTGACTGGGTCTGGAGACACCCAGCAGAGGACCATATCTACGGATTGGCCAGATGCAGAGTCGTATCATAAATGAAGCCTACATATTCGAGGAGCTCTTATAGCAACGGGAGACCGCGACTATCCGCCAGAGATATACAAAATGAGGTAGCCAGCCCTCCTCTTCAATTCGACCGCGGATGATCCTCACGAAGGGCCAGATACCTAACCAATCATGACTGCGACAATGGGAACGCTACACTTACTCACCGTGGCCTCGGCAGTCCTGACCGGAGCAGTCCTCGGCCAGACGACAAGCTTCCTATCAACCGGCAACCCCATCCTCGCCGACGGCACCATCTACTCCGCGGACCCGGCGCCCCTGGTCGTGAACGACACGGTATACATCATCGCGGGGCGCGACGAGGCCGGGCCGACGGAGAACAGCTTCGTGATCAACGAGTGGGAGGTGCTCTCCGCGCGTGACCCGAGCCCGGCAGGCGGCAGCGAGTGGACGCTCCACGGCGCCGTCGCGCGCCCGCACGACATCTTCGCCTGGGCGGCGCCGGGCACCGCGTACGCGGCGCAGGTCGTGCAGGGCGCAGACGGGCGGTTCTACCTGTACGCGCCCTTCACCCAACGCGCGAGCGCCGCCGCGGACAGGTTCGCGATCGGCGTCGCGGTCGCGGACTCGCCCCTGGGGCCCTTCGCGGACGCGCACCCGTCCGGCCCCATCATCTCGCAGACGGTGCCGGAGCCGGGGAACACGATCCAGAACATCGACCCGACGGTGCTCGTCGACGAGGACGGGCGCGCGTACATCTACTTCGGGACGTTCGGGCAGCTGCTAGCCTACGAGCTGGACGGCGGGGACATGGTGACGATCAAGAACGCCGATTCGGGGGCGACGCGCGTGGACTCGCTGACGGGGTTCTTCGAGGCGCCCTGGCTGCTCAAGCGCGGGGGGACGTACTACCTGCTGTACGCGGCGAACAACGCCGGCGCGGACTCGCCGTGCACGCCGACGAGCTACCACGCGTGCATCGCGTACGGGACGGCGGAGGCGGCGCTCGGGCCGTGGACCTTCCGCGGCGTCGTGCTCGACATCGTGTCGTCGACGACGTCGCACGCGGGCGTGTTCGCGGTCGGCGAGACGTCGTACCTGGCGTACCACACGCGCGACGCGGAGGGCGGCGGGCACTTCCGCCGCAGCGTCGCGTTCGATGAGCTGGAGTGGGATGACAGCGCGGAGCCGCCGGCGATTCGGAAGGTGGTACAGACGAGGCGCGATCCGGGGCCGCGTGAGCCCAGTCGGAATGTGGCGCCGCGCGCGACGGCGGAGGCGGCGGGGGATACGCCTATTCAGTACTGGATCAAGGCGGTTAACGATGAGCGCGTGGAGGCGAATCCGCTTCCGCCGGACTACTGGTGCTCCTACGCGGCGGAGCAGTCGCCGCGGACTAGTACCCTGACGTATGCGTGGAACACCACTGTGCAGCTGAACGGGACGAGCATGGCGTTCTTCGCGGACCAGAAGGCCGGGTCGAATATCGGCGTGCCGCCGCCGGCATCGTGGTATGTTGAGTATCTGGATGCCGAGGGCGAGTGGGCTGCTGTTACCCTGGTTGGATCTGAAGACTATCCGATGGAGGCCACGGATTCGCCGGTGGAGGTTGGGTTCGAGACGGTTTCGACCACGGGACTTAGGGCAATACTGACGGCTTCGGGTGGGGATGGCCAGTTTGCAGGTGTTGGTGTCAAGGAGTGGTTCGCATTTGCCCCGACGGCGTCATAATATGTTAGCGATGGATTATGACTTCGATTTATCAAGCGTTGCACTCTTCAACTATGCCAGCCTTGAACATCACTATACACATCCTGTTTACTGGTAATGGGAACCTGTTAATGGGGGAGAAAATGATGGCTGGAGTATAAGACGCACCATGATGAGTTGAAAACTTGTCGAGAGATCGACTCGTAGCTTACTTACACATGTCGTTGGAAATAAGGTGTATGAGAAAAGACTATTGTTAGAAGGCCGTTGGCTTGTGCCGTAGGCCAGGAGGCAACTGTGCTATGGATGTACAGCATCTAACTAAAAAGATTTCTCGTACAACATACTATTATCTCAACCACTGCTTCGTCCTCGAAAGCCCATCACATTGGGCGTCCACGAACGCCTTGCCATGAGTATAGGACATTTGTCCCAGATTTAATCCCACAAACGCCGCCTCCATGCAATTTCAGTCTAACATGAACGTCTAAACAAGGGGATAAACCCCGGTTCGGAAGAGCACCGTACCCGCTGATGGTAATCGCTGTAACCTGTGTGTATCAACCATTATACGGTATGCCTGCTACCAGACAGATTTCGTCTACCGTCCTTGAACCAGACGTCGTCTCCGCTCTTCCTTCTCTCGCTTCAGCTTCTCTTCTAGAGCTTGCTCACGTTTGTCTTCCTCGCGTGCTAGAAGTTCGGCTCTTCGCTCTTCTACGTCGATATCTGATATGCCGGCTTCCATGTCACTAGATGCATCCGAGTCATATCCGTAACGACCGCCACGAGGATCGGGCTCTTCCTCCTCATCATCATAATCGATAAAATCATCCATATCGTCGTCGTATTCTTCTTCGTATCTCTTCGGACGGCTCGGTTTCGGAGGGGCAAGGAGACCACCTGCACGACTAGCCCCAGGACGCTGGCTGCTTTTAGAAGCAGATGGCTTGCTCGACGTTGCGCCAGGCCGAGGACGTGCAGTTCCGGTATACCCAGTTGTGGCAGTTGCAGACTTCTTGACCTTCTTCTCCGGGACTTCACTTTCTGACGGACCAGGTCTCTGCTTACCCCCTGCTTTTGTGCTCTTTGCAGTACCGTTGCGGCTTATATCTCGTGGCGTAGCCCCAGGACGTGCAGCATCACGAGAAGGCGCAGCTTGTGATCGACCATTCCCAAGAGACGATTTCCCTTGGCGTCCCTTCATACCAGGCTTCTGCTCCGATTTCACAGCGTCTCTTTCTTTCTTCATGGGCCTATCATTAGGCTTATGCTGGATCATCCCAACCTTTCCCATCGTCTGCTGAGCCTTGGCACCGCGTGCCATGATTTCTGCAAATGATCCTTTCTTGGGTGGTGCCTTGTTCGGATCTGTGGTGGTCGGGGTTGTAGGAGAGGGTTTCGCAGGAGCCACCTTGGAGGCAACCAACGAGGCCGAGTTCAGCTTCGGCCGGCTAGCAGAATCTGAAGACTGCTTCGACAGGGAAGAATTTGACAACGGCGTAGGCGTAGGCCTGCCATTTGAAGAAGAAGATCCGGTCGTACGCTGACCGTTCGGCGCGGGTGGTTGATACGGCCGGGCGTTTGTAGAAGGCGAGTTTGTGCGATGCGGCAGAGTCGAGGTGGCACTTTTCGCTGGACGCGACGTTAAGTACGAGCGTTCAACGACACTCTCCTGTGCATTGCGGGTAATCTTACTTGCCGAGTACGAGCCATCCTGCTGCCGTGCTTTGATGGCTTTTGCCGAGGTCACATTATTGGAATCATCTTCGGCCTTACGCTTGACGCCAGATGGCGTTTGGGTCTTCGCAGACGGCGCAGACGGCGCGGGAGACGATTTCCCGCCAGAAATCTCGGCGAGGAGGTCACCTATCTGTTTGCGCATAGTGTGAGAACCCAGACTAAGAGTTGGATTTGGGGGCGAGTTAGATGATCTTGACACATACCGGCATGGTGAAGGAGGTATTCGGGCGACGGAGAACCTGGGGAGGGCAGGCGGATCGCCGTCACAACTTGTCGTGTGCCTCAGGCGTCATAAGTCGCCGGGCTGTGTCATATGCAATGACTGTCTCGACCAGGTGCTGATGCGGGTGCGAAATGGCGAGCAGGTGACCAGCGATGGAGTTCGCTATGTCGGTGCCAGAGTACTGATGATGTTTCACACGAGTCCTCTGCGATCAAGGTTAACGATGACGGGCGGCAGGCAATATCGAGTGCACAAAGAACACGGGTGGTTAGGTGTAGGGATTGTTTGCTGCAAGCGGTGGTGATAAGAAAATGAAGGCTTGGACCATAGAAATCGTACGAAGTAATGAAGTACTTTTGTACCCGAGCAACCACGCTGTACCTAACATATGGTAAACTGTACAAAGTACTTCAATATCCAAAGTTATCCTGTCCCACATGCGGACGTGGCTTGGATACGTCATTTCAATGCTTTAATTCGCCAGCAGCGCGACCACTTGGCTCCAGCTGGGCGCAGCTGTGTGGCTCAAGCACTTCTGGCACGTGGGCGGTCTGGGTACTGAGTTCCCTACCTTACCTACCTTATCTTAGATAATCTGTTGGGTACGGAGTACCTAGGTATCTAGATAATGTTGGTCCGAGTGTTCCAATCCACTCATGAGGGACCCTAATCAGGTGATAGCCGAGGACCCACCCCGCTGCCCACAGCCAATGCACATCACAAAATCTACCCTACCTTACCTTACGCACAAGGAACCTTTTTCTCGCCGAAGCGATCACAACTCCCACATCGACCTCGTCATACCGAACATTTCTCCCAGAACTCGAAGGCTCAGTCTCCGCCCAGGTTTGCGGTTAAATTGATTGATTTCTCGTGTTCTTACACCATTACTCTCGTCTCTCGTAAGTATTCCCGAGCGCATTCTCATCTGTCGGCATCTTTGCGATTCAACATATATCTTGTCGTCCACCCCTGTTATCATCATCGCATCGCAAAGAACACAGCCAAGAAAACACAGGATCAATCTAACCAAATACCGACGATCACAGAACCAAAAAGACAAAATGAAGCACCTCGCAGCTTTCCTCCTCCTCAGCGTCGCTGGCAACACCTCGCCTTCGGCTGACGATGTCAAGACCGTCCTCGAGTCCGTCGGCATCGAGGCTGACGACGACAGACTGGAGAAGCTCCTGTCTGAGCTGAAGGGCAAGGACATCAACGAGCTCATCTCCGAGGGTTCCTCCAAGCTTGCTTCCGTTCCCAGCGGCGGCGCTGGTGGTGCGGCTGCTGGTGGCGCCGCTGCCGCCGGTGGTGGTGCTGCTGCCGAAGAGAAGGAAGAAGAGAAGGAAGAGGGTATGGCTCTACTGCATATCCACCTACCCTGGCCGTATATACTAACATGTCGCAATAGAGAACGAGGAGTCCGACGACGACATGGGCTTCGGTCTCTTCGAGTAAGCGGATCATATATCTGTTTGCGACAACGAAGCAGTACGATTTCGGAGAAGTGGCACAAAAATGGGCTAGGGCGGTCGTGCATGGTATCTGGCGTGGAAGGATCTGCATCTGATTGGTCTCATCGGAATCGGAATCGATTAAGGTATCTAGAGTTGGCCAAGGCAAATACAGTCCTGCTTCTCCGACTTCTCGGCGTACGCTTGCACCATGACGGGCTTAATTGACGTGTAGAAATGACTTCGTGTGAGTGTGCTCGCGTGTTAGTGCGTGTAAACGAGTTCATGATATCTGAAGGTTTTAACCCCCCCTATCTATCCCATGCCACGATCTATGGCACCATTTCTCGTGAAGTGGGATGACTTGGTGGGAACAGATCAGGACCTATGCAACAATGGAAGTAGAGGCTGTGGGTTTGACAGTCGCATCCCCATACCTATACTTGTGATTGCGTCTTTATTGGTCGATTTCGACACTGGTTGAAGAGGCTGGGAGGGTGTCGCATAACTGCATTGGCATCTATCCATCAATTAGCACACTAGCAAATGTGGAGAGATCCCCTTTTGCAATGTGACCGAGGGGCAGCATTACCGATTTTATGCAGCTACCTAATAGATAAATATGCATCTTGCGCATTGTCGGCCCCTGATTGGCTACCAAGACGCCGATTCATGCGGTTGCCCCGGACAACGCCGGGAAAAACGAAAAACGCTGCCAAGCTGGAACGTAGGAACAAGGGAACCGGGGACATCCTTCGATCAGCATCAACGCGCCACATACTTTTTGCATTGCGCGCCGCATTCCTGTCGTCTTTGCTATCCGACTGCAGTTTTTGGATCATGACCTGCTCGGACACGTAAAACATCCATTAAACCGACCGATCTCACCTTCAATTGCGGATTCGACGCGCTCTTAACCAATTGCTTGTATCCAACGAGATATACACACCAGAGCTTCACATCAACAAATGGCGGCCGCTTCGCCAACGCCCGCCGCCTCCGGTCCCCATTACGCGGCACCCACGAGGAAATCCTCGCTCAGGTCGGGCTTGAGAAGTGCTCACGCGAGGCCTCAGCCCTCCCGCGCCGAGTCCAATCCAGCACCAGCAGCAGTCCATGGATCCAAATCGCAATATGCAGCAGGAAACGACAGCTCCGATGACGAGATCCCTGTTCCTATGAAGCTCAGTGCTCTCACCAAAGCCCTTCTTAATGACGAAGGACCCGAACCGGACCGGGACCACGGTCGTGTGAGGACTAGAGCTCAAAGCAATCGACCCTCGTCGCCAGTCCGTTCTGAGCAAGACAAGCCTGTCAAGAGACGCAGTGCTCTGAGTGCGTCGGTAGCTTCAGTCGGCGAAGAAAGGAGACATACTCGCGCTAGTAGCGCACAACTGTCTTCACGGCCGACTTCACCTGTGCGGAGCCAGCCTAGTCAGCCGAGTCAGCCTAGTCAACCCAGCCAGTCCAACCAACGAAGAGAAAGCAGCAGCCCTGTCAGAAAGAGAGTCGTGCGATTAAGTACTACGCCCGCCATAGGTGCAGCTGCCGCTGCCGCCCCTTTTCCACCTTCAAAAAGGAGGTCAACGTCATTATCGACTTCGCAGAACAAGGGCCGACCACCAAGCCAAGATAGTATAGCCGAGGAGAAAGCTGATGGTTCAGAGCTCAAGGACAAGGACAAGGACAAGGACCTTAATACGCCTGCCCATCAAGGTCGCGTTGTTCGCATTGCCGTCGGGTCATCCGGCAAGGGGGGTCGATCGGCTGGCTCCTCTGCAGTGTCTTCGAGACGAACAGACTCTGCATCGTTTCGTTCTCACGCCTCTCAGTCTGAGGAAAATGACGCACCAGATGCTCCTCAGACCGCTCCCCGGCAACAAGGCGCTTCAAATCCGGGCAGTGCTTCCCGAATCGGCTCTAATGGGTCGAGGAGCCGCAACGAGGAGAACCAAGCGATGCAAGGCTCTATGCGTGTCAAGAGAGTTGGCAAGGTACCCGGAAGCTTCCTGAGCGGTCCGGCTCGCCGAGGCAGAAGGAGACAGAGCGAGG
This sequence comes from Whalleya microplaca, assembly GCA_022497155.1. Classification (NCBI taxonomy): domain Eukaryota; kingdom Fungi; phylum Ascomycota; class Sordariomycetes; order Xylariales; family Xylariaceae; genus Whalleya; species Whalleya microplaca. The sequence continues at coordinate 163,354 of MU385751.1, read as the reverse complement.
AAGATGCCGAGAACGAAGGAGAAGCCCTGCGATCCGGCCAAGAACCTGACAGACAACTACCTCAGGATCTTGGCGACTTTGAGCCGGGAGATAACCTTGCCTCTTCGTACTATGTGCCCGACCGTCTCGCCTCAGGAAGTCCTGTTAGCGCCAAGAGTTCCGCGAACGGGAGAGTACTGCCATCAGCAGAAAACGAACGACCTTCAGAACAACGGCAACCTTCGCCCGATCGAGATGAAATTCTCATCCCACATTATCGACTCCCTCCGCAGAGGCCCGAGTTGCCGGCAAGACACGATCAAGAAAATGAAGTTCCGTCAACCTTTAAGAGGAACAAGCCTGCCGGAATCGCCTATTTGGAAACCGAGTTACCGAAGAGTTCGGCACGTCCTTCAAGTGCTGCTGAGGTGGGCGCTTTGCGTCCCGCCTCGCCTGAGCGGAAGGCCCTGTCATCCCTAAGTCAGAACACACCTCGTCGATCAGCACCGGCGCCGCCTCCGAAGATGTCCATCCTGGATGCGGCCACGTCCGCAGCCGGGGCGGCTACTACTGTTCAAGCCGCAAGGAGGCGAAACTATATGAAAGTTAACGGTAAATGCTACACCCGGCTGGACTCTCTCGGCCGCGGTGGAAGCGGAAAGGTGTACCGCGTTGCAGCCGACAACGGTAAGATGTTTGCGTTGAAACGGGTTTCCATAGAAGGCGCCGACGAGAACACTGTCCGGGGCTACAAGGGTGAAATCGATTTGCTGAAGAAGCTGAGCACCGTCGAACGGGTCATTACCCTGTTCGACTACGAGATGAACGAAGAGAAACAAGTACTTAGCCTGGTAAGCAATGAACCAACTCCTCGGTCCTCCTTTATTATGTGACTCTTTACTAACGCGACATGCAACATCTAGCTTATGGAGATGGGTGAGCTGGATCTTAACACGCTCCTTCGCCTGCGGCTCTCGCCCGAGAACGCGAAGTTCGACCCTGTGTTCGTGCGCTACTACTGGCAGGAGATGCTGGAGTGCCTGGCGGCGGTGCACGCGCACGACATCGTGCACTCGGACCTGAAGCCGGCGAACTTCGTGCTGGTGCAGGGGCGGCTGAAGCTGATCGACTTCGGGATCGCGAACGCGATCCAGACGGACGAGACCGTCAACGTGCACCGGGAGACGCAGATCGGGACGCCGAACTACATGAGCCCGGAGAGCCTGATCGACTCGAACGCGGCGGACCCTTCCGTCCCCCGGCACAGCAGCAGCAGCCTCAGCATGGCGAGCGCGCACCCCGCCGTCGCGCGCCCGAAGCTTATGAAGCTCGGCAAGCCCAGCGACATCTGGAGCCTGGGCTGCATCCTATTCCAGATGGTGTACGGGACCCCCCCCTTCGGCCACATCCCGAACCAGATGGCCCGCTGCCACGCCATCATCAACTGGCAGTACGAGATCGAGTTCCGCGAGCGCGGCGTCGGCGACGTCCCCGTGCCGCCCTCGCTGCTGCGCACCATGCGCCGCTGCCTCGCGCGCGACCTGCACCTGCGCCCCACGTGTCGGGAATTGCTGTCGCCCGTGGACCCCTTCCTGTACCCCGTCGAGACCCCCGAGGGCCAGCTGCCGATTAATGAGGAGCTGCTGGGGCGGATTATTCAGAGTGTGGTCACGCGCTGTCGCGAACGCCTGCCCACCGAGGCCGAGGCCATCAGCGTCTGGCCGAATGCCTACTGGGGCAGCGTTGCGAAGGCTGTGGGGAGGGATCTCTCCAGGTAGCCCCCGGGGAAGCAAAAGGAAAATTCATGGGGAACTACTTTACGAGACTAAAAGAATGGTGGAGGTTGCTTGGACTATTATGGTGATGGTCCGTTGAAAAAGGGGGGTGGTGGAAGATGGCCAAGCCCCCTTTCTTCCATTGTTGGATTTCCTGTCTGGATTATTCTGTCTGGACTATTTTATACCACCGGTTTCACGCAGGTGAGGCGAACGTGTTAGGCTATTACGTGGCGGGCAGCTATTGTCTTTCCTCCATTTTTTTCTTCGAAATATGCTGCTTTGCGTTCATAGCCATGGAGTTTTGTGGGCTTCAGCTGCCTTTTAAGAAAGGGTTGCTTTGGAAACACATAGACGGGAGGGGCGGCCTGCAGCCTTGATGATGAAAAACTTCGTTTTAGCGAACTCATGTTCTTCTTTTTCTTCTTCGAATTAATTTTATTCATTCTTAATGAAATTACGTCGGCCATTATGCTGTTAAGATGAGGTGTTATTGTTGTATTTGTGCCTGATATTCGTAGTGTTTTGAACATATGTCATATGGTACAATACTCTCAACCCTTTTACAGAGTTGCGTTAGGGGTCTACATGCATGGCTGTCTTGTACATATATTTGTCGAATGTCCCCCTATACATACATTCGACAGATAAGTGTCGCTGGTTTTTAGGGTATGGTTCTACCTGCCCCAACTAGTACACATATATCATACCATTCAACCAGACAGAGCGAGCCCAATGCCATCAATCACCCATTTATTTAGGCTCCAAGATCTTCAACTCGCTAATCCGCATCCTCGTGTACCGATGCTTGCTCTTGACATGCCGAGTCTTGCGGTTCCGCCGCTTCGTCTTCTCGATGATGCGCAGGGGCTCGGATTCGGTGCCGAGCACGACGGCGCGGCACTCGAAGAGCGCCTCGTCGACGTAGGGCGACCCCCGCAGCGTGTAGTCGCGCGACCCCAGCACCGACACGCGGTTGAGCCGCAGCACGTCGCCCGGCCGCACGTCGCGGATCTTCGCCGGCAGCCGGATCGCGTCGCCCTCCGTCACCAGGTACGGGCGTCCGTGGATGTGCACCTGCACGTAGTGCGAGGGCTGCGCGCGGAGTAAGGGCAGCAGGGCGGCTACGCTGGGGGATATGGGCGCACGCATTACTGGTGGGCTTGGGGGAGAGGCAGGGACCACCTCTGGGGAGGCCGGGCTGAGTGTGGTTGCTGGTGGTGGTGGTGGTGGCGACGGCGGCACGGCGGCGTTGATGCTGCTGCTGGTGGGCGGTGTGGTGGGTTCGATGTGCTGCGGCGTTGTGGTCAGGGTGCGCGCGCGGATGGGGAGGAGGAAGGACGGCGGCAGGCGGGTTATCGGCGTGCGCAACTCCAGGACGGAGCGCAGGAGCGAGCGGCTCATTGTGGTTGGAGGGTGTGAGGACTTTATGTGTGTCCGACGGTTAGCAAAATTGCGAATTGGCTCGATTTCGTCCCCCAATGCCTTTGAATGCCGGTCGTGAGAAGGCACGATGTGAATTTGGGAATCATCAGATGGAGCTTCCTTACGAGACTGAGAAAAGTCGAGGTTGAGAATTGAGCCTGAGTTTATCCGAGCGAACCCCTGTCTGCATAGGTACGTACCGTTCTGTGCCTTTTGAAATATTGGTGGCGGGTCCCTTCACTGATAACCACCACTTTTTTCTCTTATCGGCCACTTCAACCATCAGTAGAGAGAGCTTCCTCGCCGAAACTTCGACGTACCTACCACTCCGTCCACCTTGTCGAAGCCAGACAAGCCAATTCAACCGTCTAGAATCCCCTAACACCTATATTGTCCTAAGTCCCTCTCGAGGGCGAAACCAGCCATCATGGTAAGCCACGCACCCTCATGCCCCGACACAATGAGAAGCAAGCCCATACTAACCGACCCTCCCTCCAGCCTCAGAACGAGTACATGGAGCAATTCCGCAAGACGCACGGGCGACGCCTGGACCACGAGGAGCGCGCGCGCAAGCGCGAGGCCCGCGAGGGCCACAAGGCGTCGAAGGACGCGCAGAACCTGCGGGGGCTGCGCGCGAAGCTGCACCAGGCGAAGCGGCACAAGGAGAAGATCCAGATGCGCAAGCAGATCCGCGCGCACGAGGAGCGCAACGTCAAGGGCGCCGCCGACGACGCCGACCCCAAGACCCCGCTGCCCAACTACCTGCTCGACCGCTCGAACCCCACCCAGGCGAAAGCCCTGAGCTCCGCCATCAAGAACAAGCGCGCCGAGAAGGCCGCCAAGTTCGCCGTCCCCCTGCCTAAGGTTAGGGGGATTAGCGAGGAGGAGATGTTCAAGGTCGTTACTACGGGGAAGAAGACCGCTAAGAAGAGCTGGAAGCGCATGGTTACTAAACCGACGTTTGTTGGTCCGGATTTCACGAGGAGGCCTGTCAAATACGAGAGATTCATCCGCCCCATGGGTCTACGGTAAGTCCTTACGAGGAAAAGTTCCCCTGGTCCCACGTATATGTATACTGACCCCCAACCCGCATGTAGATACAAGAAAGCCAACGTGACACACCCCGAGCTCGGCGTCACCCTCCAACTGCCCATCATCAGCGTCAAGAAGAACCCCCAGCAGCCGCTGTACACGCAACTCGGCGTCCTGTCCAAGGGCACCATCATAGAGGTGAACGTGTCCGAGCTGGGCCTCACGACCGCGGGCGGGAAGGTAGCCTGGGGTCGGTACGCGCAGATTACGAACAACTGCGAGGTGAGTTGACCGTCTATCTATCCCGCTACTGTTATTGGATTTAGCTAATATGGATTCGCTCTCTAGAACGACGGTTGCGTAAATGCGGTACTTCTGGTTTAGAGTATAGACAAACTTGGGATTTGAACTATGCATGCATTGAACGGCGTCCGGAGTTCGTTTTTGCTGTCAGCGTCACTACTACTGGCACCTGGGAAGAAAGAGGATATATGATACACTTCTGAATGAATTATATCACGGACTCGTATGAAGTATATATACACATATATAGAAGTGTGGCTCAAAATGTACCGAGAGTCTGTCTGCCCTGGAAATGAGAATTTGCTGGTTATGATTCTAGACTAGCTCAGAACTTTACCTCCGTAGAATGGACCTTGACTCCTTCCTATAACATAAGTGTGTCTAGCTACAAATGTTCAGTTTGTGCCGTGGACGAAAGTGTCGTGCAAGATCGCAGTATTTGCCTAGGAACATATTCAGATCTTTCATTCGGGACACCTTGTTGTTGTCATCTTTGCCAGATAGGGTATCATTGCTACACTAAACCCCCGGAACTAATTATTCTACACCGTAGGATTGCCAGTCAAGCTTCAGTTCCCAGGAACCGAAATCTATCAAATACATTCAACCAAAAGACTCTTAAAAAGCATTCCTTTAGGCTCCTAAACCAGGTGAAAACCACCAGCTACCTACTGGATTGAGTCTATCTCTATGGCCACAAAAAGCGCCTCTCTATCCTATATATTATAGTCACGCGCGCCTCCCTGCCCTTCCCTTGCTTGACCTTGCAAGCCACCACCCCTGTTTTTCCTCCCCACCAGACCGACCACCGTTCAAACGCCAGTGTGCGTGTGTGAGTTATAATTCGGATGATTCATTCAGTCTTGTATGTATACGTGCGAAAGTTGCTCACCATATCGAGAGATGTTGACCTATGGATGGATGTCGTTCGGTTTGTTCAACAAAAAATGCGGGTTTTTAGTAAGATGTCGGGGGAGTATCTATCGCCTTGTAAATTCGTGCTTAGGGACACATGAAGTTGAATGTGCAAACTGGCAGTTCCGAAAATCCGTTTCAAGGACAATGTGTCGTCCGCAGCTTTGCGCTGAAGAAAAGACTGCAAAACGAAGGCAATGAATTGAGTGTGTACTAAAAGTATGCCCCCTGCTACTTTCTTGCAGAGATAGCATCAAGAACGGCGCAAAGAGCTATTAAAAAAAGAGGGATGCAGGATGGTAACACCTCGTTCCTGTTATAGACGAGTATGCCGAAACCAGTAATAGAAAGTCTACCACCCCGAATCGTTGGTGGATACTAATCCGAAAGATGCTTATGTAGTACATCCTGTGGTGCCACGTGACACTTTGTTTATCCGGTCTCATCACATTGATGAGGAAATAGTTGCGAATTGTCTGGCGGTTTGCAAACAAACTTCGACCTTGGCACCTGTGGCTGGGGTTGCAAAATCGAGGTCTTTAGGACGGCAGCTGCTTAGGCGGCACGCCTGTGCCTCCATAGCCAACAAGTTTTCCCCATCCGGCATACTTAGTGTTAGGATTAGAATCATTGTGCTTCTTCGGCTTGTTATGTCGACGACGTGATTCGTCTAAGTTCTTAGCAGACGTGTAAGGGTTGGGCGGTAAATTGGCCGCTCCAGGGGTAACAGGTAGAGTAGAAACAGCTGCAATGGCGGCATGTTCGTGCGCCTGACGAGCGGGACGGATATGGGGATTTTGAGGGTCGTCGAGGCGTCCGTTAGCTCGCATCTCCACGATTGTCTTAATCACTTCCATATCATCTTGCTCTTTATCGTTCAGAATGAGACGTTGTTTGAGTGTCATTCGACCTCCGTTCTTAGTGCGCTCTTGTAAAGCAGCTTCTCGAACAGCTGGGTCGTGTACAAAACGGCACTTGCCCTTCTTACCACAAATACCTCCGGTTGAATAATATTTGCAGTGGTTCGTGGGGTCAGCCCGCGTAATAGGCGGGGGCGGTAAGAAGCCTGTCGACGGTTTGCCAGTGGGCAAAGACTCAGGTTTCTCATCTTCAGATGATGAATCTGAAGACTCAGATCGCATCTCATCTCCTTCGTCGTTAGCGGCTCGTTTACGTTTCTCCAATTTCCGCTCAACTTTGGCCAATTTTTTACGTAGTCGATCGGCTTCTTCCTGGACCGGATCAACTTCAGCAGCAGGAGCAGCAGCAGCAGCAACAGTCGTAACGGCATCACCACTGTCGGTTGCTGGTACCAATCCCGCATTCTTCTTGGCAGCAATGCGGGCTTTGGTCGGATAGTTGGCTTTACGTTCTGCCAACCAAGCTGCCAAATCAGGAACACTATGCAATGATCAAGTCAGTCAAAGTTAGACAGGTAGGGTAGAATGAGGGACTTACACCGGAGCATCTACACCCAGCAACTCCTCTAAGTGTTTCTCCTCATCAACGCCGTCGTCTGAGTCATCGTCTCCGGGTGTCAGTCCAAGCGTATTTGTCTTACGCTTCTTCTTCTTCTTTGCGAAGGCAGGGTCAGACTTCTGAGTGTTGTTAAATGTTTGAGGAGCGCGCTGGTCCCGATGACGAAACTTCTCGCCATGATCATTGTTCATTGCGCGACCTCCTCTGTTGGAATGGGCGAAGCCGCCGCGACCATGGCCTCTGTTATTTGCGCCATAGTGGGTATGAGAAGGTCCTGGAAATGATGGAGCAGTGCTAGGAGGGTAGCTGTACGAGGGTTGATAAGGAGGGGACTGGTGATGCGGATTGCTAGGGTACGGCTGGCTATAACTGTTGCCTGCTTGAGCAGGAGGTTCATTACGCTGATCGAAGCCCACGCGGAGAGGGGGTCCCATGGAATGTTCAGACTTGTGACCACCTCGATCACTCTGATAACCACCTCGCCCACCGCGAGTAGCATAGGGCGAGTATGGCTGCCCTTGTTCACCCCACTGCTGAGGGGGGTGTGCATAGTCATTGGGGGGCTGGCCATATGTCGGTCCATATGCGGGACGAGACGGTTGGTTTGGGTACTGTGGTGGATAGCCTTGAGCCGACTGAGGATGGAATCCTTGAGGCGCATAGTTGGGATGATAATTGCTAGGAGGGAGTGGGGAGGCAGTGGGATGAGGATGGGTTGCAGGTGAAGCACCTTGCCAGTAACTGTTAGGCTGCGGAGAGCTGTATTGCCCACCACTGGGAGAGGAGTATCCTTGTGGCTGATAGTATGAGGAACCGTAGTCACCACGAGTGGGTCCCTGGTGGTGAGCATGAGCTCTACCGCTGTTGATGGCTCCAGCATGACCACCACGAGGCGGCGTACTTGTGTAACCTTGACCCGGACTGTACGAGGGATAGTTGCTAGGAGGCGCTGTAGAGGGAGCGGGAGGAGGCGGTGCGTATGGGTAGTTAGACATCTTGTCGGTTGTAATGATTCACTATTAGAATCTGGGGTATGCTGTGCGCCCAGGGAGACTTGAGATCTAGATAGATAAATATTAGATTTTGTACCAAGGTTAAGAGAATATGGCTCTAGAAGGCAGGCAATGGAAAAAACCCTTGATCCTTGGGAGGGATAAGAACTTACTACTCAGAAATATACGGCAGAAACGCGACCGACTCAAAAAATAATGAGCGGCTGCAAAACTGATGTTGAACAAACAAAGTGTATCGGAGAAAAAGACGTTCGGTAAATTGAGGTGCGAACAATCCTTGGAATGTGCCAATGAATACTTCAAGACAACCACTCACAAGAAAACACCAGAGAGAAATGAGTCTTCAGGAGTGACAGTTCATGCGAGTGTTGAGTACGTGAATAGGATGGTGTTGTATGCCATCCGCGTCTAGTGTATAGTGTACGGCAGTTTGGCAGTGGCTACAGTTGAGCTCTCTTAGTGTAGGTAAGCAGGCAAAGTACGGCTTGCAAGGCTGTTCACAGGAAGATACGTCTGCAGCCAACAAAAAGTATTCCTTGTCAGCAAGTAGAGTATCTGCCGGATGTGTCGCGCTGTGAGTCTGAGGCAAGAATCCAGGTGGAATAAATGAGGGCGGTCTATACCTAGGAGATCTAGTTGCTGAGAGTATTACGAAATATCCCAGTGAGTTGTATCAGATCAAAAATGATGAAAGGTTGCGAGGAGGATCGTGAGGAAGAGAAAGGCAGCATGTGCTCGCATGTGCTTTGTATGAGGTTGATTGTGAGGGTGAGGATAGAGGAATCTCAAGGCGCGGTGGATGATAGTTTTGTGTGTTGAAGGCTGACGCAGGACCTCTAAAGTTCAAACACAATCCAAATTTAGAGTGTAACACTAGCAGAGTGGGGCTCCCATTAATGAGGTACCTGGCAGCCTGGGTATATATAAGTGGACCTCGGGGCCGGCTAGGTAGCAACGGATCATTGATAATACGAGCGGGAGATCTACGGTTGTACCTCATTGGATTGGAACCTTGAGATGCCCCACATACCACTTCTAGGAGCTTTCTATTCAATAATAAGTCAAACTAAGCAGTGAAAAGTCCCAGGGATCCTTCTACATATCTCACTGGTGGGTTTTATATAAGTGAGTCTTGCATGCAACAGGCTCTCAAAGATTCCAGATGAGAGGATCATTAAATTTGCGCCATCATTAATCCGAGAGATGTTCATCTTGGTGGGTTTGCTGTCTTGCTCACTTATATTGGAACAATGTCTTATTGACTATGAATTTACAGACAAAGATTGCCGATCTGGTGCAGATCGCGCCCGCGCAGTTTGAGAAGCACAGCCGCATTGCCATAGAGGACAACATCAACGCCAAGTACTCAAACCGAGTGATCCAGAAGATTGGCCTCTGCATCTGCATGTACGACCTGCTGTGGGCTTCCGAGGGTCTCATAGGCCATGGTACAGGTTTTGTGAACGTCAACGGTATTTAGCAGGCCCTGCCCCATTTATCAGCTTTTCTGGCGATGGTGACTCATATTATATATTGAACACAGTTGAGTTTCGGATGATCGTCTTCAGGCCTTTCAAAGGCGAGACGTTGTTTGGCAGAATCAGCAGTGCTGACCAGGATGGCATTCACAGTAAGACAAAAATGCCCTTTGCCAAGTTTCGTGCTGTAGTAGGATAAAATTACTGACACAGCACTAGTTCGCACCGACTTCTTCGAGGAGATAATTGTACCATACCAGGAGCTGCCCGATAACACTGAGTTGTATGTACTATTATGTTTACCGAGTCATATTCATCTTCATTTACTCACCCTTTGGCAGTGACCACCACGAGCAACTGTGGACGTGGATTGTTGAAGGAGAGAGAATGTATTACGACAGGAATGAAATGGTCCGCTTCGCAGTCTCGGAAGAATCGTGGAACGACCAGACGCCCGAGAGTACAGAGCAAGAAGATGTGGATAAAGCAAAGAAGCTTTCCCCGTATAAGATCCAGGGGTCCATGATCAAGGATGGGCTCGGTGTCTGTCTGTGGTGGGAATGACCTGTTACTGTCTGGATTACTACACACTGCATGGATTGGCGTATGGTCTGGTAGGAACATCTATTTGCATTAGGGGTGGCTGAAAAGTTGTCTTTGCTCCTATTTAGACTTGATACCCTCGAGCAATCTGTTCTCTACACCATCAAGAACTGAATAATGCTCCACCACCGCAAGATTTTCTGCTTCAGTCTTGAATTGCTTGTCAGGATCGACACCAGGTCCGAACATGCCAGGAGCCTGCGGGCCCATTCCACCCATCTGCTGAGCCATCTGGGAGGCAGCTGTGCTGAAGTCAGTGTCTTGACCGGGCAAACATAATCCAGATCAGTGATCTTACCATTATCGCTTCCAAGCAGGAAGTTGAAGACGAACTGCAGTCCGAAGTAACACAGAAAGTACCAACTGATACTGGACATCCACCTGGGGTCCATCTCCTTGGTTGCGACGCCAGCTTGCAACATGCTCTTGAACTTGATAGTGATCGGGAACGGGAGCTTGATGATGACAAAGCCGCTGAAAAAGGCATTGATCCAGCTCATGATCAGGGTGTTCGGGATCATCATCGCCATGTTGTTCTTCATCATGCCCATCATACCATCCATGGCGCCGGGGTCGCTCATGGGATTGGGAGGGGGCTGTCCGCGACGGTCCGGGTCTTTCAGGAACGCGCCGTTTTCGTACGCGTTTGTCAAGTAGTCTCGTCGAGTGCGGAATGATGGGGCTGAGAGGGCATGGAAGTTGCTTCGCACTGCGATGCCGTGCAGCAATGACCGCTGCTCCTTCATGCTCTTCTCATCGACCTTCTTCGGCGGCGTGGCCATGAGAACGGTGGCATAGTGTCGCAAAACACCAGTCAAGATCTAGTCATCTATGAGCCCAAGTCACTTCAAAGAGGAGACAGAATCAGGGTATATTAGCCTACCATAACAACCGTGATTGGGAGCAGGATCCAGTAGCTTTCATAAGAGGTCAGTGAAGGCCAACTAACGTTAACTTCTATGAAATAGCAATACTCACAAAAGCTGGGGATCCCGATGGATCGTCTGCACCGGTAATTGAGCCATGGTGAAATAATATCGCACGTGAGGCTCTACTCTATGTGGTGCGCGATCGAGGTTGGAGCTTTGAGGAACTGGCAACTGCGTGGACGTAATCGATGGTTGTCGTTAGAGCTGGAGCTGTAGGTTGCACCTGCACTACCTACACAGTACATAGGTACCAGGTAGGATTGATGGATGGACCCCTGACGTTCGGTGCATGGCCAAACTTTAAAGCGCCCCACTATCAATTAACCCCCGAAGCCCGCGACGGCCCAGGCCACGTTTCCACCAGCTCGCTGCAGCTGTGGACGATGGAGCTGCTGACTTACACGCCCAAGTAAATTTCGAGAGGTTGCAAGAAGCCAAGTTGCAATCCCTTCTTGCCTCTAGATACAGTCCCTATAGCACCAGCTCACATAGACAATCTGTATCCAGTCTTCCTCTCTAAAGAGCAAGGAGATCAACAATGGCGTCCCAAGAGAAGATCAGCGTCTACAACTTGGCAGGTGAGCTTCCTCATCTACTCTCTTCTCCCGCACCCCAACTATATATATATAGTATTTAGTACCTACTCGGTAACTAACACACTCGCCGTTACAGACCTCAAGAACACCTCAGACGACGCGATCCCGAACTACCTGAACTCGCTGAAGTTCAAGCAGGACCACACGCTAGTGGACACGCGGCTAGCCCTGGGGTACGGCTCGTTCATCATCGCCGCCGCCTGCTTCCTCTGGGACTACAAGCTGGGGTTCGAGAGCACCAAGTACTACACCGCTGCCGCCGTCGCCACGTATATGGTGTTGAACGGCATCCTGACCTACTGGATCGGCTTCGTTGAGAAGGAGATTGTGTACCAGGGCGTAGCGCCCGACGGCTCTAAGGTAGGACGACCTTTTCTCCTAATCATCCATAACACGGATATACATACATATATATATATATATATATATTATATGCGAGAGAGGGAAAGAGGAAAATCGAGTGCGGAAAGTTGATTGACTAACTGGTATACACAGATCTCAATCGCAACCACAACCACAAAAAACGTCCCAATCTACAACGTCAAAATCACCATCACGCCCAAAAAGGGCGACGCGCAAACGATCCGGCTCAAGCGGCCCTTCACCGAGTGGTTCGACGCGCAGGGCCACTTCATCGCGCGCCCCTTCCAGACCATCCTCGCCAGCACCGTGCCCGCGATCGCCAAGGCCGACCCCAAGAGAGTAGCAGCGGCGGCGACGCCGAGCAGCGATTTCATGAACGCGGACGCGGCCGTCCTGGACGCCCTGGTGGCTGCGGAGTCGACGGGCGTGGAGAAGGGAGCGGGTGGTAGTAGTAAAGCCCAGGGCAAGAAGTCGAACCGGAGGAAGGCGTGAAATAAATAGGTTTGAAGTTTAAAAAGGAGGTAGAGCACACCTGTGGTCGTTGGCATGAGAGAGTGTGCTGTATGTCATGATACCATCTGTTAATAAAAAATCTTGTGTCAATGCAACCCGTCTACCGTGGTTAATTACTACGGCTCTATGTGCTAGTCTATGTAAGAGGACGTTGGCTTCTTGTCGCCTCTCTGGCTATGTGTCCAGACAACTTCCCACACACGACCTCCCGTGACATATTAGCGTATACATAGGGGTAAAACCCATTCCTCAACCATAACAACGAAGCATAAGTTCTCCTCGACCTTACCCCCTGACTAGATTCAGCACACATCCCTTCCAGCCCGCTCAAATCAAGCAAGAGCATCCCAAGCCTGCCTAGCCATAAGCGCCGTCCGCCTAATCTCCCTGACCTCGTCCCCACACGCCGTCGACAGCGGACGCAACAACTGCCTTCGATACGGCACCAGATACCGCGCCTCATACGCGCCCGGCAACCTCTGGAAGAACTTCAGCGCGCGCTTCCGACACAGACTCGCCTCCTTGCGCCTGGCCTTCACCTCCCTCGCATTCTCCGCGGTAAGAGCAGTGGAATTCGCGGGCGCGTTCCGCGCGGCGTCGTAGACGGCGGCGACGCCCGCGATCAGGCCCGCGAGGTGCTCGCGCAGCGCGTCGGCGTCGCGCTCGAGGACGTGCAGCAGCACGCCGAGGCACGCGTCCATCTCGCCGTCGTCGACGGCGAGCGTGGCCAGCGAGCGGATGGCCACGCGCACGATCGTCCCGATGTCGCTGGCGTACTGTTCGTAGCGCAGGTGTTTCAGGATGGCGAACACGGCGACGGCGCGGTTGACGGCGCGGGTCTCGTCGATGTCGCCGTCGGGGCTGGGGAAGCAGTCCTGCAGGTAGGGCCGCACGGCTTGGAAGTAGAGCCATTCGCCGCTCAGCCGCTTGCGGATCGCGTGGTTCTCCTTGTCGAGACACTCCTTGGGGCTCACGAGCACGTCGAAGCTCTTGGCGAGCAGACGGCCCATCTTCGGGTCTGAGGGCGCGTTGGCGCAGATCGTGGTAAGCAGTTGGTTCTGGTCTGGGCGGGTTTGGAATCGAGCCACGTCACCGGCCAGGAAGTGAAGGATGCTCCGAAATATGGGTAGTGCAGTATATTTGTCTAGAGATGCACCCTCGGACTTGTCCCAGAGTTCTGTGAAGGTGTGTATCATCGTTTGTTGTACTTCTAGTTGCTTCTGGCTGCTCTCCTTGTCCTTAACGAGGATCTTATTTGACAATATGGTAAAAATCATGTCCAATGCAGCTCTCGTTGCATCCGAACAAGTTGTGTCGGGTGCGGTCAAGATGAAGCATACATCCTCTAGGAAGACGAAATGAGCCTAGAAACAAGGTCAGTTGCAGCCAGTCTTGGAAGAAATCCAGTACTCACTGATGGTTTTAGTACCCCAGGATGGAGGCCTTGAAGAATACCCATTGATAGTGGTGCTGAACGGCATTGGGCTAGATCACTGATCCCAATTCTTTCAGGGACAGGTCTGAAATTATCCCCCTCGAAGGTATGGAAGAAGTCGAACACATGTTCGTCCAACATCAAAGTTCTTTGCTCATCTGCGCTTAGGGCTCGAACGACCGAAGCAGCCAAGAGGCCTATTTGATGGAGGCAGACGTCTTGTTCATCTGCCAACCGGGCCATTTGAAGGAGGCAGACCTCTTGTCTCCTTGCCAACTGGCGTGATCCTCTCCAGAAGTCTTTTGCAAGTCCTATATCCCATCGCTTACAATGCGTCTTTTCTGTTCGATAATCGACAGCTGTAAAGCGACGATAGAGCTGTTCCACGACCCAAAGACAGTATGTCGAGAACTGCCGGAGGGTATCAGTCCCATCGGCTCCTATCCCCTCAAGAGCCTTGCTGGTTAACTCAGGATTCCCCGATTTATCTAGATCAATTTGAGGAGCCCCTCCATTCTCGATGTGTTTCTTGAATTGTGCGTACCATTCCCTAGTAACGCCTTGTGATGCCGATTCGGGAGAGCTAGGTGCTTGCTTCGATAGAGATGCTAGAGACTGCAGAACAGCGGGGTGTATAGAACTAACGAACGCCGTCCAGTACCTCGGTGATGCTTGTTGTGATAGCATCCAAAGCAGCCCTTCTAGCAAGGTATTTATTAGGGAAACTGGATTTGACAGCTGGTGGCCAGCACTAGAGATATCCAAGCAGCCAACTTCACAGAGTGTAGTTGCCACATGCTTGATCCCTAGCGCAAGATCTTGCGAGTCGGCCCGCACCTGGTATGCTAGCTTTATCGATGAAAGATATTGTTGTAAGAGCATTTGGAATGCAGGAGGATACAAAGGCACAGCCTTCCTCAATGCTATAGCTGCAGCATCACGAATGTCTTGGTTGGACTCACGATCAGTGATCAACTCGTTGAATTTTCTAGCCTCCAGAGGACAAGCAATAGGCGGGTCCGCAAGCCAGCCAAAGATTCTTTCACAAGTAGAGTCTGTGCATAACCGATTAGAGGGCTGGCCACCGCTGGACTGTTGGCCTACAAGCGTCGCAAGTCCTTCCATGACTTTCTTCAGTATGCCCACTTGCTCAACAGGGGTCTGACTGACTAAACTACCTTCCCATATAGGAAGATAAATTTCAAAGAAAAGGGTATCACCGAAAAGCTCATCTTTGAGTTGAACTGAACCCTTTTCAGTCTCCACAGCATCCTTTAGACTGTCAACTAGGTGTGAACGCACAGCAAGGATCGAATCCAACAGTGTTAGAAGCTCTTGTTGGTGAGATGATGACTTGGTATGCTTGAGTTCGGTTTGGATATGGGAGAGGGCTTGAGGGATGATGGCTGCAAATGAGGAGACGCTAGCCCCTATAATTGCAACTAACAAGCGACCAGCTGAAGCTGTATAAGTCGGATTTGATAGGTCGTCGACAATATCCCGCCAGGCACTAGCCAAGAACGACCCTAACTCATCGGTATCAAGCCTCCTAGTTAGAGAGCTTATAACTTTTAAGGTGGCCTTGATGGTGTCTGGATTCTCGCCGTTGCGGACCTCGTACTTGAGCGAGCTCCATATTTGGTCGACAAACGGAACGACACTTTGCTTCGGGTGTTCGTATTGCGTTAGACAGGCATCGAGCGATTGCAAAATATCGACTTTGACTGCAACGGTCACTGCATCACCCTGATCAAGCTTACTGATCAGGAATGGTATTGCCTGGTTTGCAACACGATAATGTGCAGCAAAGCATGAGCGCACGGCTCCTTTCAGGTCCTCCGCTGTGATTCCTGATGGGGTGGCCGAGGCTCGTAAGGAAATCGGGAAGTAGGCTGAATAAGTCTTGAACACCTCCAATGTGATATCAGGTGAGGGGGAGAAGTTCTGTAGAAATATCTTTAGAGTCTCAAACCACTTCATTAGGTTATATGGGTCTCTTTCATTTCTGCAAAGATCCAAGAGACCTATCATAAACCCGCAAGTGCTGCCATGTTGATATTCGAGATCGTTGGCCACAGCAGGATCTCGGAGGAGATCCAAAAACAGCTCGTAGAGTTGCAGGCGCGTTGCCGGGGTCTGTAACTTGAAATCATCACCAAGTTTGCAGGCCCTTTCGAGTATGTCATTTCCCAGGGTAGGTTGGAAAGCCTTCATGCTAACCAAATGTCTCAAGGCCTTTGCGGATGCTGTCACTCCACCCCTGTGATCGCTGGAAAATAACGAGCCAAAGAAAGTTACCTGGAGCTTGACTTGGTCAGGTTTGAGAGGGGTGTTGTTTCGTCTGAGCACCTCAAGGGTGCTGGCAAGAAAATCAAGAGCTTTTGCGCGAGCAATAAAGTCATCGTCGCTCGAATCATCAGCTGGCTGTATCCAGCGATTTATGGAAGCAACCCACTGGCCGACAGTCAGTCGGCTGTTTGTAGACTCCTTGATTTCTTGAGTACAAAGGTTAGCGTTCCAAATATATTTTATTTTAAATCATGTCGTATGAAAACTTACTTGCGGCCGCCTTTTGTGAAATCTCGCGCTCCTGGTCACTCTCGTCTGTAAGCACATACTGCAGCGCAAGATCCTCGAACTTCAAGTCCGCCATGCTGCGCTATGCAAAATAGACCGGCTGTTCAGAGGTAGTCGTTTGCGCCGAATAACGAAACCAAGGCGGCGGAATAATACTGCTTCGTTGTTGCAACTCCCTCCGAATTCCTTTTTCAGACGGCTAGGTGATCCGTCTATCGGCGCTTAGGTACCCAAGCGGGTGCATCTACTTGTATTTGCGTACTTAGACGTTCGGTTGAATCAGATCGGAGTGATAAGTAATTAGGTTCCGTCTTCATGACGACATGTCGGTTGTAGAAATGACCCGGCATGCGCAATAATAAAGAGTATTAGGTAAGAATCCACGAGTGAAGTCCCAGGTATCCAATGAGAGCTTTTCCAAAAGTAGTAAGAGGGGTAATCAGCCTTTCAATTTTTTCAGGGACCTGACGCCGTAGCTGACTAGGTTCCTAATGCCGCGCAGCGGGTTAGATTGGTGGGGTTCTAGAGAAAAAAATTGCAAGATCAGGGTGGTGCCAAGCATGTGCAGACAGTATTTTTGGGCTCGTTCGACATGAGAATTAAGCTGCAATTATTAGTCCCTCATTCTCTGTTCTCTTCTTGCAAATACTGCCCCTTTAGTTCTTCTCCTTACCGTTACTTAGTTCCTGCTCGGTTGAATCAAAGTCGTATCTCCTCTAGAGTCTTTATCGTCGTCCCCTGTCTTGGCTTCCATCCATCCCCGTCTTTACATCGCGGGGCACGTCTAGTGGGGCAGGTACGTTAGATGCACACTCCCGAAGCACTTACATATCTGAGTGAACATCGTGAAGAGATTACCGTAGATACTAATAAAATCATAGACGAATCATCATCACAGTACAATGGCCACACAAGATGTTCCAAAAACCTGCAAGGTCATACTGGCAGACACAATTGCCAGAGGTCTCCTTGCTGAGGCCAAGGACTCCTTGAAATCGATTCAACTGGAAACCGAAGGACAGCCGACTCTGGTGGCCTTCTTGGCAAACGATGACCCAGCTGCCATCAAGTATGCTGAATGGTCCAAGAAGACCTGTGAAGAGAAGTAAGAAATTCTACGTCCTCGATGCCAAGAGCACAAGCGCAATTGCAACGTGAAAAATGCACAGAACTTACTTGACCTGCAGCGGGTTTACCTTTGACTTGCGCCAAGTGGCAAAAGACCGACTTGAGGAGGAGATCATGAATGCCAACGAAGACACCAAAGTCGATGGTATCATTGTCTACTACCCAATCTTCCCCGGCAACCCAGCTCATGACCGATACGTCCAGGAGACTGTCTCATTGGCCAAGGATGTCGAGGGACTTTGCCACAAGCACATATATAATATGTATTACAACATAAGATTTCTCGACCCTCCACAGAACCTGAAGAAATCGATCCTCCCATGTACACCCCTAGCAGTGGTCAAGATCTTAGAGTACCTCCAAATCTACAACTCCATTCTCCCCTACGGCAACCGACTCTTTGGAAGAACCATCACTGTCATCAACCGTTCAGAGGTTAATGGCCGGCCACTGGCTGCTCTACTGGCTAACGACGGCGCCACGGTGTACTCAGTCGACTTGACAGGTGTCCAGGTCTTTACTCGTGGCCAAGGTATCCGGCAGCATAGACACCAAGTCCAAGATAAGGAGGGCTGGACATTGGAGCAGTGCCTTCCTATCAGTGACGTCGTTATTGGCGGCGTTCCTGCAGAGAAGTTTAAGGTACCAACGGAACTTATTCGTGATGGGGCTGTTTGTATCAACTTCTCTTCATATCGAAATTTTGACGGCCCGGCTGTCAAAGAGAAGGCGTCGATCTACGTACCTTCCGTCGGCAAGGTCACGATTGCCGTGTTACTCCGAAACTTGGTGGTAGGTTGTCCTCAAAGCCAAACACTAAACATATTTCATTTTTACTGACAAGCCTTTAGCGCTTAATTGCCAATCGTCCTTCTACTAAGCCAGATGGATCGGCAGACGAAAGCACGGTGAAGGCTAAAAGCGAAGTATTTATAGAAGGTTAAAAATGGAACATAGACAACTAATACCCCGGCACATTCTAGTCAGAGCTGTATTCAGGTATATTTGCTTGAGAAATGATGAAGCTACTAAATAGGTCGATACTTATTTGGCGCTGGTGTTTGCTCTTTAAATACCAAAACTCTCCTAATGTTTTCTTCCCCCTCCCCCTTTATTCTGCTCTCTCGCCATTATATTTTGTACCAATTTAGAACAAGTCGTTTTGACATAGTATTCCCCATGACATATCTCATTGTAGCCTTGTATGAATCATTTGTATGCCCAGTATCATGACCCCTCGAGGTATAACATAGGCTTTATGACTCCTTCAGGCCCAATGAGCTTCAATAACTTACGGGTATCAGTATTTGAGCAAAAGGCCGAACAGCTATACAGTGATTGAGGGAGGTAAAGGGGTAAATGGGCATCAAAAAGAGGAATTCAATGCGGACTGTTCACTAGAACACTGCGCTTAATCCGTAAAACTGAATATTTATATGTACTCGATCTGTTTAACTTGTATATCAATATCCTTCGCTGCTATGAAATTGGATTTCACGATATCAAAGACTTATGGGGACGCACCAGCGTGATTTCTCATAATGCTACAATTAAGCATCGCTGCTGCCATAATCTGATTTTGCTTCCCTATGCACCCCCTCGAATCCCGTAGAAGTTACACACCTGTCACCTCAGGCATACCAAGTGTTCAATCCTTCTAAGGTAGTTGAACACGATGAGTTCTCAGAACAAACACCAAGATGAAAGCCGCCAAGTTTGCGTGAATACTGAGCTGGATCGAGCTGGCTGACTGTGTTGGGTGTTTTCATATCAGTTTTTCGTGGCGCGGCCATTCGAATGGCCCCAAAGACCAAAGAAGGCCAAAAGTGCTTGAGCTAACTCATAAAGCTCGTTTCTCAATCGTAGTAGGATACGTGCCAACCCGTGTTATAGAACTACCAGGCCCAACCTCGTGAGCTAAGCGTTTCCACCAAGTCTTAACCAATACCACTACGAAGTGTTAGTAGCACAAACTCAATCTGGAATATAACACTCATAACTCACCTAGCGAGCCTTTGGAGACCCGAGAGACACGACCCTATTCAGGACCAGTACGACTCCAAGAACCAGTAAACCGATGATAGCAGATTGTGAACTGAGAGATAATCTGTACCAACTCTCACCCAAATCTGACAACAGCAGGGTTTGGTCGTGCCGTATTTTCCGCAGAGACAGCTGAAATAGCTCCCACTTGCTCAAACGCAACGGGGCCATAGCTTCTCTGACTGCGACATACTGCTCTCTCAGGTCCGTATACTGCGCTTCGATAGATTGCCACATGGTGGATTACTAGATGTCGCCAAGTCGAGGACTCTGAGTGTGATCGAACTTGTGGAATGCAATACTAATTGTATCTACTACCGTCAAGTTCGAAATACCTGTAAGGATACACCACTCATAGGGCAAGGCAAGAAGGATTCAGAATGCTGAATGCCAAGAATGTTGGTACTTACCAGTTCCGATTGCTCGGGGGGCTGTTGGCTTACTCGGACTCCGATCCTACGTACTATGCGCGCTTATGCGGCTGTGCCCCTGGGTCCCGACATTACGTTCTAAGCCCTCTGAGCAGACCGAATACAGAATTGCTTAGAATCCTGACGGTCTAATCGTTCAAATCGCAGCTTCGGTGACAGTTTGTGTAAACTCATCAATCCTGAAAATTGCGCCTATGGGTCACATTCCACAATGAGAAGTAGACGCTGTACAACTTCTTAGAATTCATATCTTTAGTACTTTCACAAACATTATCTAACATGTGGACACAAACCCTCCTCGGGTTTCTGTGCCTCTACGGCATCGGCTTCTGCCAAGGCTCAAGCGGACCGAAGCAGCCAAGAGGGTGGACAGCAGACTGGAAATCAGAGCAAGTCGTCCTAGGGTCCAGTAGCGAGGGGTGCACCGTGAGCCACGTCCATCGGTATGACATAGCACGCGGCCGCACGCCGGTGGTCTTCTCGACCGGCGCAGGCGACGACTTCGAGCAGCCGCGCATCTCGCCGATGAACGGCACGGCAGGCGAGCAGTGGGAATTCGACGGGATCTCGGAGGACGGGACGCAGGCGTTCTGCTTCGGCTTCTACCGCGACCCGAACTACGCGATGTTCGGCACGGGGAACCTGCGCCTGTACGCGGAGTTCGGGTTCGCGAACGGCTCGCGCTACGCCGTCGTCGACTACGCCGAGGAAAGCATCGTCGAGGTGTGTCCGGGCCGCGGCACGCGCGGCGTCTGGCGCGCCGACGGCTGGAGCTACGAGTTCGAGGTCTCGGCGGATATGAAGCGCACGCGCATCGTGATGGACAACCCAGAGGCCAAGGGCACCATCGTCATGACCTCGGTTGCGCCGCCACGGTATGCCGATGCGAACGTCTGGCCGGCTGAGGACGCCAGTTCGTTGACGGTGCCGCATTTCTATTGGGTCGAGCCGGTCCCTGTTGCGGACCTGACGATAGATGCTGTTCTTCATGGAGAGACGGTGGCGTGGACCGGCATGGGTGGACACGAGCGCCTTTGGGGTGCATTTAATTGGTATACTTGCCTCGACTCCATGGTCGTGGTACGGCTGCGAGCCGGGCCGTATGCGCTTTCATTCATAGACTTTGGGTCTGGTCGTGAAAAAGGCTTACACGTTCCATCTATCATGCTAGCCGAAGGCGGAAAGAAGATATTTGGCACACGACGGACGGAAGCTTCGGGCACCGAAGATTATTTCCAGGTGCGCAACCTATACGGCGGAGATGGTGCCACTACTGTCGCTATAGCAGACAAGGTGACAGGGGTAAAGGTGGTATTAGACTCCCCGAGTCGAAAGAAGCAGTGGAAGTTCGTTGTGACACATAAGAATGTCGCCTTTGAATACTTCCTTGGACAGGGTGTTGGGGGCACAGCGTATTCCGGTACCCTTGAGGGTGGACTGGTTGGCGCGAAGAAACAGTTCACGGGACCTGCATTTACAGAGATTATGAGATTTCCTGAAAAGTCGATGCTGCTAAAGAAGAATTATATTGAATAAATTCTATGCGACTTTTGGACTGAACCCGTTATTTAATGCATTCTAAGATATTATGTGGCAAATGTCAGGATTCGATATTTAGTATTATGCCTCCTTTAATGTGAGATCATATCTAAGAGGTGGCAACACGATATACAAGTTTTTCACCCGATACAGCTTTCTGCTTCAATAAGTCTAAACCATGTAAAATGCCCTCGAATCCGACTTGTTCCCCAACTCTTATAGGATGGGTTCGGATTTCGCCTCTGTCTAACATCCGCTGGACACATGCGAACCAATCTCTGCCGAAGACACGCAGGTCAGGATTGGCTTCTATGTTATAAGGCTCTTTCCAGCCAATCTTCCTGCCAAGCAGAGCAGGACCTAACACCCACTCTGGCTTGACTCTCCTGCGAGCATGGAGATATTGCGGGTACGGTTCTAGCGCTGTATAACGGCCTCCGGCACGGCCTATGGCGCCATAACAGTATACCATGCTGGTCCCCTCTGAGAAACAATCCATAGCATAATCGAGTGCGTTTTTAGTATATTTTCTTATGTTGTCTACGCTACGGGGATCTTGGTAGTCAAAAGCCTTTTCCGCGCCGTAACTCTCCACGAGCGCAAAGTTTTTTGGGGAACACGTGGTAATGGGTATGAGTCCCGATCTAGGGGATAGAAGTCAATATATAGACTCATTGTCGTGTAAGTAAAGAGGAATGGGAAGGGGTCTTACTTGCGAATTAGCTGGATTGCAAGGGTACCAGTCGCTGTGCTACCGCCATATACCAAGACATAGGTTGGCTTCGTGGCAGGTTCCTCCGGGTGTCCTGGTATCTTCAGGGAGTAGAACAAGGCATACCCGATGGCGGAAGTACCTGCACATAACGACGCGGCTGACTCGAGGGACATATCGTTCGGGACTTTCAACGCAAAATCGGCGGTTACGCCGACGTACTCGGCAAAGGCACCGGATCGGGGTGACAGCGGGTTCATGGGAACCACCGCCGCGCATATTCGGTCGCCTAATGCGAACCTGTCGGTGGGCACCTCGGGCCCCATAGCTACGACGATACCAGCGCAATCGCAACCCGCGACGGCTCCCTCACTTGCCATCGGCCCGGTGAGCTTTACATCCACAGGGTTGACTGCGACGGCTACCGTCTTGAGCAGGAGCATATCCGCTTCGAGCTCTGGTAGTAATGCATCTTGTGAGATTATTAGGTCACCATGATCATTAGCTACGATAGCGGTATGTGTTTTTGGTAGTGAAGGTGTTGTTAGATCCATTGGCTGTTGAGAATTATTTGTTCTGTAATGCCATACATTCGGCCACCAGATTTCAAGAGAACATTCAAACGCTATCAATGTCTGTTCCATGATATATGATGCAATTACACGCTAAAACCATCTATATTTAGGATTCTTACCTTACCTAATATAGCTAGCTGACCGCCTCCATGATTACTGCGGCCGGGATGAAGGGTGTCCAGGCGTCAATTGTTCTTCAGTGACCCTGAAGGTTGTTTCCGTTTCAATGAGACTTACGCATCTGGAAGTATCTATAGAGGTTTGGGATAAGAATCATTCACACTCCACAACCTTTTCACAATATGATTTTAGGCATGGTTGCCTTTGTCTATAATAATGGTTTATTAACCGATTGGCTGTGCTATGTATAGCGTTTATTTCACTCTTTTTTTAGGCAATAATTATTTGTTGTAGTCGAAGGCATAGACCTTATTGCCACCCATTTGCAAATCCTATGCTATTGAGTAGTATATTACTTCTAGGTATTCAACTTGAGCCCTTGTAAGTGCCTAGAGTTACTGGCCTGCTTGCCTGTCCTTCAATGTTGCAATCGGAGTCGGAGCTGTCATCATCGGTGCCCGGTCAGCCAATCGGAGTGAGCCATTCTTCTAATTTGAAGGCTGAAGTCCTACATTACCTATGGAATATACATGGTTTGATTAACTCTCTTCCCGACAACTTGACTGGACATCTTCGGACCAAACAGAACGCCATCCGACCTACGCCTAAATATTGTAAAACGATTTCCCTTGTGCTGGCATACAGGAGTATCTACTGTAACTAAGGACTTATATACTTAAGATACTCCTTTAGGCAAGTCACATTGGAGTTCGGATACGCCAAGGTATTGTGGATTAGTCGCTAAACTTAATACTTGATAAGCTCATTGAGTGGAGTGGAGAGAGGTTCATTGCCTCAGACTTATGCACGCTCGGGGTCGTTGTGCCAAAGTTGAAGCCGCCGGACTTGCACATAATGTAAGGGCGACAGGGCTGTACGGCAGGGAACGATACCTAGGTAGAAGCCAGAGCCGTAGATGTCTATTGATTCACGTCCCTACCACCGCCGTTATCAAACAAGGTTGAATATCCCATGCGCCTTCTGTCTTCCAGTGACCTAATATGGCGGCAATAAAGATGATAGGCGACAGCAGATTGTCCTCCTTTCCCAGAGCTTTTGTTATCCCACAGTTATGATACCCTTTCCGACGCCTCCGTCACTTAGAAGTATTTCTCTCTAAACAGTATCGATGCACCCACGTTTGGCATGAAGTTGAAGTTATGATGGTTATCAGTAGGGCGTCGTTGACCCTCCTCAGGATGCTTGAATTCGTAGTGGGTTAGAAGGTGGACGAACATGAGCTTCAAGGTCTCCTGTGCGAGAAAGCGCCCTGGACAGGCATGTGTACCGCTGCCCCAGTTGATCGAATCATCCGAAACCGATGCGAAGTGGTATTTAGTGACGTCTGCCCCTTTACGCCTACGCGAAAAGCGCTTGGCGTCAAATACAGTGGGGTGAGAGTGCACGTCCGGGTCGAGATTCAGCTGGTGGTTGGCAAATGATATTGGGGTGCCGGCAGGGATGTGGAATCCGTCCTTGAAGGTAACCGGCGAAACGGCCCATCGTTGCATCGTCACTGACGTTTCTGTAAGCTATCGAACAACAGCAGTGGTTATTTAACAGCAGTGGTTATATTCAAACATACATTGGGTGAGCGAATGAATGCGCTGGCTCTCTTTCATGAAACTATCCAGCAATTTCAACGCTCCTAGCGCGTTTCGGTTCCAAGTAGGGTACTGCTTTCGGACCTGTGAGATCTCTTCTCTGATCTCAGCTAGGGAGTCTGGATGATCCATCAGGTCGAATAGAGTCGAGAGTGCGGTCGCTGAACTACTGTGAATAGAAGCCACACTGATAGAGAGCTCATCGTCCGCTAATTTCTCTGGCGTTGGCTTCCTCCCTTGCGCCCTATATCCTTCTATCAGCCACTGAACGGCATCTCCGGCCTCGGCTGGCGATTTGGAGTTGCGGATACGGGCGTCAAATATAGGCCGCAAAACCTCTGCGGCCCGTTGACGTTGCTTGACGACTTGTCTAGCGTCCTTGTCGATATACCTGGCAAGCCAGCGCACCGAAGGATGGTAGGTAGCTCTCACTTTCGGAATTGCTTTCAGTACACAGTTGGTATATCCCAAAGTCACGTCCAACCAGTCTTGACTGCCACACAGCTCTGGCCCAACCAATACTCGGGCCGTGATGCGAGTAAACATATGAAGCAGAAATTGATATGGCTGTATTGATGTCCACTCTGAGATTGACCATGGTTAAACCTTAAACTACGAATAAGGATGATTCGTATAGGGGCATTATTACCTGGACATGGCGGCATAACCACCCTATATGCAGCAAGGCATTCCTCCTGCATAGGCTCAATGAGGTTGGCTGAAGTGCGCTTGTCAGTTACGATACCGGATCTAATGTAGGATCTTCAAGAGAACTGACTGAGTGCACGGTTTAGATCCAGCCTAGCCATATGCGTTGCTTCTTGACTCATTTTAGGACCACCGACTTCTTTGATGATAGTGGACTAACTTGTATGATAAGAATGCCATGCTTGTTTGATCCATATAGGCAGTACTTACTCTCTCTAAGAAAAGAGGAAAACTCCATTTGCTTTCCGGAGCACTTCTGACTTCTTCAAGGTACTTCATTGGCAACAGAACTATGGGACGCTTTGGATCAACGGGATTCCGTATGGAGAATGGGAGTCCCTTTCTAAGATACTGCCAGCCTAGTTAGAAGATGCCACTCGAGCGGCGAGCTCTCGAAAGGCATGCTGGACTCACTTCATAGTAACCTTTATCTACGAGAGTCCGGTATTCTTTTGTATATCTAGCTTGGGAGTTATTTCCTTCAAACTTCACATAGGGTACGTTGAGCGTCCGGGGCGATAACATCAAATATCTAATAAGCCGTGCCGCAGTGACGGCAGCTAGAACTGCGAGCAGAGCGACCGGCATTTTCTGCTGTGTCGTTCGGGCGTTGCGGTTTTGACGTTCGTCGTTGGTGATGTAGGAGAAAGTTCTGTGGTAAGCAACACGATAAGAAAAATAGTCGATACGGCAGTCCTTGCTGGTATGCGGCACAGGCCGGTGCAGATCCAGGCGTGCGACTCACTGCATAGTGCTCTTCGACGCTGCAAGTTGCTCAACCTCCCTGTTCACGTTATCAGCTAGTTCCATGGGTTCACCTCAGGTCACAGGTTAAAGTTCGGCAAGCCCAATGAGCATCAACGTATTGTAACGACATCTCGAAGCCAATTGAATCCGATGTAACTCAACGGACTCATGCATGAAAAGCCGTTGGCGGTACCACTTAAGCAAGGGTTCGGAGTTGACTAAACGGAGTCGGAATCGGGTAATACAATGATAGCACCCACTCGCCAACCCCATGCCAGCTGGGGTAGGTATTCTAGTTCCCGTTCCTGGAGGATCTGATCTTGTTGGTTTTATTTGTTAGCGTGCATGGTACCGTGCTTGTCAGCTTCCTGTCTTCATCCTGCCTATGTAAATATTACTCGGCATCTTACAAAAGAAGACGATGTCGGCGACCCAAATTTCAGAGTCCAATACCGAGCCAAGCATCGAAAAGCAGCCTGTTAAAAATGAAGATATACCAGTCCAGGCAGGGAACTACGGACTGCAATTCTGGCTCATCGTTGTAGCTATCATATTATCCGCCATCGTCAGCGCCCTTGATGGCTCCGCCGTTTCGACAGCCCTACCTACGATTGTAGCAGAGTTGGAGTTAGGGCCAAATTACGTTTGGACGGTGAACATTTACTTTCTGACGACCGCCGCATTTCAGCCTTTACTCGGCCAGCTATCGGACTTATGGGGCAGACGATGGGTGTTCATCAGTACCGTGGCAATCTTCGTTCTGGGGAGTGGGCTTTGTGGGGGCGCATCTACGGCTGCAATGTTCATCGCGGCTCGAGGTGTTCAGGGTGTTGGTGCTGGAGGCATTAATATGATGGTCGATCTCATAATCTGCGACCTCGTACCTCTTCGAGATCGTGGCAAGTATATGGGCATTATCTTCGGCGTTGCTACAATCTTTGCGGCTTTGGGTCCGTTATTTGGGGGCGCCTTGACTGGTGCTGGGGCTTGGAGATGGATATTTTGGCTCAATCTCCCCCTTGGAGGTCTCTGTATAGGAATCCTTTTGATATGGCTTAGACTTTCACACCGCAGAGAAGGCAGCTTCCTCCATCGCATACGGCGTGTTGATTGGATCGGCACTGGCATCATCGTTGGCTCGACGGTCTCTATTCTCTGGGCCCTAGCTTATGGAGGATCATTGAAGCCATGGTCCGACTCAGGCGTAATAGCTGCTCTTGTCGTTGGCCATGCTGGTCTGGGTCTATTCATAGTTTGGGAGGCCACGCCGTGGTCCAAGGAGCCTCTGATTCCTCTTCGACTTTTTGCGAATAGGACTTCAGCCGCTGCGTTCTTCCTCACCTTCACGAATTGCCTTTTTGCCATTTGGGTGGTATATATGCTTCCCGTTTACTTCCAGGCTGTGTTAGGTTCCGATCCACTTCACTCCGGAATCCGGCTCTTACCTTACGTTTGCGCATTTCCTTTTGCTGCGGCCATCTCAGGGAATGTAATGGCAAAGATAGGCCGCTACAGGCCGATCCACCTGGTCGGGTTCGCTATGTGTACACTGGCCTGTGGTCTCAGCTCAATCCTGGACGAGAACTCGCACGACGCGCTCTGGGCTGTATTTGAGATCTTCTTTGCAGTCGGAATCGGTGCTCCCATAACCTGCCTTCTTCCAGCAGTACAAGCAAAACTTTCAGACAAGGACACGGCTTCCAGCACGGCTGCGTGGGCCTTCATTCGTAGCCTTGGCACGATATGGGGCATTTCAATCCCCGCAGCAATCTTCAATGACCGCTTCGAACAACTTCGATATCTTATAGAGGACGAGCAGACTCGCAATATGCTTGGCGGCGGCCAGGCTTACGCACAGGCAGCTTCGTCATTTACTAATACGCTCACGGGCATAACTAGGGACCAGGTCATACAGGTGTACAGTATGAGTTTACAACGAGTCTGGCAACTGAGTATCATTTTCGCCGGTATCTCATTCCTGGTCGTGTTTTTGGAGAGGGAAGTGGTTATGCGTAAGGAGTTGGAAACAGATTTTGGGCTTGAGAAGGAAAAGAAACAAACGCCTTGATTATTTGACTACGCCTCTCTGGATCTACCAGGAGACTTGATAGAGTCTGACATATCCCTTGAATTACTAGATATAATTTGAGCCTCTTGGTCCGACACAGCATCTTGTCACTCTGTGTGCGTTTTGCGACAACTAAAGAGACTTGACCGGCCGTATTTTGAACATGTCAGAGGGGCTTCACGATAGCATGGATTCATTCTAAGTAAAGAAAGACAATGTCACCACTGGAGCATATGCCCAACATTCCAAGAAGACTCACAACTGTTTGCCCCTTTTCCACAGTAGGGGTCGAACAAAAATCACTAACTTCAAGCTAAACATACATATGTACCACACTGTCATATTCTTATCTGCGTGGCAAGATATAGTGTTTCATTTATCGCTCTATTAGAAATCGAATGATCACTCATGGATCTACAGGTCTTAACATCGTTCTGTGTGATGGGATATATCCACAAGATGTAATCTATACTTTATATATAGACCCCTCTCAAGTGCTCGATATCCCAGTTCCTTACCCACCAGAGAAATTCACTTGAAAGATAGAAACCTACAAACCCAGATGAGGAATGAAATAAAAAAGTAGATAAAGGATAACTAATTTCGTAGTACTATGTCTCGCCCTTCAATAGCCGCGGAAAAAGCAACGGTTTACCAAGCGTCCGGCGCAGGTAAACAACCAAAAGCGAATTCATACCAGCTTGCGCAGCAGCTTCTAGCCAATCCATTGGAGGGAGGATCCTGATCGGTTCCCTCGTCCTGGATTCTATAATATCCCTTAGCTTGCCCACTTCAATTATCATTTCTCCCGACTCGTACTTATATTGAATGCCTTGCCTGCCGCCTGCCATCACCTTCTCCAAAATAGTGCTAGCAACGGCCTGTACTGAGACAAAATCAAACCACCCATGTAGGGAGCTTGGGTTAGGAATCGATTTCGTCTTTTCTGCGAACCTCATTAAGTTGCTCATGAGATCTGACTCCGGTGCATCCTCACCCGTAATGCTGCTTGGGCGGTGCACGACCACGGGCAAGCCGAACTGGCGGCTGATACGCTCGAGAAACACCTCACTGACCCACTTCGCCGCTGTGTACCCGTCATCTACATCGCTGACAGGAGAAAACTGTTCAACAGAAACCGGCCCGAAAGATTCCTGGCCCGAGAGGCGGGCGACGGTGGCGGACGAGATAAAGTGGAAGGGTAGGCGGCGCGGCAGACAAAGTCGGACAAGCTCCTTCGTCGATGCGACGTTGACAAGTTTCAGGCTTTGGTATGTTTTCATGAACGAGACGTCGGCGCCCGCGTGTATCACTACGTCCGCTTCGCCAAAGATGGTAACGGCGTCTTCGTTGGAGAGACCAAGCTGCGTGGTACCTAGATCTCCTTCATAGACGACGACTTTTGGCTGCATGAAGAGATCTGGCAGCTGTTCCCTAGGCTTCCGCACCGCGATACAGTAGACCTTTGTGACCTTGCTATCATTAAGGAGTTGGCGTAGGATTTCCTTACCCAGGAAGCCTGTGGCTCCTGTGAGGACTACATTTGCGTGAGGAGTTGTGGACCGTCGAGCAATATCACCCTCAATGACTACAGCAAGCTCAGGAGAAATCTCGAGTTCTTGTTGCCAGTTGATGGGAGCCTGCTGAATTGCCTCCGTGGGCTGTTGATTCTGAAGCATTTCTGCCATTTGGCCGAGGGTAATGGCTTGGAAAAGTTGGAAGATTGGCACTGTAATCTTAAGTCGCTCTTTGATTAGAATTTGCAAGTTAATCAATGAAAGTGAGCTCCCTCCGACATTGAAGAAATCTGTGTTTCGATCAACATTATGGTGGAGTGTGCCATCCCGAGGAAGCGCTTCCTCCCACAGGCACCAGAGCATATCCTCGAGCTCGCTAAGGTCCGTATTGACCTTCTCAACACTAGATTGTGTGCGCTCTGGTAATTCTATTGAATTAATTGCGTCCCGATCTACCTTGTCGGAGGGCGTTTTTGGAATATCATCAAGTGCTACGGCCATGGATGGTCGCATGTACTGTGGTAAAGGGATTTTCTGTGGAAGTTCTGCTAGGAACGCATCTCGGTCTGTTGACTGCAATGTATCGGATAGTACGACAAACGCGACAAGGAACTGACTGTCGGAATTTGGACTTTTGCGTGGGGAGATGACAACTTGACGGACGCTGGATTTCATGGCTTCGATGATGGTGTTCTCGATGTCTTCCAAGTCCATTCTGATCCCTGCTATCTTGATTTGTGTGCTTCCTTGAATCCTACCTTGTAGTAGTAGGCCACCGTCAGCATTGAAGCGCCCGTAGTCCCCTGATAAATGAATCGTTGACCATCCTTGAGTCTCAAAGAAGGGGCTAGCTCTTTTGTTGAGCTGAAATTTTGAGGAGGTGAGATGCTCTTGGTTTAGGTAACCTTCCGCAACTCCCGCACCTCCTATTACAACTTGACCTGGCACACCAGCTGGTACAGGGTTCAAGGTTTCATCAACAATGTGAATTGTGTAGTTGGGAAGAGGTGCAAGGGCAAAATTCAAGTCATGATCCTCGGTGTAGGGAACAATGTTGTCGGCACAGCCGATTGTTGCTTCAGCTGGACCATAACAGTTAACCAAGCGGAGTTGAGGCTTAGTTAGTGACCTGAATGCCTGTATCACTGCTCTAGTCATTGGCTCGCCACCGCTTAATGCACCCTGCCATTGTGACTTTCTCAGCAAGTCTTCTCCGTAGCGAGACCAAGCGAGATATTCAGTCGGAGTCGCGAATGTGAACGTGACCCATTCAGACAGTATTGTTTCGCAAATAGCTACGGGATCACGTCGCTTGGTATCATCAAGGACAACCAATGTACCACCATATCCGAGACAAGTGAAAATTTGCAGAATAGACATGTCAAAGGCGTACGAAGATTGCTGCAAAACGATCTCCTTGCCCTCTGAGAATCCCCACCTTGGTGGAGAGAGTTCGAAGAAATTCGTATAGGAGGCATGCTTCAGAATTACACCCTTTGGCACACCCGTGGATCCACTCGTGTATGCGATAATGGCTGTATCAGTTGGCTTCGCATGATTTGATAGGCCATGCTTTTCGAAGCGGATTGGAAGGCTTGAAATATCAAGCACTCGCGCACCCGTCTCTTTCAAGAAGCCGCTATTGACCGCAGTTCTTGTATCCACTAAGATCAAGCTTGGTCGACAATCTTTTGCCATGAGAAGCAATCGATCCAGACCTACTTGAAGCTCGAATGGGACACAAGTAGCTCCTGTACGCAAGACAGCCAGTAATGAGCAGATCCAGTCTGTTCCTGGCATCTGGAAAATCCCAACGCAGGAACCATTGCCAACCCCGCGATCTAAAAGCTCCAATGCTAGCGTATGTACGTGGCTTGCCATCTGACTGTACGTGATACTCTGCTTGATGCCATCCTTCAGGGCGATTCTATCCCCGTAGGCTTCAACCATTTCGTCAATGCGGTCCACTATCGTCATAGGCCACTGAGATTGATGCTCGGGTCCTATAATTGGCAAGTATCAGTATAGCTACAGACACGATGTTTAGCTAAGAGAAGTTGAAACACTAACCTCGGCCATACTCGATCCCGGCTTTCGTATCCTCCTCGAGGTGAAGTGAGGGCCAGACAATTCGAGCTGCTGGATTTTGTGCGAAACCTTGTAACAAACTAAGGTAGCTCCGTTTGAGGGTTTCCGCATTTTCTTCGGTGTATAAATCTCCATTTACAGCAATGGAGATTAGATTATCTCCTACGTTGCTGTCAAGAACATCAACACTGATATCGTACGCATTTTGTCCGCCAGAGACCAATTCCCCCTTCGCCTCGCATCCACAAAAAGGCCGGGCTTCCTGAATATTCTGGCGGTAGTTCAACAGTGCTTGGAAAAGAGGACTGTACGATAGTGATCGTGGAATATTCAGTTCATTGAGGAGCAGATCAAAGGGGACCCGAGAGTTTGCGAATGCATCATCGCTAGTGACTTTGACATCTCTTAGAAGGTCTGCAAAGTTCTGGTTGGAATTGCGGAGGAATCGTAGAGGAAGGAGGTTCAAAAAGAGGCCAAGGCTGTGCAACACGTCCGCATCTTTTCGATTCCCATCTGTGATGCCGATGCATATATCACCAGCTGCATCCTTGGTATATCTAAATAATAGAACACGAAAGACAGCCAGATAAAAATGGAAGGCTGTGACTTTGAACCGGCGGCAACATTGCTCAATCTGGCCCTTCAATTCGTAGCTTAGTATAAACTTAACGGAACGTGAATTGTATGTTGAGTTGTTTGGTCGTGTGACTTGACGTGATAGTGGCAACAAGGGTAAAGGAGGTGGTAGGTTAGAGAATTGGTTACGCCAATAGTCAAGTTGTGTTTGCCAAGAGCCTTTCTCTAGGTCATGGATCTGCCTTATTGTAAAGTCGGCATACTGTAACATGCCTACACCGTTGGTGTCAAGTAATCCTTTGTAAGCTTTGTCCAGATCATCGAAGAAGATCTTCAGTCCGATTCCATCTAGGGCAATGTGGTGGTACCCAAAGACCATGTAATGAATATTTTCGGACGAGGACAGAAATTTGAGTCGCACAGTTTCTCCTTTTGAAAGATCGAAAACGTGTCTCTGCATCTCTTGGACAGAGTCATCAATTTCGTCGTCATTGGCAGTGGCATACTCGAGACGCAGTGGGGAAGTTGGCAAGATGCCTTGCATATGGCGTTTGGTGACCTCATCTGTATAGAATACGGTCCGTATAGCCTCATGTCGTTGTCCGACAGAAGCGACAGCAATTCCAAGCTTCCCAACATCAATGCGACCTTTAACCTGTATGACTGATATAACATTGAAAGCGGTCGGATCCTCCACGAATAATCTGAGAAACCAGAATCGAGATTGCGCAAATGACATAGGGACACTTCTCTCAAAAGCAGTCACAAACTTTAGAGACAATGTCGATACATCTTTTGCATCAAGCATCGCTGAGGACCGCGGCGAAGTACCTAAACTTGAATTGGGATTCTCGGACTCTGGTTCCGAAATACTAGGGGTAGGGTCATGATTGCTAGAGGAACTAGATGTTGAGGCTGATGCTGCTCCTAGTCTGTGTAGATTTGTTACAACTAGACTTGAAGGCTCTTCAACACTTGTAGTATCTGCAATATTAGGTTCTGATATTGGTGGATCGTCACTCTTGAGATTGGGTGTCGCATTTTGTTCCAACAGTTCCTGTGCGGAACGTAGAAGGCCATAGATTGAGGGAGCATTCAGAACTTTTAAGACGGGGACATCAATCCCAAGCTCCTTGCGAAACCATGACTGTATATCGACGGCAACGAGCGAGTCGACGCCTAATTCATCGGGGCTTAAGTCTATCATAGGTTTGTCGAGGTCGGCTTGGAGCGCGGCATGCAACTTGGCAAGGAAGCCATCTGAGTAGTTAGAAATTGAGCCATATTTGGAATGCACGGATGGAGTTACCTTTCAATATTTCAAATACCTGCTCTTTGCTCGTTGCTTCCAGAAGCTGTGCTTTGATAGCAACACCGGGTTTACTACCCACATCACTGGCCATCAGATTGGTTGCTTTAGAATTTAAATGCTGAAAAATTGGATTATTATCCCAGTTTCTCCAATCATTCTCATTATCCTCGAGGCGAAGTCCAGTCGTAATCTCGAACGTGCCAGAAGTTCCAGGAGGGCTAGCAAGGACCCCCTCAGCAAAGATCTCATGGAAATCTTGTTCAGACAGGAGAGAGAGACCAGCCTTGTATAAGGCGGCTTGCTTCTCACGAGTCAGTTCTCGAGATACGACACCATTTCCCAGCACAGCACCAATGTTGACAACCGAGGCTGCAAGTCCCCGGTTACGTCTGTTTGCAGCTAAGCTAGCCATGAAAGCATTTGCAGCAGAGTAGGCACTCTGGCCTGAGTTTCCGGCAACATAGGCAATCGAGGAGAAAAATACGAAGAAGTCGAGCGTATCCTCCTTAAAGATGTGGTCTAAATGAATACTGCCGGCGGTTTTGGGCTTGGTGACCTTGTCTAGCCGCTCGATATCGAGCTCAGGAAATATTGTGTCGTGGAGCACCATTGCTCCTTGAGCCACACCGGCGATCGGAGGCATGGTCTCAACAATTTTCCGGTGAAGGTCTTGTACGGACTGCAGGCTTGTAATGTCACTGAGAGTAAAATGTGACATTAGTATGTGACTGCAAGTTATTGGCTTTGTTGAATGTCAAACTTACTTGGAAAAGACTCGGATAGTGCAGCCCTGAGCCGCCATTTCAAGAAGCCATTCATGTGAAATGTTTGGGTTACGACTCGAGAGCGCGATATACCTGGCACCACGCTTCACCATCCATTGGCAAAGAGAAAGACCAAGACCACCCGTCAAGCCAACAAGCCAGTATGTCTTGTCCTGGGAAAAAGACATTTGCCTACTAGCTGGCTGAACCTGAATATTTACAGAGGTGTGATCATCCCAAGATATAACTGCCTGTCCTTGAGCTGGTGACTTATTCCAAGTTATATCATCCAAGTCTAGTCTCAGTAACGCTTCTGTATCAATCTTCACGGAATTACCTGTTAAACAACCAAGCCATGCCAATTGAATATGCTCAGATACTTCTCGTATGCCAGTAGGGCTACTATCAAGCCGGGAGGAGTCCCCAATTAGGTCTGATTGCTTGAACTTCTGGCAGTTCGATGGCAGACAACTTTGAACTAAGCTAGATGTTTCGCTTTGCTCATCCATG
Source organism: Whalleya microplaca (assembly GCA_022497155.1). Taxonomy (NCBI): domain Eukaryota; kingdom Fungi; phylum Ascomycota; class Sordariomycetes; order Xylariales; family Xylariaceae; genus Whalleya; species Whalleya microplaca. The sequence goes on along the minus strand of MU385751.1, from coordinate 128,497 downwards.
TCGACGAAAGTAGAAATATTACTGGGCAATACTCGTTGAATAGATCGTCTCGTCGCTCGTGAGTGAACAAATGTCCACGGTTGCGTGCAGCTTTTCGCCTTAGTAGTTAGTAGAACCAATCGGATTCCGTTTTCAGGTGAAAGCTTCGCGAGTGTTTCCCCTAGCGTATACCCCGGGTTGAAGACAGCGATTGCTTTTCCTTGATTGACTGTTGCAAGGATACCGCGGGCTAGAATCTGCGTGTATAGAGATACCAGAGCATTCAGAGCATGCTCGCGAGACTTCGGTGCGGGCAATGTCCAGGCTACAGGGGCGTAAACACGAGAGTCTAGAGAATCTGACAGAACGATGACACGATCACCCGTTTCAACAAGGTTGCCAACAGAAATAAATGCGCTGCTTGCCTCCGTAATGCGGACCGCTTTCAATAATGAAATACTGAGCTGGATCCCACTGGTACCATGTAAGCTTTCTGCCGCCCTCTTCTCTTCAATGGAAAGTTGTAACCCGTGTCGACGAATGGAGAGAGATGTATTTCTGCAATCAACACTGCGTGTCAAGAGCCTGCGATTAGAATTGTATCGACAATTTCTGTCATGATTGAGATATAGGCGTGGTATCATGACTCTTCCGTCCTGAATAAGCGTGTAGGGTTCATTGTGCCATAGGAGGTTCCTTAGCTGGTTCCTTTCCTCCCAGACACCCAATGCTTCGAGCTGTAAGAGCCTTTTAGCGACAATGGTGAAATCAACTTCGCCAGGTGTAGCAAACTCGAGGGTCTGAATCTGAACATGAGTCATTTCCAGCGCAACAGTCCTTTGGACGCCCAAGAACATATTCTTGTAGGGGTTTTCTGACCGAGCACCTTGACTAACCCACAGAACGCTCTTGCTTTGTTTGAAAATTTGTTGGATGGCTTTCAGTGTCGTGTCTGTCATGTTTTGGAACACTGACACCTCCTCGAGGTCTACTAGGCTAACTACGCTTCCGAGGAATGGTAGCTCAGTCGTAGCAATATCGGCCAGAGACATGATACATTGAATGAAGCCATACTGCTTTCGTACAGTTTCATAGAGTGTATGGCTCATATCCTCGCTGCCGACAATGGTTAGATACTTCAACCCAAGGGACTTAATGTTTGGCGCCAGTGGTTCGCGCAAGAATTCGACCTGTACATCAACAGCTTGGCAGGCCATAACAGCAAACGGTGTCGGGTAAGCGTGACTGTGAGAAGTGATAGCATCGGCGCCTGAGAAGCCTGCCCTACGTAAGAGGCCTTCCCATACTTCGATTGAGACACATGGTGGCGGCTCTTGTCTGTCATCATGGCCAATCCACCAGTTCGGTAGAGCTCCAAAAAGCAAGTCGAAACGCAGAGCTCCATTATCAGTGATCTCAAGTAGAATCAGATAGCCGCCAGGCTTCAATAACTTTCGAACTTGACTTAGCGACTGTTCTAAGTTCCTTGTACCGCGAAGCACTAAGCATGCGATTACAAGGTCGTAAGATTCCTCGGAGCCTTGGCCTGCGATCGACTGCTCGATATCTAGGACCTTGAAGCTCATTCGAGAGCTGTATTGAGTAAATTTCTCTCGGGCTTTCTCCAAATAATCGCTGGAAATATCTGTGTAGGTATACGAGCCAAAATTACCGTCAAGTTCCCCAAGGATCGAGGCTGTTGATCCTTCGGCGTTAGAACCTAGGCATCTTAGTAAATGATTTCATACCAATAATAAATCATATGTTAGACATACCGATTTCTAGAATGTCCATATGAGCGAAACGGTGGCTCAATTGCTTTACCATGCGTGCGACATCCTTATAGTATGTGACTACCCCAAAGGTGTGCGCACGGAAGCTATTGATCACGTTGTCTTGTGCCAGCACCTCCGATATGTCAATCCCGCTTCGTAGCGTGTGCGGTAGACAATGCCCAACGGATTTCATTAAACGTAAGTCTATGCTTGATGGATATCTATAGCGCCACGTTAGTCCAAATAAATATGCCCTGTCCGGCGTGAACACGATGTAGACTCACCGCTGGATTATATCAAGAATATCCTCTTCTGAATATAATGCCCATTCCTTCTGTGCAAAAGGATGCATACCAGCCGCAACCCGTTCTAAGCAACGGTCGGCATAATTCAACAGGCGGGTATGATGCCATCGCAAATCACGTCGCTCAGTCTGTGGGAGGCATTTTCCAAGCTTCCGAAGGTAGAAGTAAGCCACTCTCTCAAGTAAGAGAGAAAAGGTACGATCATTCTCGAATTCATCATCTTCCCAGTTGAAAGTAGTCCCGGTGGGCACCTCCGGACCCCATGCCATTTCGGAAAAGAGGTTCACATCGTTATCGGGTGAGGGGGGGATTAAAGAGGTTTCGTGTAAGCCCTGTAGCTGGATAATCGTGTGGTTTCCGCGTGCGGAATGAACCTCGACGTCTCCCACGAAACCTGCAGGTTGATGACTAGTTATGCATGAGTAGAATGGCAGCTTAGTACCGGATTGGCTAGTAGAGTCTCGACAAGCCGACAAGCTTATGCGTATCCGGTCAACTCTAGTCGGCACATGAGGGTGACGCATTCGTCCATCCCCAGGGTAACAATAGGCAAGTAGGATGGATTGGACAGCGCTATCCAAAATCCCAGGGTGGATGATCAACCCAGACTCATCGACATCATGATACTCTGGAACTTCAAGAAGGCCGATAGCTTCATCAGCTTTTCGGCTGGCTTTACACAATGAATGGAATGGTCCCTCGTAGCCAAATCCTAGCTCACGGGCGGCACCGTAAAACCTCTCTGTCTCCACATCGACAAGTTGGCTTCTAGGGGCATTGTATGGGGATGGCAGGGAGTCACTCGATGGAGCTCCTTGTATCAGTCGAAGCTTCCCAGATCCATTCTCTATCGTTGCATTTGATTCTCGATCATTACAAGAATAGAAACTGAAGACGAAATCTTTATAGTTAGAATGATCATTGATTAGCTTGAGTGACAGTAAAGTCTCCACCCCACTCTCTTCTGGCAGGAAGAGAGCTTGGCCGATTGTTATGTCAGATAACTCAATTAAATCCATAGTCTCGACTGGGTACAATCGAGCAATGGCCTCAACAACTGATGAAACATAACCTGCCGCTGGAAATACAATCTGGTCTTGAACTTGGTGTTGTGCTAACCACTTCAAAATCCCAAGTCAGCATTTTCTCGTTCTAGGTTGACGAATATTTGGGTGATTGAAGACCTGATTTAGGAGGATTTTACCTAGATAGGCAACATTTTCTCTAGAAACAGGATATAAAGGGAAATGAGGAGACTGAATGCTACTTACTGGGACTTCTCGTGGGCTGAGGTAATTTCTAAATCGGTGTTCATTTTCTGTCGCTTCTGGGCAAATGGTTCCGAGTAATTGATGGGGCGCACCCCCATTGACCCTGTAAGCTTTGGAATATCGTGTTTCATGCCAATATATACGGTCGTGAACCCATGAATATGTTGGAAGTCCTTTAAGAAGTTTCGGGGGCCGAGTGTCATGAATTACTTTGTCGAATGCGGCAAAGTCCACGGCTACCTGACCAAATAGTTTCCAAAGCGAACCTAGAGCATCTGACATTGCCTCGACATCATTACTTCCTCGAATGAGAGTGCCAATATAGGGGATCTCCTGGCCATATATGTCTTGGATAGTCTCAGAGGCGGGCCCCTTCAAGGCCGGATGGGGCCCTATCTCAACCACCACGTCCAAGGGACCATATGCACCAGTGGCATACTCAATAGCTTGAGAAAAGAGCACTGTATGGACCATATTGTCAGCCCAGTAGCTGGATCCCAGATGAGGTAAACCTGTAGCCTCAATGTTCTCTCCGATGACAGTTGAAATCCAGGCCGGATGATCGCGGGATGGACTTTGAGTCTCAATACCACAATTTTGGAGAGCTGCCACGTAAGGAGCCGCACATGGGAGCATGTGATGAGAGTGATACGCTCTATCGACCTTCAAAATTCTTGCGAATTTCTTTTCATCTTCTAATATTTCTTTAGCTTCTTCTATAGCGTCGGTATCTCCTGAAAGTGTTAAACTTGTTGGCGAGTTCTTGGCAGCAACGCAAATTCGACCTTCCATGGAAGGCAACTCGCATAGTTCTTGCGCATCTTCGTATGATGTCCCTACTGCTATCATGGCGCCTTTGGACTGGCCGGACGTTCCAGCTAGCTTTAGAAACAACCCACGATAATAAGCAATGCGAATGGCATCTTTAGCTGAAAGATAACCTGCGGCATAAGCAGCAGCAATTTCGCCAGACGAGTGACCAACAACTACTGCTAGGTTTACCTTAGCAGCATTTAGCAAGTCAACCAGAGCAATCTGAACGGCTGTACACAGCGGTTGTGAAATTTCTCCCTGTCCAATTCGAGAGAAACTAGGCTCTTTCAGTAGTTCAGTTTTTAGGGACCAGGATGGGGCGTGTTCAGAAGGCAGAGTTTCCAAAGACTCTTGTAGGGAATCGAAGCAGGCAGATACAATGGGCATTTGCAGAAGTTGCGCGCCCATAGTAACCCACTGTGCCCCTTGTCCAGTAAAGACCCCAAGGATTTGAGGCTTTCTTGTGCTTACGGAGTTTGAACCTACTGTCACAACCCCACTGGACGTCCTACTCACATGTTCTAGCTTTGTTGTGAGATCATGTGTAGTTGAAGCTGAAATCGAGACTCTCGTTGGAAGCGTCGATCGGCGCGTATTTAATGTCCATGACAGGTCTCGCAGGCCTATCAATGAGTTACTCTTGACATACGAAGCATACGCCGCAAGGTTTTCAAGAAGGGATTTTTCTGAAGCTGCAGAAAAGTTAAAAGGCGTCATCACTTGGTTATGCTTGAACGAATCTTGCTGCGATGATGTCGATGGGTGGCACTCTTCAGCGAAATTCTCTAGGATGGCATGGGCATTGCTTCCGCCAAATCCAAAAGAATTCACACTAGCCCGCCTTGGACAACCCTTCTGTATTGCTGGCCACTCTTGCGCCCTCTGTGGTATTTGGAGATTATTATAGAAAGGGGCAACTTTGGGGTTAAGCTCATTGAGAAGGAGATTTGGTGGTATAGTACCATGCTGTAGTGCAAGTGAGGCTTTTAACACTCCAGCTATACCAGCGGTACCCTCTGAGTGTCCAATGACAGTTTTTATTGATCCAACAAACAGCGGAGGGTCATTTCTAGTCGGGTTGAAACCAGACTCTGCACCGAAGAATACTCTACTTATTGCTTCGGCTTCAACAGGATCACCTGCTGCTGTGCCTAGGATAGAGGTCAGCTAGTAGGACGATACATGTGTCACTGGAACGATAGAAGTACGAACCTGTTCCATGGGCCTCGAAATATTGTGGCCTATCGGAGGCTTTTGACAGGTCCAACCCAGCCTTTGCATATGTGTCCCTAATAAGCTGAGCTTGCGCTAGGGGGCTCGGCATAGTAATGCCTTTTGTGCGACCATCTTGGTTGACTCCAGTCTCTCGAACAATACATTCGATAGAGTCTTGGTCAGCTAAAGCCTGGGATAGTGTCTTCAACACTATAACGCCAAACCCATCGCCTCTTGCATAACCATCCGCATCCTTGTCCCACATTCGACTCCGCCCATTGGCACTGAGCATATGGAGCTTGCTTTCTGCCACATAATATTCGGGCCCCAGCAGGAGGTTAGAGCCAGCAACGACAGCAGCACAGGACTCGCCATCCCTTAGGCTCGTAACGGCTTGATGTAATGCCACAAGGCTCGATGAGCACGCTGTATCAATTACCATGGATGGTCCATGGAGATCGAAGAAATAAGACAGTCGGTTGGCCATTATGCTCCGAGCCGTGCCCGAGGCAAAGTAAGTTGGTACATTTTGAAGGTCACGGCCGATTATGGAAGAGTAGTCTTCATTCATAAGACCAACGAAAACACCTGTTTTCGAGCCCTGTATATTCTCAACAGGAAGTCCGGCTGACTCAAGGGCCTCGTAGGTGGTTTCGAGCAGCAGTCGTTGTTGGGGGTCAATGGCGTTGGCTTCGATTGGTTTCACGCCAAAAAACTGGGAATCAAAAACGCGATGATCTTCTGATAGGACATATGAGTGACGAACGTTACTCGTGCCATGGTGGAGAGCATCTGGGTGGTAGAACTTGTCTACGTTGAAACGGCTTGATGGTATCTCATTGAGGACATCTCGAGGCTGACGTAGAAGTTCCCACAGCTTGGACGGCGTCGACGCCCCACCGGGAAACCTACAGGCACTGCCTATAATGGCTATAGGCTCAGTACGATAGCCCAATTGGTAGGACATGGTTGCATCCTAGTGAACACCGAGATGTTTCTCTTCATGCTTCTAAGATAAGACCGGCGGTTTCGAGACGGGCTGCTGAAACAAGGTGAACTACCTAAAGCCAGTATCAATACTGATGTGAGTGAAGCTTAGTATTTCCCTGTCTAATATAGAAATAAGATAGCTTACTAGAACCCAATCACTCGGGTTGAGTTTGGGTTTCAACCCCAGATTCGTATAATTAGTAACAAATAATTGGGCCTTGCCCCTATTGATCGGCTTGAACCCACAGGTATACACGTAGATATATATGTAGACTGACATCTCGAGGCCTGGCATTGGGTTGGTTGCTTTCCAGGCTTACATCGACCGGAGCTGGGAGCTCAGCCACTCGAAATAGGTAAAGCCCCGGCCGGTGTATCGGAGTCACGCAAGCCGCTACCAATCGGCATGCAGCATATGAACGATGAGGCGCGATCCGGTAGCTCTAAGGAACGAAGCATTGATATTGGATTATATTTTAAAACCCAGCCTCCAACCTTAAAGGGACTGTTAATACCTACATACTTACGCTTTTCCATGTGATTCCTCCCCTGACGTGTTGGTCCACAGCAAATACAACTACGACTTCGGCTATGCATCAATTTTACCAAGGGCAGTTCTTCAACTTTGAAACAGTCCGAATTCTCAGCACAGCCAGATATGGAGGCGCTGATGTAGCCGAATTCCTTGATGCAGTTGGGCATATTCGTGAGAATGACGCGGTGGGTTGGCACAAGGCCTGGTCTGAGCAGGCACAGACGGCAGAAGAGGTGGCCCATGAAGCCCAGCGGCATGGTAAGCTCTCCTTGATTACCTAAGTCATCCCCACATTATCATCCGGACCACTACATGATCCGAGCTTCATATGTCATCTCTTTTCAGGTTCATCGATCCTGATTATATGTTTTCGACTTATTTTATTGGTAGCCCCAGAGTCATTTCATTTCATCTTTATTTATTTTTTCAAAAATTTCTTTTCAAAGAGTGACTATTAACTATAATCCATGTAGGTCACCGAGTAGCCGCGCGAATGGCCTTTCTCCGAGCATCTAATTATACCCGCGCTAGCGCATACATGATGACTGGGGAAGGGAGCAAATCAGATCCTCGTGTTGTTCCACTCCTAGAAAAAGTCACCGATCTCTTTGGCAGCGCCATGAAGCTCTCCGATGGACCGGTTCACGTGCTTCAGATTCCGTATGAGAAGGGGCTGTCAATACCAGCGTATCTGCATCTCCCGCCACCATCGTGCCGGCTGCCGGGCAAGATCCCTATCGTCATCAACCCGGTAGGTGCAGACTCACTACAGGAAGAAATCTACTATATTCTTCCGTCGGCAGGACCTGAGTTAGGCTATGCTGTACTCACCTTTGAAGGGCCCGGTCAAGGCCTTACCCTGCATAAGCATGGTATCTCTATGCGTCCGGATTGGGAGGTGGTGAACGGAATCGTTCTGGACTATCTATTCGAATATGCTAAAGAAAACGACGATCTGGACTTGGACCGGATCGCAGTAGCGGGGTCTTCACTAGGTGGTTATTTCGCTCTTCGGTCAGCCGCCGATGAACGGATCAAAGCCTGTATTGCGATCGATCCGCTCTACGACCTGTGGGACTTTGCCACCAGGCATGTATCGCCAACATTCCTCAATTTGTGGGACAAGGGGTGGATTTCAGATGGATTCGTAGACGGTGTGATATTGCTCGGCACTCGGTTCTCCTTCCAGATGAAGTGGGAGATAGCCACGACATCACGATACATGGGAGTTTCTACGCCAACTGAGCTTCTTCGAGCGATGAAGCGGTACACGTTACGGCAAGCTAAGGGCAGTTACCTTGACCAGGTGAAATGTCCGGTCCTTGTTACCGGGGCTGTGAACTCGCTATACTTTGATGTTGGTGACCACACGGCCATGGTCTTCGACGGGCTGAAGCACAACGATAAAGAGGTATGGGTTGCAGCGAAGCCAGGCGAAGGCAGTCTACAGGCTAAGGTAGGTGCATTTGCGCTCTGTAATCAGCGCGTGTTTGAGTTTCTTGACAAGCGGTTCGGTATGGAGCGCAACGAGGCAGTGTAAGGTAGTCAGCCTTATCTGGACCGGTTGTGGCTTGGCACGCGGCCATAGATTGATATGATGTGACTTTAACTAGCCCGCAGAAAGACCGAGAATGACACTGGCCTTCCTGTACCAATAAGACCGTTACGTACAGTAAGCAACATGAATCTTGATCTGCACACCTTAGTCAGGAAGGATGACAAGGTATTAGATACGCAGGATTCTCAACACTCAAGATCGGCCGGCATATATCGGTCCCTCACCTACGATTGGCAATCGGTGCTTGTCTCATGCGTAGGGATGAGATGGCCAACCTTGTACAAAATGGACTTTGCGACAGAAAGGGATTCACTAAAGCTTGGGTTAACCTGGTAAATCCTAGACGAGCACACCCCCATTACAACAATCATATCTACTGCCTCGGCAAATGGACCAGCTGTTCTGTAAATGGACAAGAGCAATGGTAGCCATTGGCTACCTAAGGTAAACGATGGAAGAATAAGCTATGGCCTCTACCTTTGGTGCCCTATTCGGCTATGGCTGCAGCCAAGGCACCTGGGCAGATCCTGCTGCCTACCTTGAGGGAATCTACTCCCTTCAGTCCCTTCTAGATTTGAAGTGCCTGCTTCACAGCCGAGCTAATGAAGCTGAACCGAGCAGCTAAGGAGAGTCAGCTTTCTATTGGATGATACCCAAGGGGATTACGAATATCACGCGCAATATATACGGCTATATAATAGCTAAAACACGTATCTTACCTGTAAGTTTTTCTGCTCTACACATGTACTAAGTTTAGTCGGTAAGCAGGTAGGGTAGCTGGGTAGCTCGTCGATCTAGCCCCCACCCTCATGGAGACACCTGTAGGAGCTTAGTATAGTAGTATACGTCGGCCATTCCGCATGAAAGGATCAACTATTGATAACTAACAAAGTTCCTTCATAGTGAATAGGTGGGTAATTTACATAGTATAGACACTGGTGTATCATCGTTCAGATGCTTTTGTCTCTCTTTCCCTCTTTCTACACTTGCAATAAGAGCGAAGATAGCCAGAGAAACCCAAGAAAAGTCCATACATAACCCAGATGCAGTCCTATGTAGGTAGCGAATGGTACGGTTACAATACCCCTGCGTGTGCATTTATTAGTTACCCTCCATCAAGATATACATAGTAGGTAGCGAGGCTAGGTGATTAGGAATAGCCCTACAGGTACAGGCTTGGGGGCCAACCGGCACTAATGCGAGGGCGTTTAGGCCGGCAGACAGGCAGAATAAGGCGCACACTTAGCGCCAGACCAGCGGGATCACGCCGCTGTCAACGTCTCCCAAGCCCCACACGCCAACCGCCCGCGGCCACCTAATCAGGATACAGCCCGCCATCACGTCACAGTGCCTCTCCTTTGCTTCCGTACAGCTTCAACTTAATACAACCCAACCTAGGGACATTCGCGTCCCTACGTCTGCACACGTTTCCATGCTCGCATGCTTGCGTACTCGCCAATCATCCCTAAATCCGACTCGAAGGAACCTATGTAGCAACGAGATGAGACCTAAAGACGCGATGGAACCCTACGATACGCCGTATAAGCCTGCTTTATTTCTTTACCTCTTCCCGGGCTTCTAAATAAAGCTCCCATACCTAGGTACTCGTAGTTTTGAGAGCCCGCGCTCCATGTGAACCGATAATGCAGAGGTCGCGCCAGCAGTCTCGACGTAGTGCCTGCGATGTAAGCAACTCTTCAAATATAGCAATCATTCATTCCTCAGTGCCGGTCACGGGAGTGAACCCGTGAGATTCTCACTCAAAATTCATGAATGGGTACTGACCCAGAGGACTTCTCAGAGGTGTCGCAACTATAAGCTCCGCTGTGAGAGGGTGTCTATCCAGGGAAATAGCTGCGAACGATGTCTCAAGACCGGTGCCATATGTGTCACCACGACACCGTCCGGCTTTGATAGTCGGAGCATCAGAGGTCCTCACGCCTCGCCTCGAAATTCGTCCAACTTGCAGAGAGGGATCATCTCATCGAGAGATAATCAAACAAGGGAGTCGAATCAACTTCAAATGGATCTAGACATGGACAGTCCTGTGAGTCAAGCCATCGAGCCATTGAGCCTCCGGCAGTCTGACACGTGGGGAAGCCTTACCCATCTCCAATCGACCTCACCCTGTCCAATTTCTCCTTTAATGAGAACCCGAGCAGCCAGCCTACCGCTTCCAAGCAGAATGAGCATGTCCGTAGGGAGAGTCTTGCATCATCGCCCTTCGGCGAATTGGCAGAGTTTAGTGATTCGACAGTCGGTTTTACTTCGACGTCCGAGGGAACTGGGTCAGAAAACCGATCGAACTTCTTAAGAGATCTTTTGGAACTATGTGCAAGCCTTGTTGATGACCACGACATATTGCAGAGCAATGGCCCGTGCATGCCATATACGGATGCTCCAAGTCCAATCGAGACGGCAGTTCAGCATGCACTGAGTAGGACTTCAAGGTTCTCGGATATCCTAAAAGCTATGCTGGCAGCTGAAACAGCACCACTTCAGCAACGTGACAACGACATCGGTCCCAGACAAGGACGGTCATCTTTGCCAGTCGCCAACAACGCGCTGCCCACACCTTTTACTGCTTCAGGACCCCAATCACGGCAAGGAGACTCGGATCATCTAAGTCACTCGGAATATACAATAAATCCTGCCTATACTTCCACTTCAGAATCGACTAATACTATACAAAGGCGGAAAGTCCAAGATATTACACTTACAACTACCCTAGTGACTACCTACGTCCTCACCATGCGGGCGTGGCGAACCATATTTTCGCAAATAAACCGTCTTCTACTTACCACCCCTCCGGGGACGAATCGTCGGCAGCTGATGTTGCCGAGTTTACAATTAGGGGGGATTCCTCTTCAGAATAACTCGAGTCTTAAAATATTGGTTCTTCTTGAGTTGAGTTCGAGCATGCTTCAAGTCATTGAGACTTGTCTAGGCATCAACAACTCAACTGGCTATGCGAGTGCTCCAGACACCCGACAAGTCGACCGGTTGGCCCTTAGTATGGACCCTGTGTCTGTGTCGATACGAGAGACACTATTATCGCAAGAAATGCTTCGCTCGGCTTCAGAGGACGGGTTTGGCGGGCTTTCGTTGAAAGGGATAATGGATGAGGTGAAAAGTCACCTCGACCGGACGGGCTAGAATAGGGTTAATATACCTTATAATGATTATGGAACTAGTGCTGACCAAGTGCCCTGGTTAACCCTGAATTTCATACACAGAATCCTAAGTCATACAATAAGTGCCCAGCAGGGCCTCATGGTATAGCAGCTTTCCTTACCAGGCTATACTTCCTAAACCGACTTAACAGTATGAAGAGGCCTAACAGGGAGGGCGATCCAATGAATTGGCGACGCCGCTATAATTCTGAAGGTATGAGCTATCATTACATAGACCTCTCAGTCTACCGACGTCAGCTGAGTTGCGTTATTAAGCATCATTTACCTCGCCTTTCAACTAGATGGCCTAGTGGGCGATTTAGAACAAGGATGGATAGCTTCGGAGAATCATTTACAAGAAAGCCATTCCATATTGCTGACTTGCTGATTCCACCGTAGGATTCTAGAAAGAATGGAGAACGCGCCATGCTGCATACCAATCAAGGAAAGTAACAATCCTATGACCACCTACCTCGGTAGCGATCGATCCCAGTACGCATGGTAGGATCGTACTCATTGATCTACTATCGCCATGAGAGAAGGTCACAACTAACACCATGCGATGCCAATGTCTATTACCTTATCCTATCTGCGCTTGAAGCTCGGGTACAGAAAGGGACTATTGTGAAGCTCCTTAAATTGACACCCTCTTCATCTTATCCGCCAATGAGAGCCGATTTCGAGGCCGATATCCCTGCAGTCCAGAATGTGCCACTTCTATGCATGTATCTTGCATATCGCAACATTGTGTGGGTGGGAATGTGTGGCTTGTGGCTGCCAGATCTTACGTTGCGTTTGGGTGATTATAATAATGGGTTGCATCTGTGCTGGCATCCAGCGAAGTGCTGGCTGTGTTGACGGCTGTCTCGTTCCAATCTTCCCCGCTGCCATCTACACGGAATCCGATCGCTCACCATGTCGTCGACCGTGGCTTTGAAACCGGTTAATCCCAACGATCCGGGCATCGGGCCCTTGATCATGGGATTGACTTGGGCACTGACAGGTCTTGCCATCTTCACTGTCAGTGCACGAATCTATTACCGCAGAAGGTATCGCAGCTTTGGATCAAGCGACGACTGGTTCATGATCTCAGCAGTTGTACTGCAGATTGTTTATCAAGCATGCAGTAAGTATCCTGGTGTTCTTCCCCCCTTTGACTGTCGAGGGGAGCTGCGTCGACACATTTACAGAGTCGATAGAGCTTGGACTCTCAAAACAGAGCATATCGCTCTAGACATTGTACAAAGAGGAGATTGCTAATCTAATTTCGTGTATAGTAACGGTCTTGGTTCACTGGGGCCTTGGAAAAGATTCCACGAATCTAACAACTGAGGAGTTGATTATGACGAAGAAATGGACTTGGGTTTCCGCCCCTTTTGCCAATCTGGTCTCCCTTTGTGCTAGGATATCGATCGTGATTATGCTGATTAGGATCTTTGAGACCAGAAAGTGGTTCAAATGGTTTCTTGTCATTTTCACTACTGTGCTAGGCATCGTTGATATATTGGCCCTCATCTTTGTTTGGGTGCAAGTTACCCCTATCGAAGCGCTGTGGAACATCAACATACCGGCTACACAACATCTAGATCCAGGCGTCCAGCAATACGCATCACTGGCATTGCAATGTGAGCATGATTCCCCTCTCCGCCGGTATCTAACACACTGCTAATCCCTGGGATAATAGTACTCTACACTATCTCCGACTTGACCTACGTGCTGTTCCCCGTAATATTTATCTGGAAACTGAACATGCCCATGCAACGCAAGATCGGGTTCATCCTCCTGATGTGCCTATCGCTCATCACAATGGGATCCGCACTCGCAAAGGTAGTCGTGGTCTTCATGAGGATGAACGCGACGCCGATCGCTGGTAGCACGAACTTCCGATACTTCAACGGGCTAGTCAACCTCCTGTGCGGCGTCGAGCAGTGCCTAGTTATCATCATGGGCTGCATACCGTCGTTACGGCCGATGGCTAAATTGAGGCTGGACTGGACGCTGCTGAGCAACATTGGCGAGTCTCTAGCCAGTCTTGTCACCAGGAGCAGGAGAAAGGGCAGCAGCGGCTCGCTCTCTTCACGGGAGAAGAGCTCTTATCACGACCTCGATCTGACTCCGAAAGTCTCCGATGAGAGATCTATTTCACTCAAGGTACCTTCCATCAGGAACTCCATAAGAAACTTCAGAAAGTCAAGCAATCAGAATCTGAACCCTGAAGGGCAGATCCGGCGGACGGATGACTTCACGATCACGTATAATGACGAGGCACGGCTGAAACAAACAGTATGATTGGTTATCAGCTCAGGAGACAGAAAAAATAGCACGCGATGCATCCGTCAACGAGATCTTTCACGAGGGATTGAGCTAGGTGGGCTAGTGACGAATTTCCATTGCTATAAGCTATGCTCTCATGATTGAATTTTGTTATTTATAAACCACCTTATGTATATAAAAACTACTACGTGTAAGTTGAGAATTTTTTTTTGGAGAGTTATATAACAAGATAGCTCATTTCAATATAACGATGCTTGGCTCGTTTCCTTGACACCAGCCCCCTCATTATGAAGCTGTTGTGCGGAGAGTTAAGCAGAACAAAAGCAAGAGCTAACTACTACGCAGTAGATAGATGCCCAAAACTCTTACAAAGTTCATCGGACACAGGTTGATAAGAATACCCGTAAGTAAGCCGTCCCGGAACTTGGCAATGAGTGAGTGCTTCTAACCCTAGCTGACTAGGCGTTTTTTAATTCGATGGCCTCCACACTGAAGTCAATCTACTACTAGTACAAGTTGCGTAGCCCATACTGGGAATTGGCCCACAACATACATGGTAGGGACGGGCCGAAGATATTTATGTCCTGTATAAACCTTGCGCTATTTAGACTTTACGTCCCCAGAACTGTTTCTAAATCATGATCGTCACAGGGTATGTAGTTTATCTTGAATAGGAAATTGCCAACCCACTAAGCCTACCACTTTTAGTACGAGTTACTATATGTATGAAGTCGCTCAACAGTTTACAACCTCTTCTGCACAGCATCCGTCACATCAAGTCTGCTGTGCTACCCGCAACTCCCCGGAACGCCGCTGCGGAGGTGGCGTGGTGGCTTATTTTTCAACAGCAGATCAAGCCGCCGTGCCGCAACCACTTGATAAGCACCAAGGACTACGTAAGTTGTGGTTGCATGTAAGGATGCGTATGCGCATAGGCTGACAGGGAGGCGGGCCATCCTATCCACCTCCCGTATTTGGAGTCGAAAACACCCTCTTCACACCGACTCCTTCAGAGGAGCCAGAGAGCTAGAGAGCCAACGGGATCACTAATTTCGAGAATTTGCCTTAGATGGGTATGAGACGGAGAGCCATTAGGCCCATTAGGCCCATGACGAATATGCTCGACTTCAACCAGACCGAGATTAGCAGCCCGGGCAGATCTCAGCCCCAGCACAGTACGCACAGACATTTGAGATAGCCGGAGATGTAGAAAGACGATTGCAACTTTATCTTCTGACCTGAAAATAGCATCACGCAGCGCATCCACGTGGTCTAGCTTATTCTGGTTAGTGAAATGTAGTATAGCAAGGTATATCCCTCTGGAAGGGGATCTGGAAGTCCTCCAGGGAACAAAGTCTATGGGGCCTCTGATATCCACCCTAACTATGTACATACCCACCTCATCGTGCAGAATAGACTTATATGCGTATATATCCGCTTCTTGGTTGTCTACTCTTACACCTGGCGACACTACGACACCCCCTGCTCCGCCGGCTCCGATTCCGATGAGTCCGATTCGGCCTCCGATACCCCTGACACTGCTACTGCGCAACAAGTCCGTAGACTGTCTTGTGACCCAGCTGGCAAGCCTGACATGGCCAATGGTACTCATCCCTAGCATGACTCAGTCGTGCTTACACCGTATATGAAGTTCGACGTCCTTGATACCAGCTCACTAATGGATCGAGTCTTTTCAGGCGACCCCATTAAGTGTGCGTTCAGTCGCCAATGGTTTGAGTTGTGCGTCCTGTCAACGAATGACTGTATGTTTATATGCATTGTGATACGTAGTCAATCTGAGTAGTATGATAGAAAAGTCGAGCGAGGGTTCCCCTAGCATGTGAATGGCTCATGTATGTGTATCGTAACTCCAGTCCCTTAGAGGACCTCAAATCCAAGTAGTATGCTCATAGGCTGACAAGATGTTTGCCCAGAAAGCGGTAGTTCAGTTGTAGCCTGATCTAGCTCTAAACTATGCCCCTTTCCCTTGTGTAGTTATGCATATATCTCATGGTCAACTACCCAAGGGAAAAATTTCTGAAAGCGATCTGTGAGGTATTCTGTAAAACATATACTTTTAATTACACATTGCAAATGCAAGTCGTAATCGGAATACTTGTATATATAGTCTTTATGTGGATGTCTGGCCACTGAAGTGATGCCACCAAAGAGGTATGGCTGCGCCAACTGAGCTCAAGTCATACATCACATCAAGACTACCTTGTACATCTCAAGAAAGTACTAAAGTAAACTTTCTTTAGAAAGCATACTTGCGGAAGACTTCCAAGCAAGATACCAAATTCAATTGCAATCATGACTGTATATACATAGAATAAAGCTAATGAAGAAAGTTTACAGACGAGTCTAGAACTCTTACAACAGGTGATGTAGTCCCAAGATTCAGCCATTGCCAAGGTATGAGAATAATGAGTTATGGCACGCAAGTCATAGGCAGGCTATGCTACGTTTGGAAGGGAAGAGTGAAAAGAAAGCAGAAGTCTGATTGGAGTGAGCGCTAGCGATGTCCTAGTCATCCAGTCTCATATGTACGGGAATATCCTGTTATTTCATGTCTCTCACTTAGTTGGCCGCTTAGAACCAACGTCAGACATACTTCCAATTGTCGAAAATAGGGTTAATAAGACTTTAACGACTTAGGGTTTAGCCATCTTCAAATAGCGGATAGCCATATATATAAATTCGCTCACGAGATGCCTTACACTATAGTAATCCTTAACCTGTAACTCGAACCCAACGGTATATTAAAGATTAGCGAAACAAAAACTAGTAGCTAACTTCTCGAGTAGTCGTCGATTTCAAGACAGCCTTGGTGTATCATAACGCCGCCACCGACCCCTCAAATCAAGCATGACGCTCTCCACAATCATCACACATAATCAAATCGGCTTCCGGGTCTTCGACAAGGGACCATGCTGTCTTTATCTTCTCCGCATATTGTGTTGTGACAAAGTCCTTCTCTTCTTCCTCTTCCTCTGGTTTCTTCTCTTCTTCGTCACGATCTTCACCAGGGGTAGTGGTTTTCTGGTAGTAGCGCTGTGAGGAGTAATTTTCGCCCAGTCTCTTGGCCACGTCGTTCGCCTCGTTCAAGCTGACAAGACGACGTTTTCCATCGACCTTAGTGAGATATTCCTTCACGACTTGCCAGGTCCGTTCTTTGCGGAATTTCCCTGCGTTCTCGGAATCGTTCTGCACAAACGTCTGAGGACACTTAGATAGCATATCAGCTATGGTCTTGCTGGCATTGATCTCGATGGGGTTAAGGCCTTCTGCTTTGGAGTTAATGAATATGTCGTACGCGATTTCGCTGGGGATACGGCCCACAGCGTTCTCGCGGAACAATAGCTTGGGGTTCTGATCGAGGATGACCCGTACATGCTTGTCGAGATGGCGGATGACTGCACTGTGGAGGACTGTGTCACCAGCACCATTCAGGATCTCGAGGTCTGTACCCTGAGTGTACTCGAGAATAAGGCTTAGGAGCTTCACGTTTTCAAGATTCTCTTTAAGGAGCTCGCGGTGATAGGCACCGTGCAAACTGTAATCCCAGGTGTATGAGAGCGGATTGGCAGCTTTCAACCAGAAGTGGAGAGGAGTGTCACCGCCATGAGTGAGGTGGGTTCGTTGGTGGAACATGTGAGATCTTAGGTCTAGGTCTAGGAGGTCCAGCAGTTCGCGAAGCTGGTCACCCTTGGGGTTGTTGGTCAATGCAGCGTGAATAATGTTGTTGAACAACTTGTCTTTGACTGATTGATCAGCTCCAGCATTGATGAGCGTCTTTGCGAATTGAACTCTTCCGAGAAGGCACGCCAGGTAAAGAGGCGAGTACCCTTGAGTAGACTTTGCCTGTTCCATACGTAAAAGTCAGTAGTTACTCTGTTTAACTCTGCCTTTCCAATACTAGAAGGAATCGATCAAAGGATAGAGCACCCCGGGGCCATCGTCTCGGACTCAACTTGTCTTTGACTATCCAAAATGTCAGGGTCGAGAAGGGTTACTGACCTCTAAAGATGATGGGTACACTCTGATCAAGTACTCAATCAGCCGGTTAGTGCCATCTCCCAAGGGTCCCATCACAGCGCAGTGAATCACAAGATCATCTGATAGCCGTTAGTCAAGCCATATGATTCCTTAGATAGATAAGTGAGCTTACTTTGGACGCTTATCCACTTAAAGATAGCTCTGTCAAACCCTCCAGGTGCCTCGTGGAGATGTTTGAGGCGAGTATCTTCCTTGGCGACCTTGGAATTGCCAAACTCTAGATAGTGTCTCATTGGCGCGTCGCTCATAAACCACTCGGTAGATTCGAGCGATCCATTGATCGCCGCGAGTAGCAGTGGCGGTACCTTGCTTCCGCCCGCCTTCGTCACAAGATTGCGGCCAGCATTGGCCCAGTCCGCCCTTTTCTTACCGTAGACGCTCAATCCCTGATAGTAACGAGGCTTCAGCTTTATTTCGCTGCCACTCTCAGTTACTAGGTGCTCTATAGGAATTCCAGCACCGGTTCGTATAATCGCTTTCGCAAGCATATCGGTTCGGCCTAGCGTTACTGCCTGACCGAATTGGTTATGGGAAAGCATGTAGAAGCGCGTAGCCTCAGGGTTACCGGCGTCTTCGGGCTCCTGACTGGTGAACTGAATGAGCAGATCCATCAAGAAATTGAAACCCTTGCTGTCATTCTGGGTCGTAGCGAAATCAATAAGGCTCTCTTTGCGCTTGGTGTCTTCCACCTTCCCGTCACGCAAGACGAATGTTGGCGCTGCCCAATTGAGAAAGGTACTGGGGAGAGTCTCGCTCTTGACCTGCATTGACACCTGGCCGAGGTTGTCGATAGTGAGTTGACCATCAATCTTCTTTTTATAGATTTCTAGTTCGACTTCACTCTTTGCGTCAGATGAATCATAGGACTCTTCGTCGTCATCCTTGTTCATTGTAAATTGTGCCTTGTCCTCTTCCTTGGGCACCCACTGGGCCTGTACGATTTCTAGGATCGCTTTTGCTACTTCATAGTGTCCTTTGAGGAATGCAAGTGAGAACGGATTGTTTCCTTTTGAATCAGAAACGGCCATCTTTAGTGGCGGTTCCTGTTTGTCTACATCCCAAGGGGCTAGGGTTAGTGACTTGATTGTAGCGAGATCACCAGTCCACGCCGCTTCGAACCTTCAGGATATTAGTGATATAGCAGAATAGGCAAGGTCTGGATGGTACCCACAACTTGATGTATGCACCTTTTCTTGCCTCTGTAACGTCTATGGCATTACTGAATTTGAAATCCAGGGAGTAAGGAGACCCTGAGGATTTCTTCGGTGATTGGTTCGAGGACTCATCAGGATCTTTGATATCTGGATGGAGCTGATTGAAAGTTTTGGCACCTTTGCCCTCAAGAGCTTTCTCAACTTTCTCCAGCTGTGAGAGGATATCCTCAATCGCTTCCGTCTTTGCCATTGATCCCCTCAGCTTAGCTCTATTTTCTTTCTTCTTTTCGTAGTGCTTCAGTGCTTTCTTGTATGCGTCAAATTCTTCCGCAATGTCTGTGGAAACTAGCCAGTGTTGATACGTGTCTTCATCGAAACCTTCAAGGAACTCTGTGGTTCCAGAAGGCTCCAGTGGAGGCTCCAATTTTTCATTGCGTGCCCTCAAGTAACCTTGGCTTCGTGTAGACTGAATTTTGTCCCCTTCATACTCACGGAACTTATGGAGTTCATCACGAACGACATCAAGAGCGGTTTGGCCCTTTTGCCAACGCGCCCATACATGGCGAATGACTTTATAGCTCGACTTGGTAATAGTGTTAGGATCAGCTCCCTGCTCCAATAATTCTATTGCCGTGTCAGGATGCGGTGACTTGATCGCTACTATAAGAGGCTGTTCAGTCATCTCTTGGAAGCGTTCAAAGTTAGATTCGTAATCCTACCAACTTTAAGTTAGCAATGCTCAGGGCTGGAATGTATGATGTCTGAATTGAGCCTGGAGATTACCGGTGTTCGTGAAACGGCCATCAGTGACATCAGATTTGCATAATAGGTATATCAGAGGTTGAGCAAGTGAAGTCTTCAATTGTAAACTTACGCGGAGCTGCTCCTCGAAGGAAAATTTCGCACTTTTCAGCCATGAATCAAAGTCGATCTGAGGTTTCGCCCCTTCTCCAAGCAGTTTAAGTACAAGTATCGGATCACCTCTGTCGATAGCTGTCATCAAGGGGGTTGTAGTACTGCCGTTGTGAACTGAGCCAGATATCGCTATATGATTGATAGCAGTTTTGAGTCCCCTCTTATCGTTGTCCCATAAACTCTCAACTAAGCTCGGTGCGCCGCTCTGGATGTATCGATGGAATGCAGTCACTCCATTGGCATCAGCTTGCGAACATGTGGCACCCAACCTCAACAAAGTCTGCGCCATGCACACAGCTTTGTCCAATGGAAGCGCCAGCGCTAAAACCAGGGTGAGAATGGCGACTTTGGGGTTTGAGTATGATCCATCACCAATCTTGATAGGCAGTAGCACATCAGCGCCAAACTCCTGGCATAGCAGCTCTACGATAGAGCAATGGCCACCAAGAATGGCAAGGTGCAATGCACTGCATTTGGAGTCCCAAGCGACAACATCGACCTTATAGAAGTCCGGCTCGCTCTGGTCGTCATCAAGTGCGGTTGCCTCATTCTTTGGATTCTCGTCACTTTTGTCGACTTTTACGAAGGATCCTGTCGTAACCGATTGCATACCATCGTCGGAGATGCTAGCGTCTACCAGTTCCGCCTCAGAATCTTCGTCACTGCCAGCACTATCATCGGGCTGCAGAGTCTCGGCTTCTTTGATGGTCTTTCTGCCACGTACTCCTTTAAGTGACGCAAGTCGAGCTTTGCGACGCTTATCCTGTCTATCTTCCTCCTCCTCTTCATTGGCATTGCTCTTTCCAAGCAGTATCTTTATTATTTCGGCGTCACCACGTGCCGCGGCCAGATGGAGTGCTGTACGTCCATCAGCCAGACGAGGGACTAGACGGGCACCATGGTTTACCAAGCACTTGACAATCTCAGCGGTCGAGCTGATAACAGCAAGATGCAACGGCGTTCTGCCCGTGTAGTCCCTCTTGTTAGGGCCAGCACCTTCTTGAGCGAGCCAATCCTCGACATGCTCTATGTCACCGTCGACGATAGCTTGGCACAACAGAGCTGTGTTACCAACATATGCCATCTCTGTCCAATCATTATCTGTAAGGGGATTAAATGACCCAATTTGCTGTAGATGTGTTAGTAGAAGTAAATACCGGATGGTAATGCTAACTTGCCTGTCTGCCTGGGTCATCAATGCGAAAAGACACGTTGCCCGAAACGTAAATCTCACTCTCTTTCTTCGCTATCTCAATCTCTTCAGGAGTGGTTGGTTTTGGGCAAGTACCGCAGCAATCACTGATGACCTTACAGATTTTAGTGGCCTACTCAATATATTGTCACCATTGTCGCTTACATCTTCTACTCGTCCAAAGAAGGCAGGATGCCTGTGGAGGTAAACGTCCCGTTCCTTGGGTTGATTCCATTCGGCATTCAGCACTGCCATATAGGTGGTTAGCAAACAGCTAAAGGTGCGAGTTTTCACGACTCTATCCAATAAAGACAAAACAAAAGAAAACAAAAGAAAAAAATAGAAATAAAAAAACCGCACGTCTTCAAGAGGCCCCTGAAGACTTCAGTAATAACTGAGGAAGTGGGTTTTCTCATCAGCCTTGTTGGCCTACCCAACCAAAGCTTCAGAAGGAAATATCGCGAGCGCGTGTCTTTAAACTATATGGGATATAGAAAGTAGAGGGAAAATTGAAAGATTGAACTTACGCAAGTCTCTCGTGTAGCAAAGTTTCTCGATCTTCTTGGCATGGAATTTGACGCCGTAAGGTATCGTAAAGGTATGGTAGTTGGAGACCTCATCCTCGTCGACCCAATCAGCAACTTCATCCTCGTGAATATCCTTGATATTTCCACGAAGTCGATGTTGGTTGCAAAAGCCAGGGTCTGGTCTTCCTCGCTCCTCTCGGCGCTTCTTTAAATATTGGTCCCTTGCATTGGTAGACGGAAGACGTTCGAGGACGAGAAGACGCGCAAGGCCTAACGTCCTGTGAAAGCTACGCTCAAAGATTGTTGGGTCAATACGAGATCGATCAAGCTCTGGCCAGTACACCTCAAAGTTTCGGTGACTGTATTTAGACAATCGATTCTCGTATGAAGGGCTTCTTCGACTGAGATCAACAGGATTAATCTGCGTAATGTATGAAGCTAGAGCTCTCGGGGTGCAGTAGACCTGCTTCCCATCATACGCCGCCCCAGAGCAGTCGATGTCAAAGCCGGCCAGAATCTCAGAGACTGATTTGTATACACGAAGGACGATCTAGGAGAAGTGAGCAGAAAACAAGCAAATCACAACAAACCAACTCTTACCTGAACATGGCGAGTTGGGTATTGGCTGCCTTATCGAAAAGTTTAGCCAGTATCATGCTCAAAACAAATCAAGAACTTACAGATAGTAATCGCGTTCTTGGTCCGTACAACAGTGACTTCCGAGAGAATAGCGTCACGAATACCCGTCTCGATGACTTTTATCTTCTCAATAGCTTGGTCTTCAGTAAGCCCATACAAGAACAGGTCAACGTCAGAGGCCGGGCAAAACTTCTCGTGATAGTACTGGCGGAGGGCCCTCTTGGACTTTTGGTACTCAGTAGGAACAGGTAGCAAGCAGTTCACAACAGATGAACCTGCTGCAACGACATTGCTCCAGTCCATGTCAGTTAGAGACGACTCGGAGAAAACGCTAAAATTATGGCGAAACTCCTTCAGGGATTCAACAACTGCGGGAGAGCCACTTGGCCGGCGCTTGTCGTCTGGAAGGGACATGATATACTTGTCCTTCTCCTGCGGAGTTTCCGCTTCCAGATTTCGAGCACGGGTCTTTATGAGTGGCGTGTCTTTGGTGAAAAGGGGAAGGACGTTGATATATGGATCATCCAGGATGGAATTGTCGCGTTGCTGAGCGTACATCTCACGCAGCTGAGCTTCAAATTGACGATAGGGGCTCATCAATTCCCGCATGGGGATATCAGAGTGCTTTCTGATGTAGCTTGGCAGCTCATCATGTGCAACTGGCAACTGGGGGAGTGATATGTGAGTCATTTTGCTTAATTGTTAACTGAGTTTCCGTCTGGTTTAGTAAGGGATGGTCAATCGTGAGTTGTGCCGTTGCTCCTATATAACCGGAGCTATGAATGAGGAGAGAAAGGCTACAGCTGGAGAAGAAGATATATGTTTGATATTTTATACGCTATGGACTCGCTATGCACCGGTGTGAATTCTAAAATAGCTTCAACTCATGGCTAGGCAGCATACCAGGATCTAACCTGTCAGATCTCTGTACACTTTCTCATGGTTGGAGGTTGTGGGTTGTAGGTGGAGAGTGAGGGGTCAATTTTCAGGTACGCGTAGTTAACTGTACACTAACAAACGCGCTATTGACGAGCTGAAGGCACCTGAAGCCTAAGCCCAGACAGGGATCTAGGGGGCATTTACGAGGAGCCATGGGGGCTAAGGGAATCGCGAAGTCTTGTGACCTCGCGCTACCACCTCTCTAATACTGACCTACTAAGGTTATTATAGGTAATTTTTGCCGAGGTACTTCGTATATAGAACGACCAATTTTCATCGGTCGATCTACGAACTTTTTGCGTGATGTTTGCCTAATTCATTGAATTCCTCTTGGTAGGCAGTTGTCACCGGTTTCTTCCTCTTGCCATTTTGGTTCCAGAGAAATGATGTCACGGCATTATCCATAGGCCCAAGTCTTTTGCATCATACATGTATCGCGTAAAGAAACAGGCTGCCTTGATGGTGTGAGCTCGCATAAGTCTGGACAATTTCGAAGAACTTTGTTTGTCTATATTGCCGTGAAGGACTTCGAGTAACATATTCACCCCCGGCTGCCTAGTATCATGTACGATGGTTATTGTCAACTAAGACTGAGGTTGAAGCAGCTTAGTTGCATACCATCTTAAGTCAAGACAATGTGCTTATCGTTCCAACATAGCTGCCTAACCTATCTTACAAGACAAGAGAGCTATAAATCAACCGTAACTACTATCAGCTGTTTCATACTAACCCATGCCTAGAGTTTGAGAGTGATCATTGTTGAGATAATGCTGTTCTACATACTTACATCTGATACCGGGGAAAAATCTATTTCCTCATGGACATACAACTTTCTGTATTCGAACCTGTCTTCATGTAAGCGAACAATACAGCTACGTCATTTTCTGGCTATTCTCTATTTCGAGAAACAATAAGTTAAAGGTAGATAACATAAAGCGTTTATATTCAAGATTGCCATATTAGCTCAACTAATTTTATCTGCTACGTGCTGCGCCTATCGCAGCATATGGATGATACACGCCTTACCATGTGCAACAAATAGGAGAGCGAGTGGGGTTGGTACAAGAAGTCCTTGTTGAATGCACTCGGCTGGACGAATAGTTGGATCACAATTGACTAATTGATATATTCGTTACACATACGTGCGAGTTGCGCCCTATACGGTGTCAACTACGAAGTTCATGGATAACTTCCAGGGGATGGATATTTACAGAGCCCATCAATGTCAGATACAGGCAAATGGTAGATCCTGAATTGCCCTTCAGAGATATTGACTAGGTATTAACTCATCCAACAACTTTAGATAATGGGTGATCTATCGCTAACGCTCTTTGGCAGCAACTCAACGTACGTAAGGGACCCCCCTATTTCAGCCCGTAATCCTGCTTGATCAAATCTGCAGCTCTCTCAGCGAACGCATAGACAGTCGACTGCAAATTGGCAGTACCAATGAGCGGAATGGCGCTGGAATCTACGACGCGAAGATTATCCACGCTATAGACCTTGAGCTTGGGGCTCACAACGCCACCCTTCTCCTTCGGCAACATCGCGCAGGTTCCTCCTAAATGCCACATCGATATTGCACTTGTGCTCACGTATTTCTTTGCCGCCTCGATGTCGGGAAAGCGAGAAGCCGGATCGCGACGGGAGAGTGGTTGTTTGAGTAACTCGCTGAAGGGCGATGACTTAGCGATGTTGTCGAGATAACGCATATGCTGCGCTAGAACCTCGACGTCAACTGGGTGTGAAAGGTAGTTGGGGTCGATGGCGGGTGCCGTCAATGGGTCATTACTTAAAATTAGCCTTCTGTGTTGGTGCCTAAACTCTTATTCGAAGGAGTTCATGCTGTTTTTCCGAGCTCGACCTAGTTGTAACGACAAATGTGATAATATTCAGCGTACTATAGAAGAGGTTAGCTAATGTGACAAGATGGGGTTTCAAAATCCACAGAATCAAAAATCTACAATTACCAATACAAAAGATATTCGTACGTACCCTAGATGCAATATGAACGCTACCTCGAGAAAGCGGCTGAGAAAGCATCACGCCCAGTGTGAGAAACTTGCCTGGCACGGGACCGGAAGGTGAGTTGGAATTGGGATCAACTGGGAGAACCTGCTGCCCTATAACTGATAAAAAGCAGCCGAGGGTTCCTTTGGATTAAGCAACGCCCTTTCAGCAACATCATAGTACGATCGAGCACGGATATCATTTGGATCACTTCCAACGGAGGAAGGACGGTGGTGAGAAAGCAGCTGCTTAACTGTTTCCCGGCCTTCGTCAGAGAGATATTCAACCACAGGTAGGTATGCGTAGGTATGGATTCCGACGGACGTTAGCAAACCACTCTGGCTCGCATAATCTTGCATAGCTTTCCCCAGTGCTTCTGGTTCTTGTCTCACAATGGCATCGAGTGTCTCTAAGTTATCGATTGCCTCGAAACTTGCGCCGCAGATAAGGTGATCATGAATATTTTCTCCCACTCCTGGAAGATCCTGGACGGGTTTAATTCCATGACTCTTGAGCAATGTCGCGTTACCAATGCCTGACAATTCAAGGACTTTTGGGGATTGCAAAACGCCGGCAGCGAGGATAACTTCTTTTCTAGTCGTAATGGTTTCTGTCCTGCCGTTGTGCGCATATTGAACTCCGGTAGCTTTTGTATAATCTGAACCCACATCTTCAGATAGAATCCTCTCGACTACCGCATTCGTGAGAACTACAAGGCTGGGCCTATCTTTGATAGGGTTCTAGTATGCCGAAGTTGCAGAAACTCTTTCCTTCTTGACTGGATGTATGGTGGAGAGACAACTGAAGGCTCCGACCGATATTCCAAGAAATGGGTCATTTGATATATGGTAGCCCTTTTCCTTGAATGTTGCTGCCCAGGCCTGGCGGATCGGGTGTTCCAGATCACCGGCGTAAGACAGTTGAAGTGGGCCGTTGGGACTCAAAGCGCCATCTAAAGCATGGGATCCCACTCGTCTATTCCCAGGATCCTTTTCAACTCTCCGTCGACAGTTGGGGGTGTAAACGCTTTGACGTAATATTTTTGGAGGCTGCTCCAATTCCATCCGTCGTTCCCAAGTGCTTCCCAACTATTGAGGGAGCCGGTGGTAGGAGGGACGAAGACTTCCGCATTAATGGCACTCGATCCCCCGAGGGTCCTACCTTGGTGCAAATTGATTGACCTCCCATTTAGATTTGGCTTGGATGATATTAGTTAGCACTCTGTGTCTTTCGAGTAAAAGGTCATGTGTATACTTGAGGCTCAGTTTGAAAACCCCAATCGGCTTCCGATTTCAACAAAGCCCCATACAAGGCCGGCGTCTTTACTCGTGGATCACCACTGAGATCTGCCCCAGCTTCCAGCAAAATGGTATGTTGACTTGGATCTTCGGATAGACGAGTGGCCACGACAAGCCCAGCTGTGCCTCCTCCTATGATCACAAAGTCATATTATACCGATGGCATGATCTCGAGGAATGCTTAAAAAATGTCCCACGTGGGTTTTGAGCTTTAGGGAGGTGATGTTATACAGTAGGTCTTCTTATAATAGGATGTTAATCAATGCGGTTGGTTTCAGGGCTTAGTGTCGTTAGTTAGTTCGCAATCCAAACACAGGCAAGTATAGATAACTACATAACTGAGTATGACCACAGACGTATGATGAATGTGTGGTTAACTACATAATATGCGGGTATTAACTGTTGTTGTTGGGCTACGGGAACATCTTTTATTGGCCTACATATAGTGACCATGATGATTCCAGGCTTATATATGGTAGTTTATAGGTTGATTTCTACTTGGCTGCTGGTTCGCAGTATATAGGGTGAGTCTCATTGGGTACCTGGGAATGCACGAGCTGTATAACAGCATTAAAGAACCAACACAATCTTCATCGATCAATTTAGATGGACAAACCTCCTCACTTTTCTCATCGATTCAGTTTATCATTTATTGCTTTTTGTGTTTCTTAGACCTTGATTACTATGTACGTCGTATCACGATAGGGGTAGTTGTTCCAGATCCCTTGTCACGGAGCTAGGGAAAATAGTGGTCCTAAGGCCTTATTACTTCAATACGATCTCCCAAACGTAACAAGCGTGGGAAAACCACCTGGAACAATGTGATGCTCAAGTAACATTGGCAAGTTAGTTGTGATCACGGAAACGTCTAAATGACGACTATACACACAATTGCTGTGGCATATTAATTCATCACGATAACATACCGAGTCATCCTTATGGTCCCTAGCCTAGCGGCGCTTTCATCCTAATAGAATTAAAAGAAAAGTGAACCAATATAAGGGTTTCTAGCAAGCTAGGCAATGTAGAAGCAGGATGTTATAGACAGCCTTATAGCTTAGATAGACATCTAGTGTTGTCTGGGGATGTGGCAACCTCGTGCGGATCTGGATATTTTGTATGAGCTCTTTACCTCGTTGACTCAGTATATTCAGTACGTCGACAATGACATGTACTATACAGAAGCCGATTGATATAATAGCTTAATTCCAACCAAGATATTGCCATCATTTTCTGCGTTACGGTCCTCTATAATGACGTCAACGATTATCATCCAAATATGGCCAGGGGTCAGCATAGGCTGCACGAAGTGGCATACTGTCCTCATACTAAAGGTTTCTGGTGTAATACGGGTTATAATTTGATGGCATCTATGAGTGGAATTCAGGAGTGGGATCGAACTACTCATCGCTGTAGCTTGGGCATATAGTCCACTTTAGGTTGCGAGTATTTGTCTGAGAATCAATCAGGGGGTTTTTTTTTTCAAGAAAAAAGAAAGAAAGAAAGAGAATAACGAAAAGCATGAAAACCATATTGTATCTTACGGTAACTCTCTTTCAGAATATAAAGTTCAAGTAGGAATAGGTTCAACCTCAAAACTCCCGCCTCCCTGTTTCTTACTTTCTTCCTTATACACAAGAGTTAGCTCGCATATAATTTACATTTTTATTTTATTCCCCAATTTCAACCACTCTGCAGCTTCCAGAAGTACCCGACTTTTTACGAACACTTTGCTGTTAGGCAGCAGGTAACATGATTCATGTAGGCTATGTGCTCAGTGCATGGATTGAATGGCTGAACACTGCATATGCACTACGCTAGACGCACAATCGGTGCGAGGGGTTGAGAACCCCAAGAATCAAATATAAGCACGCAGCTTCAATGATACTTCAGTTAGATAAGTCCGTCTTTATTAGTTCTATCAAATCCACCCCCGTCGCTCCGGTATCAAAACTGTTCATCACAGTCGGTGGACGGAAATCTTCCAACCCGAAGGCTCAAGAGTCAAGTTGTCTTGTGGAGTCGTATACGGTCTACCGATCCATCTCACTGCTTCCCCAGCTGCTGCCTGCGTCGGAATTCATTTAGACGAACAACAAGTTGCTGGTGTGGATCGTTTGGTGAAGTCGTTGAAATTTGGAGGTTGAAGGTCGGATACGGAAATGTCGTCCTCCGTGGGGTCGTCGCAAAGCATTCTCTTCTGATGGTCTGTTAGAAGAGACGTGTTTGTGGTTGGCTGCCTGACCCTAGGTGATGGCTCTTGATCTCGAGTGTATTTTGAATACTTGTAAATGCATACCTATCCATGGGGCCAACTCCGCATCATAACGTCGAAGACTACAAACGTCGCATACATGGTCTTCGCGCCGGATATAACTGCTCACTCGTGTGGCGAGCGGCATGAAGACTCCACTTAAGCATCATTGCAACCACCGTCTCGGTACCGAGCGTGTTCGGAGCGCCGGTTCGCGCATTCAGAATGCGAGGGAACGACCGCACGTCAGCGCACACCTGCCAGATGACTTATTGCCTAGTCATACCCGGCAGCATGTCTCAGCCATCTGTTCAATAGCCTAGTCTATATGTCAGCAGGTGAATAACGTTGCTCGGTTCCCCATGCCACATCCGAGCACTAGTTGACTTCAATCAAAGAAAGTTGAGATGATTTCTGACATTAGTGGATCTGAGGTTCGGAAGTATTTAAGTGGCCTCTCCCAACTTCACGCCCATAAAGCTAGTTGCAATGGTTGATTTCTTGGCTGCAGTTGGAGAAGTTCGTTTGTTTAACTACCTCAGACATCAGCATGGCCGCGCCGGGCAAGAAGTATTTCGTACAAGAGAAATTCAACCAACCAGCGCCGCATCATGAGAGTTTTAAGGCGCTGTGGGAGACAAAATGGAAGCCACTGGTAAAGATGATAATAAGCTCGATAACATCATTAAGCCATATATTGACTGAAACAGTGCGATATGGGTGTGTATCCCTTCATGTTCGGAGCCACAAAGGATTTCCAACCGGTCGTCGACGTTATCGTTCAAAAGGGGCTAAAACGACCATATGACTGGGACGAGTACGCCCAATGCTTCTTCCCAAAGGCGGAGGAGCTTGTAGCCCAAGCTAAGGTGGCTGAGGAAGAAGGAAATCTAGAAAAGGCCTCTGAGTTATATCTGTTAGTGATTTCACGATAGCAGTTCTAACCGTTGAGGATAAGAGAAACTGATGAAACTTCTGAAGACGAGGTTCAGCTGTCTATCGCATCTCTCGTTTCCCAGCGCCACGTTCGGAGAAGCAGAGGTACGCCTGGACAAAAGGCAAAGAAGCTGCTATCGAGGGGCTTAAGCTGCAACGACATCCTATGGTACAAGTAGAGATCCCTCACTCCCACGCGGCGAATGGCGACGGAAAGTCGCTTCTGGGATTCTATCACCTCCATTCGAACGCATCAAGTTCTCACAAAGTACCCCTGATCATTATATTCACCGGCCTAGACGGGTATCGTACGGAACTTGCAGTCTGGAAGGAGGGGTGGGCTCAACTAGGTTGCGCTACTCTCATCTTCGAGATTCCCGGTACCGGCGACAACCCTGGAGCACCGTCAGACCCAGAGAGTCCCGACCGTGTTTGGAGCAGCATGTTTGACTGGGTAACGAAACAAGATGGCATCGACCAAAGCCGCATCGTCAACTGGAGTTTCAGCACAGGGGGCTACTATGGGATTCGAGCGGCACACACGCACGCCGACAAGTTAAAAGGGGTCGTAGCGCAAGGCGGCGGATGCCATCATATGTTCGACCCAGACTGGCTAGATGCTGTTGGTGATTTAGAATATCCATTTGAGTGAGTCGATCAGCCATCACCAACAACCAACTGCTTAAGCAGGCGGGCAAGTTTCGCTGACGATAGCCTTAGTTTGGCACATACCCTCTGCTATAAATTCGGCTATGGTGATGACCTCGAAACTTTTAAAAAGGAAGCCAGAGACAAGTATTCCTTGCTTAGCACTGGCATACTGGATAAACCAGGATGCGCACGTCTTCTGTTGGTGAACGGCACGGATGATGAGATTTTCCCCATCGACGACTATTACCTCTGTCTACAACATGGTGATCCGAAAGAAGCTCGGTAAGCAACTTTCCTTCTCCTTAAAAGAATGTAGGCATCGAATCTAATATCCTGCCCTTAGTTTCGTCTCGGGCGTCAAGCATATGGGTGAACCGACGGCCTTCTTTGTTATTCTTAAGTGGATTTTCAATCTGCTTGAAATCAAAGGCGATGTAGGCAAATTCATGTCAACGATACCTTTCAAGCCAAAGTACTAGCAGTTGAGGGACTACTACGTAAGCGCTGTCGGACTACCCATTGGCTCTTATGCCGGAAATACTTGTCCATTCATCTATGTTTAAACTCGATAAGGGCACCCAACCTGAACATTTAGATGAGCGATACTCAGCCCGACCGTAGTTGTAGTTATGGAAAATCATCTAGAGAAGCTAAGACAAAAGATATTGACCAGCTCTAATATTGTGACCATCTAGAAGCAATGTCGACGACTAAACTTAATATATATTACCCAATCCAGACACTGTTAGATGAATGAGGAAATGCATCTAACTTATTTACCCACGATCACAACACAACAAGTTGGCTAATAGATATATCGCCGACAGAATCTTTCCGATCGCCGTGTTGATCAGCGCTACCATCCGGGCTGGCTATCTACGGATACCCACCGGTGATAGGTATAATCCCATCGGAATATTCCACCGAGCGCCTACCTGCTGGTCTCACCGCAACTGCCCCTTACCTCTGATTAAGTAGCCAAGAACTAGAGAAAGTCTAAGATCTAGTAGTTAGTAGCAGCAGCATCTCGCTTATGCATCACGACAAGCCATATCCAGTTTGCCATTCTTAAAGCGAGCGGAGTTGACGTTACATCGCAACCCGCTTCCGCCAACACCTCAACGGATTGCGAATTCCTTCCCCGCCAAACTCCGACCTCAGCAGCTTCTGGAGCCATTCTCTTGGTAATGGCTGCTCTACGTATTCTGGGCCTGTTGGGGCTACTTGCCAGCAGTGTAGCGCTTGCAAATCCTAACCCCGTAGTCTCGGTGAAGAATGGCAGCTACGAAGGACTACATCTGCCCGGGTTCAACCAGGACCTCTTCCTCGGCATCCCGTATGCCCAGGACACCGGAGGCGCGAACCGGTTCCGGGTCCCGCAGGCCTTGAACGAGACCTGGAACGGGACGCGAGAGGCCAAGGCCTACGGGCACGCGTGTCCGAGCTACGAGCTTCCGGACGATGCTCTGTACGGCATGAGCGAGAACTGTCTGAGCATAAACATCGTGCGTCCCGCGGGCCTCGACAGCTCCGCCAGGGTCCCCGTGATGCTGTGGATCCATGGGGGCGGCTACCAGTACGGCACGAGCGGGCTCCCGAACTACAACCTCACGTTCTTGGTGCAGAGGTCCGTGGACTTCGGGATGCCGATAATCGGCGCTAGTATCAATTTCCGCCAGGGAGGCTGGGGTAATATGTACTCTATTGAGATCCAGGCAAGGATATTGCGCGCGCCCCTCCGTGACATATGTATGTGGGCAGAGCGTGTGGCTGACTGGATACAAAGGGTTCCGGGCACACCAATCTGGCTCTGCGAGACATGCGTAAGGCGCTAGCTTGGATCCAGGAGAATATCGAGAGCTTCGGTGGCGACAGCTCATCGGTGACAATATGGGGGGAGTCATCTGGGTCATTCGCCGTCGTATGTCGAGGACTTACCCCAACTCAGACCCCTGAGTCTAGAATGCCGAAAAAACTGACATGAACGCAGGGCCAACTGTTATTGAGCTACGGTGGAAGAACAGACGGGCTCTTCCACAGATCCATCCAGGAGAGCGGCAGCGCGACGACAGCCTGGTGTAACGGATCAGACTGGTACCAACCGATTTATGACAAGATCGTTGATCAGGTCAACTGCAGCTCGGTTCCCGACACATTGGACTGCTTGCGAACAGTCGATTACAACGTGTTGTATCCCTTCCTAAACTCTTCAACCATCCCTGGACCAGGTTGGTACCCAACCGTCGGTAAGTATAAGCGCCACTCGCCTCAGTCTCAGTCTCAGCATCAGCCAGCCAGCCAGCTAACCACACCACCACCTCACCCCAGACGGCGACGTCCTCCCCAACTACCCGACCTCACTCCTGCACTCAGGGCGCATAGCACCCATCCCACACTTATACGGGACGAACTCCGACGAGGGGACAGACAACGCCCCCCTGGGCATCAACACGGACGCGGACCTGCGCGCGTACCTGCTGCACGAGTCGGGCTTCGCCTTCCCGGCGGCCACCGTCGATCGCGTCCTCGCGCTGTACCCGGACGACCCGGCGCAGGGGATCCCGCTGAACACGGGCCCCGAGCGCTTCGCGGACCGCGGGTGGCAGTACAAGCGCGCGGCGGCGATCGTCGGCGACGTGTTCTACCACGGGCCGCGGCGGGACGACGCGATGCACTACGCGCAAGGTGCGCCGACGTTCGTGTACCGGTTTAATACGCGCCCGTGGGAGAACGCGACTGCGGACACTAATTCTAGTTACGGGGGACAAGGGCGGGGACAGCTCGCGCCGGCGTACAAGGGCGTGCAGCACTTCAGCGAGGTGGCGTTTGTGTTCAATAACCCGGGCACGGTGGGCCCGTGGCCTGAGTACGAGGCCCTGAGCGATCAGATGAGCAGCCAGTGGATCCGCTTCGCGTACTCGGGGGATCCGAATGGCGAGGGCTTGCCGCGCTGGCCTTTGTATAATGAGAGTGAGAATGGTTTGAATCTGGTGCTGCAGACGGGGAGGCAGGGGAGCTCGTACGTCGAAGAGGATACGTATCGCTTGGCCGGACGAGAGTACTTGACGGAGTGGGCGAGGAGGAGGCATGTGTGAGATGTCAGGTTGGCTAAGAATCTATGTCTTAAATATGTGAAAGGGTGGGTTAGAGGAAGGGGCTGAATATAATGGTATCTAATCAGTGAGTTTTGCTAGGCTTGGATATACAGAGTTGCCTGGATACACATAATCTTATACATATTGGAGTTACATATACTCCAAATACTTGGGCAAGTAATATATATGGACTTCCTTCAAATAAAACACAATTGGATTTGAAGTATGTATGTAGTGTGTAATGGGGTATATCTAGAGCTGACAAAGGAGCTGGTTGATATACGTCGGGAGGTCTTCAAGTGAGACGTGCGAAACACTAGAGAGCCTCTTGCAGTGAACTTCGCAGAGCTTGTTTGCAGTCCACGCTCTCCCAAGGACCACAGTGACCGGGTACCCAACCAGACTAGCTTCATTTATCTTCGCGGAGAGGAATTTGGCACGATCATCCAACACCAAGTCGAAAGGCCGATGGCCCTGTGAGCTGGCCAAGTGCTCAGACACAATAGCAGCATCGTCTTCCAAGCCCCCTCTGGGGATAACGACGATTTCGAAAGGTGCAATTGCGCGCGGCCAATTGAGACCTTTCTCGTCGGCCAAATGATCTGCGACGGCAGCGATAATCCGCGAGACTCCAATGCCATGACAGCCCATCTGCATGGGTACAAGCACCGTGGCATCAGGGCTCTTTGTGGTGGCATCCCCTTCAACTAGCGCTGCTGGTGCATTCACCTTTGCTTGGAGGGGGTCTGAGTACCGTGTACCGAGATGAAAGGTGTGGCCTAGCTCAATCGCCTTCTGTACCTTGAGTTTTCCAGATTCGCATCGAGGGCAGCCATCGCCGTCGCGAACACGGATAGCATTTAGCAGGCTCCCATCAGGTAATGATGTGACGTAAGTACTTGTTAACTCATCGAGACTGAATCGACTGTCTTCAGGTAGCAAGGGTAGCGGGGTTGCGTCATCCTTGAGCACATCAGCGAAGGAGGATCCAAGTCTATAATCAACAACGTTCACTAGTTGTTGATGTCGTTTAGAAGTCGGAGGTTCGACTGAATCAGGAGCAGAAGTCCAAAATAGCGTCGGGTTCTCGAGGCCTGAGTCTAATTCCGGCAGTACTGATTTGATGGCATGTGCGTTGATGTCTGTGCCGGAGAAGGCATCCGGGTACCAGACATTGATAAGAGTCTTTCTATCTTTAGAAACACCACGCCAAACTTGAACAGCCGGAATCTCCCCAGAATTGGGGTCCGGATTATCATTCCCAGTTGAAGATATGTCCTCCGATGGAGTAGAACGTGTAGTAGCGAGCTCCTCATTAGCGACATAGTCACAGGAGTTGCAGCTTATCACATTGTCCTCTCCTATTGGATTTGGCAGATGGTATTCGTGACTCAAGTTACCTCCAATATCGCCGGAGCTGGCTTCTGCAACTATATACGGCAACTTCAACTCATCGAAGAGCTGAGAATAAGCAGCGCGCACCTGTGCATAAGTGGACAGAGCCGTTTCCGTAGAATAATCAAAAGTATAAAGATCCTTCATGAGAAATTCCCTGGACCGCAGTAGTCCTTGGCGCGGACGGATCTCATCACGGTACTTGCGGCCTAATGCAATGAGCTCAGGATACAGAAAGGCATATCAGAACAACTGACTTATCTGATAGAGTCGTAAAGGAAGGAGTTTATAGGAGGTAACCGTCTTCGCTACAAGAGTGGTTATCTCTTCCTCATGGGTCGGTGCAAGTAGATAAGGGATGTCCTTTCTATCGGCAAACCGAAATAGCTGCGATCCCGGGATATTAGCAATGGGGCATTGGTTTCCAAGCAGCCTCCCAAACTCACTTCCAGGCCGTAACCTTCCAGTCGATCCGTCTGCTTCCATAACGCCTGAGATGAGATTGAGGAAAGAGATATTTTGGACGCGCCTCCAAGAAAATTAGCACAGTAAAGTAAGGACTATTTTTGAATGGCATAAGCTATAGCATGAATTGAGAATTACTTACCTAGATGTGACATATGCTTGTCAATCAGTTTTTCCAGCTTCTCCTGGACCCTTTGCCCGAGCGGGAGCATATGAAATATCCCAGCATGTGACTGAAGAGACCAATGGTTAGATCATATCGGCAATGTATGGAAATCGTGTTGCCACCAACCTGGCGAAGATAGCCAGCCCGAATCAACTTGGCATGAGCATCTGAAGCTGATGTCAGTATTCTAATCGAAAATTATTTAGCCATATTCCGAACCTTCATGCTCTGTCTCGGTGATACCTCCGGTAGGCACCCAGAATCTAGATAGACGAGCGAAGCGATCATGTGAATAAGATTCAGTCTGATAAATGTTAATTTACATATTGATAAACACGACATGCGTCTTTTCCGAACCGCAAATTGAGTGTGTACATCATGAGTACTCAAAGCCCGTATCCCAGGGACTCTCAGATATCGGAGTTTTGATATATTGGCCCTTCTAGCCCTTCTCACTGTATATAGGAAGGACATCTTGGCAATAAATATGTACCGAAACCCCGGTCCTGATCTGGGTATTTTCTAGGGAGAAATGATAAGCTTGATTAAAACACAGAGACTATTAATCAGAAGGTGCCACTTACTCAGAATTAGTGCATAATGAAATATTCGATGGCATTAATGCCGTGCCCTACCGTATGAGACCGGGAGTAAGTAGCTAAGGAAAGTGTGCTGCTCTGCAGTGAAACAATCTTGTCAGCCTCGTGCGGTGGGTCAGCCAGGTGGGTCAGCTAGGTGGGTCAACTAAGCTACCTTAGCTTGACAGAACTGCACTGGATTGGGCGATAATAGCTCACTGCGGACCCACTGTGTCCACTTGATTTGTTCAGCCTCGCCCCTCCAACTTTTTTTTTCTTACTAAATTTTTTTTTGCTTCGTTCAATTCGCCCAAGCTCAACGTGCGTCTACAACTTGCCGGCTCACTATAGACAGCCCCGAATCGCGAACAACACCGATGCGACTTTTACCTTGATAGACACGCTGACGAATGTTCTATATCAATGGCGACATTCAACGACGCGGCCTTGTCTAAATTGACGGCCAAGATTGACAGCAAGCTCGCCGAATCTAAGAAGACCAAGGGCAAAGATGACACAGGCAAAAGGAAGCGCGAGCAAGCTGCAGATACAGCCCAGCCGCCCCCTAAAAAGAGGAATGCTCCCAATTCCAAGCCAAAATCCAAGCCTAGTTCCAAGCCGAATGGGGACAACGCCAAGTCGAAACCTCGGAAGGAAAGGACTTCAGAGGCTGCCAGTGTCGATGTCTTACTGCAAGAAATCAGAGCTCTTGGCGGAGACGAGGACGATCTGAAATTAGTGGGCGACATTGACTCGGACGACGAAGAAATAAACAACCATAAGGAGAAGAATGCAGACAAAGGTCTTCGTGCCGAACTGGCCAAGTTCGCCGCGGGGCTTGGATTCGAGAAAGTGAAACCCGACTCTACAATTGAAGAGTCTGACGCCAATGTGGACGAGCCCGACGAGGTCGACGAGGTTGACGAAGAAGGCGACGAGGACGAAGACGATCATCAATCCATCGAGGGATCGTCTGCGCCAGTACAGGATACGGACGAGAAACCTTTACGTGACCCGAAAAGGAAGACGGTTAGTAAGCCTCTCTGATCCTCAGCTATAGCATGTAAGTTTCGCTGATTGTTGCTGAAGATATTTGAATTACGCCCTGATTGGCATGCTGCCAATTTGAAGCCGCTGCCGACCCCGTCTTCGGACGAAGTGGCACCTTACGCGAACGCAATCGCCGCGTTGAAGGCCTACGCGAAATCAGTCTTAGACGAGGATAGTGCCGCGTATAAGAAGACATTGACGGCATCATCGTCTCACAAGTTCATGTCCACCATCATGTCTTCAGGTACAATGTCCGATAGAGTCTCTGCCTTGACTCTAGCCATCCAGGAATCCCCGGTACACAATGTCCAACCTCTCGAGAACCTGCTAGGCCTAGCAGCAAAAAGAAGCCGCGGCCAAGCTTTATCAGCTTTAGCTGCTTTGGTGGACCTTCTGGGCCCCGGAATGATCCTTCCTTCAGACAGACGTCTGCGTCTCTTCTCATCTCAGCTTGGGTTGGTTGGAACTTTGCAAAAGCATGGCGTTAAGTCCTGGTCGGTTGGCCAAGCATTACCCGGCAAAATCACCAAGGAGCATCTCGTGTCTTGGATCTTTGAAGACTGGCTCAAGGATGCATACTTCAAAATGATTCAGAGTCTGGAGGTCTGGTGCAATGACGAGGTTGAGTATGCTCGTACAAAGGCCGTCGATCTAGCGTTTGCCCTGCTGCGGGACAAGCCCGAACAAGAATCGAATCTACTGAGGCTTATTGTGAACAAGCTTGGCGACCGTGAGCGCAAGATCTCCTCGAGGGCTTCGTACCTGCTACTCCAATTGTTGAATAGTCACCCTGGAATGAAACCAGTGGTTGTTCGTGATATCGAACAAGACATTCTATTTCGACCGGGCCAGAGCATTCGCGCGAAGTATTATGCCGTCAACACCTTGAACCAAACCATTTTGAGCAAAAGAGAACCAGACATTGCGGATTCTTTACTACGAATTTACTTTGGTATTTTTGTCTCCTTGCTGAAGAGCGGTGAACTGAGTCAATTTGATGGCAACTTCGAAGCTCCCAGGAATGATAAGCGGAAGAGTCGATGGAGATCGAGCTCAACAAAGCCACACGACAAAAAGGATCCCGCTGCTGCAGCTGATCAAGAATCGGCTGAAAAGCTCGTTTCGGCCATACTCACTGGGGTTAACCGGGCAGTGCCATTTTCACAGGCAGACCAGTCTACGTACGTTTGCACTCTCCTATTTCTGACCCTATACCCTCCGCGAAGTAATACTAATGTCCTACAGACTTGAGT
The DNA here is from genome assembly GCA_022497155.1 of Whalleya microplaca. Taxonomy (NCBI): domain Eukaryota; kingdom Fungi; phylum Ascomycota; class Sordariomycetes; order Xylariales; family Xylariaceae; genus Whalleya; species Whalleya microplaca. The sequence continues at coordinate 90,033 of MU385751.1, read as the reverse complement.
CTCACCTTGACACCCTGTTCCGGATTACACATTCTTCCAACTTCAACACGAGTATTCAAGCTCTCATGCTCATTCAACAACTCTCAGCCAATCGACACCTTGCCACAGAGCGATTCTATCGAACACTGTATGAGTCATTATTAGATCCGCGTCTCATCACCTCATCAAAGCAGACTCTGTATCTCAATCTCCTGTATCGAAGCCTCAAAGCGGACATGGATGTTCGCCGAGTGAAGGCTTTCGTCAAGAGAATGTTACAGATATTAAATCTGCACCAACCTCCGTTCATCTGTGGTATCATTTACCTGATAATCGATCTCTGTACTACTTTCCCAGACCTGAAAACACTGCTCAATGAGCCTGAGGAACTCGGGGGAGATGAGGTGACGCCAACTGCAGCCTCGGATGCTCCTGATAGTGCCGTTGTCGATGAGCTTGAACCCTCATCTACGAAGGTAGAAGGTGCATACGATGGACGGAAGAGAGACCCAGAATACAGCAACGCGCATCGCAGCTGTTTATGGGAGCTATTGCCGTTCCTTGGGCATTTCCACCCTTCTGTGAACGTTTACGCGTCGAACCTGCTGAGTGGACAGAAGGCAACTCAGAAACCCGACCTAGCCAATCACACACTCATAGCGTTCCTGGACAAGTTTGTGTACCGAAATGCTAAGGCGGCTGACTCGAGCAAGGGCGTATCTATCATGCAGCCTGTGACCGCAAGTGGCCAAGGCCATGTTCTACTTTCCAGCAAACCCTCAGCCAAGCTGGATGGAAGCTCCTTGAACTCAGCATCATTCTGGAACAAGAACAGCGAAGACGTTGCCGTAGACGACGTCTTCTTCCACGAGTACTTCTCCCAGATAGGCAAGCCCGGACAGGCCAAGCGGGCGAAGGAATCGAAAACAAGGAAAGCATCGGCAGAGGATGACGAAGACGAAGAAGAAGCCGGCGAAGATGAAATTTGGCAAGCACTGGTCAAATCTCATCCCGAAGTCGAGGATGAGTCGGAGAGCGATCCGGACTTTGGTGATCTGATGAGCCTTGATGGCTCCGAGGATAACTTAGACGGGGATATGGCGGAACTAGATGGTGAAGCGTCAGACGATGACGGCGGAGTGGAGTTCTTCGACGACTCTGATGTGGAATCTGGCGATGAAGATGATTTGGACTTACAGCCCGCAGCGGCTGACGGGGAGGAAGCAGAGAAGAAGCCAGAGTCGGATCAAAAGGCTAGGAGGAAGGCTCTGAAGAACATGCCCACTTTCGCATCGGCCGATGACTATGCGGAAATGCTTGCTCAGGAGGAGGACGAAGACTACTAAACGACTTCACCCATATCACTTGTATAAAAGGGCCGCCTCTAGGTTATCAGGCATTTTCTCGTGATCCAGATGCAGAGACTTAGATTTCAAGATACCCAATCCGATACTATTGCCTGCTGCTCAATAACTGATAATCTCAAGTTGCGCACGTGCCTGTTCCATTCTCTTCTTCCCCCCTAATAATAACCACTACCTTAATACTCCCACTCCTACTCCCACCCACACCTAATCATCTACCACCCCGCGCACTCGCTTAAGTATCGAACCACTCAAGCGCATCGTCCTTATTGAAAATAGCGCGATACTTCCGCCCACCATCCGGCTCCTCCTTCTCCTCGGTGTGGATGCTGTGCAGCGTGGCCCTCGCGGGCTCGCCGTCCTCGTCGCCGCCGACGAAGGCGCGGAAGTGGATGTACGCCGGCCCGGAGTCCGGCAGCGCCGGGATGCGCACCTTGCCGAACAGGTGGATGCCGTAGGCGCTGTTGGCCACGCGCACGGCCTCCAGGTCCGAGGAGGTGAAGGACGTCAGGTCTGCGTCGGGGAGATCCTGGACGGCGGCGAAGTACTCGGGTTCGTGCTCTGGGGTTTGTTAGTTAGTCCTGGATACCTAGCTGTGTGGCTTACTAGCTAGTTTGGGGGAAGGGGGGAGGGGGGAGGCAGAACGTACTGAGGTAGGTGTGCTTCAGGTGCAGAAGCGTCTTCTTGAGATCCGATTCTACCTCGCTGAAGACTTTGAGGGATTCCTCCTTCGGCGCGTGAGGTGGGCTTAGGTCTACGGTGTCGGCGCTCGCCTGGGATTGAGGTTAGTTGGTTCGGTGTGGATGTGCGTGTAGGCTGGGCTGTGTGTGCTGACCATGATGATATTGGATTGGTAGGTGTTGTTTCTTTACAAGGAGGTAGCTGTCTGGGTATAAGTTGAGCAATGGGTTTATTGCTGAGCTCTGTCTCAATGTCGATGAACTTGGCGTGTAAGTCTCCAAGAGTTTCAATGCAGATACAGGTTGGCAGTCTGCCTTTCTTATACAAATGAAGCTTTCCTACAGCAATGCGATCAAATCATACGTTATATGTCAATCATGTTATGCTCTCCGTCCAACAAGGTGCAGACTTGGAAGCTCTGTCATTCCGAGTTACAGAAACGAGCAGATGGTAGGCCTTGGTAGGTTTGACGAGGAGGGGTTCCAGACCGGGGAGACCCACGAGCCGTCGAATGATCGGCACTGATCTGGATGAGTGACAGCGCGCTTACGTAGGTAGCTTGCCAGATTGCGAGCTTGATAGGGCGGGCTTCAGCTCATCTGCCTGCATTCGGTGCTCTTGCGTGCTCTTTCGTACATAACAGCATCGCGATCATGGGCCACGGCACTCATCAGCTGAGCTCTGCCTACATAGCTGCCTAGCTACTGACAAGTAGGATTTTTATTGTGAAGCGTCTCCTGTGATGTCATATCGAGAGTCTTAGAACTTGCATTGATAAGTTCGATAGGACTCTCGGGATGAAATCTAGGTTGTTAGCTTGTTTGTCCCTTGCAGATCATAGCGGTGCGACCTGGGCTGCCTGGTCGGGTTTGGCCATGACGCAAGTTGCCTTGCAGCAACCCAAAGGGTTCTATCCACGTGTAATTTGCCAATGAATTTCTTGGTTTTGTTGTACAGATTATATAACTCCAATTTGAACTGTCTGGATGTGTAGAGAAGGATGATCCCTCAGCCATTCGAGAATTATTCATAGTCTCAATTGCTAAGAGAAACCTAATAAGACATAGAAATCTAATTATGTATATAGGTATTATTGATACTACACTTTTCATGATGGTTGTACTACAAATATATGAATCAAGGATCCTCGAAAAGCCTCGGTGAGATACGATAAAACATTCATTCATCGACTATAGATCTCGCTGAGCTGAACATCTACTTACGAGTTGAATGATAATATAGTCCGCACCTTCTAATGAATCTATGCTTATTAAAGGGGTTCAAACAATATTATAGAAATATACAGTATACTCTCCTCTTAGATTTATGCCTTCAAATCTTTCGACTAGCCTCATCAAAATTGAAACATGGCCATAGTGGTCCTTTTCCGCTTCTCCTACACGTACTTAGCGTATAGCGGAATTAACCATGATTACAGGGGATAGACTGGAGGTATTTACTGTGTTAGTTACCTATCGAATAGTAGGCTGATAGGCGGTCACGAATAAGCTGCCGAGGTATTATCCCACTGCGGTTAGAATAACAACCCCACGCCCACTATCGGAGGCTGTACCTTGTAAGATATGCACCGCAAAGATAATTCCGTTGGGATCTGACACCAATCGCTGTCGCCAAACTTGTGCTTTGCGCGCCTCAACAAGAGCCCCATCTTGGAGACGGCACCCGTAGGAACTGAAACGATATCGCGGCCATGTCGAAAGGATTTTCTTAGCCTCTGCGTCTAGTCTCGGATACGTTTGTTTAGGAGAACCGCCGAGAAGGGCGGCCCACCCGGTCTCAATCCCCATTACTAGGTATAGCATATATAGCATATGTCATGCCTCCCACCGCGATAATGCGAGGCCGAGTCCTCGCTGGCATAAATCGCCAATCTTACGCGGCTCTATATTTGTCCTCGTCTCGGTCACTGCCTCGGTCACTGCCTCGGTCTCTGCCTCGTCGCTTTGTCAGCTCCATCTCTTCCGCCGGTACGTGACCTTGGCATTGTTCCGTCTCAACTACTTAAACCCCGAATCGCGCCTCCTATTCCCATCCGCTAACATTCCCCTCTGGTTTCCAGCTGCAGCAGAGCCCGAAGAGCCTCTGCCCCCTCAACCTTCACGCCTCCGCCGCGCAGCAAGGGTCTTCGCCATCGGCATAGTCTTCACCTCCCTCGGCTTCGCCATGGCCGCTGCACCCACGATACCCGCGATAAGCAGCCTGCTGAACCCGCCGACGGACGCGGAGACGCTCTCCCTCTACACGCCCTCGCACCCCGAGGAGCACGAGGTCGAGGCCTTCATCGCGTCGCACCCGGTGGTAGCGGAGCTGCGCGCGCGCGACGGCTTCGTGGAGTCGCGCCCGCACCTGAAGATCCCGGCCGCCTTCCGCACGCACAACCTGACGGGCGGCACGCTGCTCGGCCCCGGGCGCATCGTGGTCCCGCCGCTCGTGTTCGCCGAGCGCGGCGGCAAGTCCCTCGTCTGGATCTCGTACCTCGGCGACGAGCTGTGCGGTCACCCGGGCATCGTGCACGGCGGCCTGCTGGCCACGATGCTCGACGAGGGCCTCGCGCGCTGCTGCTTCGCCGCGCTCCCGCACAAGGTCGGCATGACCGCCAACCTCAATATCAACTACCGCGCCCCGGCGCCCGCGGGCGCGTACGTGGTCCTGCGCGCCACCACCACGAAGGTCGAGGGCCGCAAGGCCTGGGTCGAGGGCAGGCTCGAGACGCTGGTGAGGGAGGGCGAGACGCCGGTTGTGTTGGCCGAGGCGACCGCGTTGTTTGTTTCGCCTAAGCAGGCTGCTGTGAGTCTATATCTGGACGCATTGATTAATATGGACTCTGCTGACCCGTTCTTAGATGATGGCAAACGTATACCCTACGGCATAGACCTAGACGAGAGGATAGAAAAGCAAAGAGGCCTGGCGTATTAGAAATTAAATGATAGATTCCCTTGGGTTTGCATGGAAGGCCGTTGAGGTTTACAAGGGCTTAAGCTAGAACCCGGGCAAGAGCTCGGCGCCTATGAATTTTACGGAGGCTATAGGATTACATGTATTTACGTATAGAACAGCATGAGTGAAACTGCTGAGACTGGCAAGTTGTCACTGATGAGATTCAACATGAGAAGAAAGATACAATTGTTCCTGAATGCCCCTGAACTACAATGCTATGCACCCAAGACAGACGATGGACGGACTGTAATGAAATGTCGAATACTCCGGATGACATACAACGGGGAACCTTGTTCGTTGCGATTTACATAGTACACTCGTCCTAAATTTTCGAGTAAACGTGCGTAGCAATACTATATGTACTGAAATATGCGCTATATGTAGGTAGTGTTGCAGGTATTAATAGCAAGAGGCCAGGAATAGGTGTATTAAAGATGATAATGATGAACTAAATGGAGCCAGCCTAATTTTCCCTTTTCGTGTGCCGAACGCTTTGACCACCTCACAGTAGAGAGGCATATGTAGTTCCAAACTCGGTAGGTTAAGGGAGTTCCCGCAAATCGGAGTTTAAAGGGGGCACGCCATCCGATGTCAAGTATTCCGTACGCCCCTACGTAAGCAGATCGAGTCGCTTAAGCGGTAATGGGAAACTAGATATCCACCGTGGCTCCGGCATGGCGTCTTGGGGTACGGAATCTACAGCAAAGAATTATTGCTAGACTGCTTTCTGCCAAAGTTGAACATAAAAAAAATAAAAAATAAAAACATCGTTGCCCGCCATTAATTGATTGACAGGTCAATTCTCTTCTCTTACCTATACCGAGCGAGTTCATCGAAATTGGGACGCAAGAAAGTATTATGGCAACGTAAGTGAGACAATGTTCCCAAGGGGACCCTTGATTTTGTTTCTTCTGTCTGCATCTGAATTATATCTTTCCCGTTACCCCTCCCCCCGCCATCTGGACTCAATGGCGATCCTCCTGCAAGGCGTGCGCGTGTCTACGTACCTGCGCGACAGCATACAAGGACAATGCAGGTTTCCTGCATCGAGGATGTCTGCAGAAGATGCAATTGGCAACTAGTTGTCCTACTTGCAAGTCGACCAAACCATGCCAAATGAAATAAAAACCAAGAAATACCGAGAACACTCGGTCTCGATACACATACTAACACCGCCTACCCAGCAACATCACCTGGCACCCCGGCCTGACGCGGCGCGAGCGCAACCAGTTCCGGCAGCAGAAGGGCTTCACGCTGTGGTTCACGGGGCTGTCAGCGTCGGGCAAGTCGACGGTGGCGACGGCGCTCGAGCAGCACCTGCTGCACCTGGGGCTCGCCGCCTACCGCCTCGACGGCGACAACGTGCGCTTCGGGCTGAATAAGGACCTGGGGTTCTCGGAGAAGGACCGCAATGAGAACATCCGGCGCATCGGCGAGGTATATACGTCCCTACTCCTTTCCTTCCTTCCTCGTATTCCACCCCCCCACCCCCCCCCCCCCCCCTCGTCAGCCCAGCTAACCCCCGACCCTGGACATAGGTAGCCAAGCTCTTCGCAGACTCCTCAACAATCGCGCTAACCTCCTTCATCTCGCCGTTCCGCGCGGACAGACAGCTGGCGCGGTCGCTGCACGAGGCGGCGGACAGCCTCGACGACGAGGCGATCCCCTTCGTCGAGGTCTACGTCGACGTCCCCGTCGAGGTGGCCGAGCAGCGCGACCCCAAGGGCCTGTACAAGAAGGCGCGCGCCGGCGAGATCAAGGAGTTCACGGGCATCAGCTCGCCGTACGAGGCCCCCGAGAGCCCCGAGGTCACCATCCGCACCCACGAGCGCTCCGTCGAGGAGTGCGTCGCTGATATTGTGAAGTACCTCGAGGGCAGGGGGTTGATCCCTGCTAAGACCGCTGCTTTGTAGATAAAGGGGATGTGTGTGGCATGGCATGGCCTTATTGGTTGCGAGCGGTCGAGGCTACATCATTCTATTATGGGGGGATTGATGGGATGGGAGTTCACTTGAACAGACCGCGGTCCCTATAGAGGCGAACCAATCTCATATACTTGCAATAGACTCGTGCATCGGATTGTGTGTATACAGAATTTTCATGTTTGTGATGGATTGATTGAAGCCCCCTTTATTTCGGGGATGCTGATGCTAGTCACTCCTTCGACTTGGCCCGCCGTCCCCTCCATGAACGCCAGCCTGAGAATTTAGCTGCATGCATGCCTGTCTACAATTCGAACTCGTAGTACACGTAGGCAGTGTACTCGTTGCCGTCACCATGCCCGCCCACGCCGGCCGCCGCCATCTCCGACGTTAACGCCGCGTCGTCTTTCGTAATCCTGCCCCGCTTGTCTCGCCCAAATGCATTTCCTCCCAGGTACGAATAGGACGAGTCTAATGCCGCCTTCACCTTTTTCACGAGCTTTGAATTTGTCTGTTGCAATATGTCAGTATGGGTTCTTGTTCGTCCATGGTCGAAGAAAACTGAGATAGAAGAGGTTTCTTACCAGGACAAGTGTGGATACGAATTCGAGGGGTAAGCCGTATCGCAGGACCGATTCCACGAAGACGCGGAGGGCCATGACATGCGCCCATATCATGACGCTCTCGCTCCAGCCCGTGCGGCTCAGTCGCAACGCCTCGCCCCATACCTTCTTCTCCTCGCGCGCGACGCGGTCGAGCTCCTTTTGCTCTTCCTCCTTGCCGCCCTCGACGTACTTGTACTGGCGCGGCGTCCACTTCTGCTCTCGGCACTTCTGTTGGAACTCGGCACCATGCTTCTTAAACGTAGTGACGGCGAACAGAACGAATTCATCGTCTTGCGCGACCTGTATGGACGACCGGGGCACGACCATGGGCGAGAGGGTTTCGTAGCTCTTGACGAAGTCCCTCTTGAGGTTGGCAGGGACCGCGATCAGGTGCGTTTCGAGATATTCGGAATCTTGTACGAGTAGAGACGGGTTAACAATTGGTGTGAGCGACTTGGTCGCAAGATTACCGCTAAGCGCAGAAACCAGTTAGCACCGAGAATGTAAAGTAGGTTTCGTGGATTTCCAAGGGTACCGTACGTTTGTTTCCTTTGCAGAGTCGCCAAGTTTGTCTTTACTTGGGTGTATTGGTTGAATTTGCCCTTGACATCATTGTCGATCGTGACTAGTTCCTATCGGCGCAAGTTCCGTGTTAACCATAGTCGATTATTATGTGCGATTTGATCAGATATACCTTTTGCAAGTTGTCAACAAGCTCGCCAACCGGCTTATCGGCTCTATAGCGAACTTTGTTCCAAGTAAAGGTACGCAGATACTGATCAGTTGGTTCTGAATGCTGGTCAACAAGGCCGGAGACACCGTAAGGCGTAGGAAGTAGGGCACGCACTATCATTGACCGTCTGCTGCTGGGCAGTCTTCTCCTCGTTCCCATCGTATAATGTGCGCAACGAGTCGCCCACCTTTGCAACCAGCCCCTCGCACGCCGTGTTCAGCTTGGCTAAGTCATCGGCCTGCTGAACTAAAGCGTCAAGTGTTCCTATCTTAAAGTTCGGGACGGCGAAGGGTAGGACGGTCCCATTCTCGGCGGTGATAATAGACTTCAGAGAGTCGAGGGCTTCCTCCTTGTCGCCCGTGTCGAACGTGCTAAGAGGGAGCGATAGGAGAACGTATTTCGCCGGAGTCGGAGCCATCGCAACTTGGGACTAGGCGGCGAAACCGGGGGTTTACGATCTGGTCGAATAGCGAAAGCGTCAATATAGCCGACAGGGGCGGAGTAGGAGGTTGTTCGAGCTCGTTGGGTTGAGGACTCGAGGCTAGCTACAGCGAATATTGCTCAACAGGAGACTTAGGTATCAGGCTGTTTAGAATAATACAGCACATATAACAATAGAGGCCGGAGGTATGAAGAGATTACGACAATTTCTCATCCGGCAGACGTTCACGGAATTCGTCGTGGTATAGGTCGCGAAGTATATAGGGAGCTCGATAGCTGTACGATAGAAGGTTGTTAGGTGAACTGCACCTATACTGCGAGGCAGGACGTTTGGAATAAACGTCAGTGCTGACCCAGCTCGGCTGGGTACCTAGGTACATACTGCAGCATCAATGTGGGGAAGCTTCAAGCTGTGTCGATCAGCGCGACTACCACAAGTAAAAGTGCAGACCTGAATGCGATCCATCCCTGCGATACTTCGTACCTTATTTCCTCTACAAGTACGAATACTGTACTTCAAACAATACCGAGTTGAGTGAATTTGTTTATATAGACATTGTAATAATATTTCAATGAACTTTTGAGGTTCGACTATCTTTCAGTTGTGAGAAGACTACCTTATTTTCTTTACCTTGGTAGTTCTTTTTTAATTTTGGCTTGGACCAATATTATTGTTGCAGAGTGTCGTGTGTAATACATGTCTTGATTTCAGCTGGCAAGTTTAAGAATTACGCAACAAAAGGACAGGGGAATCATTTATTACTCCTACATATGTAAAAAGTCACCTGGATTTGAAAGATGCATACGTTTTGAGTTGGTAGGATTAAACAATTCAGTCCCTCCAAAGCGGTCTGATATACCGGCCCTTTGTTGTCTACCCTCGGCTCGTACGGACTGATAAGAGTTCTCGAGTCCGAGACGGCAGTAGACGTTGACATTTCAAGGCCAAGGATATTTGTCAAGATCGACTAAGGAGTTCTAGCACTTTGGCAGAATATACAGGTATGTATTCATGATGATGGCTAATATGTATATTTGAGTCTGCAACTTACATATTATAGTAGGTATGCATACCTTCGTATTGTATATATAGCTGTGCTTAAGCATCATGTATGCGTGTTCGAGACCGTACCTGATTAACTACTTGAATACAGATGCATTCAGATTTATATTGAAACACAACATGCAGTTTCTTCAATGTATTTCTTATCAAAATCATATAGCAGCATAGCATTTAGGAGACCAAGTTGCTTAAAGTTCCCAGCTGCCTCACGTATAAGTCAATGGTATGGACGTTTAGACGAGCACTTCAAATTGCAAGCTATGTGACACTACATATACATGCACAGCTTCATGTAACGTGAAACGGAGATGAAATTATGCAAATACAAGAGTCTAGAGTCCGGTCTATATCTCGAACTTGAGCTGAAGGTCGGCAGGATCAAGTGGAAATAAATAAATAACTACCTAGAAGAGAACAGAAGGCGCAACTATGTTTAGTCTAGTTACCTTCACTGTTGACTGCTATCAGTTGTGGCGCCAATGGGGATGAGACAGCACCAGACAACGCCTAATAACAGCCTAGCGGCATCCCCTAGTGTGAAGTCGACTGGCTGATTAGTGGGACAGACAGGTCACGGACCACAAACTGCACCGTCTGCACGGGGACACGGGCGATCCTGTTTATCGACGGGCACCACTGCACCTGCACCTGCACCACTAACCTTAGGTAGAACTGGTAGAGCTAGGTAGAGCAGCAGCGACCTACCAGCCATCTTTCTAACTAGGCATGTACGTATGTACCTAGGTACTATACTGCGAGTACATACAATTGAGAGAGGAGAGAAGTCGACTATCCCCAATCCGCTTACCCAAACGCACCTATTATTGTGCGTGCGTTGAAGCGCAACCCCAAAACCGAAGGCGAAGAAGAGGGTCGATAACCGCCGCCTCTCCAAGGGCCATGATAATTAATCACTATTCATTTACCTTTATTTGCCTTTACCCTTACCTTTGCCTCTACGGTCACCGTCACCGTCAACCCTTTTCCCTCTATTATCAGCTCGTCGTAGCAAGTGTCACACGACCCCATCTAGTCAGCCAGCTCGTCTTCTTATGAAGCCCCAACTATTCTCATAATACTCTATCCACTATCTTTGATATCAGCTTCTACATAACAAATCCTGCTGCTGCTGCCGACGGCCGAAGGAATATCAACAGTAAATCTGAACTGCCGTGACATTCGTCGCCTCAACCACCCACCCTAAGTCGGTGTCGCTGTTGCGGATATTCTACCAATTCTTGCCATCTAGTGATTGGCCTCTGTCTTGCCCCAACTCTTCGACATCGTCGCAAGCTCCCTTCGCGATGACGCGCTGGTAGTTGCGGCACCCGCCATCTTGTGCGCCGGACGAGAATGGAATTCTACCACCCAGTCGATATTCAGCTGCCAGAGATAAGTGCAAGCTTCTCCAAGCCGTGGCGAACAAAACCGACCTGTCTTGGACCCCGACTGCCATGATTGACATCGCTCGAACCAATGGCTACCGCGTCCGGTATGCCGCTTCAAATTCCGCATGTAGTCTCGTTGTCTAACTAGCTGACCTACCATAACAGGCCAACCATCAGCCAATTTGGCAAAAACGCCAATCCAAACTGCTGCTAGACCCTCGAGTGCTAGCCATCCGCCGCCCTCTGATTCTCCGGCCCCGGGTCTAACCACCTCTTCGCCTTCCCAGGCCGCGAATGCCACTAATGGCAGCGCCAATGGGTTCTCGGGCCCTTCCGCCGTACAGAATGACGGTCCTATCCAGGCAGACCTAAGGTTGTACCCTCGAGATGGACGTGTCCGAAACCCCGTGCCGAGCAAGTTGAAAGACGTTACAGAACAGATGAAGGGGAACTTCGGCGTCATGCACATGGATGTGGCTAGTCACCGCGCAAGCGAAGGTAGAGATGCTGCGGCGAAGCGGACTAGCGAAAGCACCGCTTTACAGGCTAAATTGGCTCAGACCGACACTTATGTGTCTCACCAGCGGCGAGCAAACTACCCGCGCCCGCCTGGCCTCAAGCAATTTGCGTCGCCTACGAAGTCCGTCGAGTCGTCCATTGAACCGCCGGGTCCCGTCGAGCCTCTGTCAGGCGTAGACACTAAGGCCGAACAGGCTCGTCTATTAACCCTCCTGAGGAGTATACCCCCACAAAATGTCGTCGATCAACTATGTAGGGCGATCGCCTTCTTCGGTGGTGTACCCGAGGCGCCGCCCCCTGCTGATGGCAGATTTCCAGAAAGCGCCGAATCAAATGGTTCGGGGTCCCTATTCGTAGGGTGGATTGCAGAGATATTCCCCAATCTTGAGCATCCCAGAAGACAGACTGTTCCCCCGCCAGCCCCAGCGCCTACGAGCCAAAGACGTCCGAGGGGCCGACCAAAGGGTAGCAAGGCGAGCAAGGCTCGGAGTGACAAGGGCCTCAAGAAAGGCTCCAAGAAAACCTCAAATCAAACTCAAGATCCCCAGGACGACGGCTGGGTGGATGTTGAGGATAGCGTCCTAGAGTTGAATGGAGATGAGGATGTTGTCGAGGATGGGGGTGCTTCTAGGGATGCGCCGAGCACGCCTCCTAGAGTTGCTGATGGTGAACGCTTCAACCATACTCCGGCGACGGGCTCAACTGGTGGATTTAGGTCTATTAATGAAGGCACGACGGTCCCTGCGTCTAGTGCCAAAAGGCGAGGCAGACCCAAGGGTTCCAAAAACCGACCCAAGGAGCTTTCTAACCCACAGCAAAGTGGTCAGCCAGCAGAACTTGCGGCAACAAGTTCGAATCCTCCAAGCCAGCCAGCTGCTGCGCCAATACTGCAAGCGCCGCCCAAGGTAACTCCTGTGCCAGTGCCAGTTCCCATGCTACGCGAACAGTCGAAGAAAAAGATAACTACAGGTCGACCAAAGGGCTCCAAGAATAGGCAGAAAGATACCAATGAAGGACCTGTCCAGAGTACTACCACGGCTCAGCCGCAGGTGCCCGCGTTGGCAAGCAAGCAGAATAGTCAACCTCCCAGTCAGACACCAGTCATGATAGCCTCGTCCACGAGTAACACCATAGCTTCCCTGAACAACCCTGCCAGCTCACGCAAAGACAAGCGAACCCAGTTACCACATCCACCCGCGGCACCTGCGGCACCTGCGGCACCTGCAGCACCTAGTAGCCAGGTTCCAACCCCACAAGTCAAGGAGTCAACAATCGTTGGGAAGAAACGGAAGCGTCCTAATGCCAATGCTAATGTCGCACCTGTCCAAGTAGACGGGACCGCCGGTGGTAGCAAAGGAAGTAGTTCACTTTCCCAGCAGGCTCAGCAGCCTATTATCACTCAGACGGCTATCACTCCAGCTCAGACTCATCAACAGTCACCGTCGATTGGCCAGTCTAACCAACAATCTCTGAATACTTCTACTACTCCAGTAGCCAAGCGATCTCGCAAATCGCAGGACCCAACCTCTACTACGCAAGCAGCAAAGCGGTCGACCCCGAACAATATGACGACGAAAGGTTCTGTCCCATCTACGGCAGTGGCTTCAGATTCGACACATCAATCTAGTCAAGCTACTATTTCGTCTCAAAATCCCATCCCAACCAGCAGCCTAAAAGCACAATACGAACAAATGGCTGCGCTGCAGAGTCGACCTGATCAGACACATAACTACACAAACCGGACACAGAAGCAGCAACAGCAGCAGCAGCAGCAGCAACCACAAGCTACTGCATCAATCATGAATACAGTATCGCCTGCTCCAGCTGCGGAAGGCTTGGAGGCTCACTATGAACGCTTTACAGCTCTTCAAAACCGACAGGACGGGGCAAGACAGTCAACGGTCAATCGCCAACAGATGCACCAGCACACAACCCAAAATACTTCGCCTATTCCATCGCAGGCTCCAAACCCTCCTCAAATGCCATCTGCTCTGGCTTCACACCAGCCGGCAAGGCCGTCTCAGAATTATTATCCTCAAACGCAAACTCTTAGTTCTTCCTACAACGCACAGCCTTCGGCGTATACTACCAACCAACGTCAGACACAACACATGGCAACCAGCTCCCCTGGAACAGGGCTTGTGCAGCACGTTACTAATTCTCCCCAGTTCGGTGCCCAATCTAATTCCCCTCTAATGCAAGGAGATAATAATTACAGAGGGTCGCCATCGCTCTTGCATAATAGTACAGGCTATGCGCCTCGCCAGACAGCCTCAGGGTCACCCTTAGATAATAACTACCGCGGCACTACCAGCGCAACCGGCCACAATGTCTCAAACCATTCGCCTCATTTCGGCGCGCGTCAGACTCCCACGACGACTCACAGCGCTTCGCACCCGGCCATGCCATCGACCTTCCATCCCTTCACGGACTCGAGCTTCATCGACATGCAGAGTCTGAACTCGGGTAGCAGCCACGGCGGGCTGGAGCAGCTGGGCACCAGTTCGTACGGACTAAGCGGCGGCGGCGGCGGTGGCGGCGGCGGTGGCGGCGTGCCCCCGCAGCAACAGCGGACGACCGGCTCCAGCGCAGCGCCGCTGTACTCATCGGCCGCGGCGGGGATGAACAACAGCTATCTGAACTCCTCGAGCGTCGGCCGCACCAGCCAGAACCGGTGGCCGTCATAATCTCATACTGCTATGATACGCACGATCTGATGACTACTCACACTACACTATACACTAAGGGATGATGAAATGAGCTGAGCGATAGGAAGGCATTTTACACACAGCAGCTTCTTAACTCACGCATGATATATGACGGAACGTGGCGTTCTTTCTATTATTCAGGGCCAAGGGAACGAGAAAAGATAAAAAGGGCGTTCGAGTTTTCGATTTTCTGGATGGATGGACGGACGGATGAACGGATGGAAATGAATGATTGAAGGGAAGGGTCATTTTTTTCTTCTTCAGTCAGACGATGATGATTATTATTTGCATTTGGCTTTTCTTTCTCCATCCCGAAGGTATGAAATGGATGGATGTATGGACGTATGGACGTATGTATGGATGGAATGATCATGATACGAATGCATGATATGACATGTTCAGAGGGATGAATGGATGGAAGGAAGCAAGGAAGGAATGAAGGAAGGGGACAGACTCCCGGAGGTGGAAAGGGGGCAAGGGGAGGTTTTGCTTTACCGATTATTATCTTTTATCACTTCCCTTCTGATGAGGACGAGGACTCGTTAGTTTTTACATACCGCACGATTGCGTTGCGCCGAAAGTTTTGCTTGCGGCTCAGGAGACGATTATTCTTACCTAACTTATTACTTATTAGCTAGCCGATAGTCCATTTTTTCGTTGTGATTTTTTATTATTATTAAACTTCGAAAAGCCGCCGGAAGCGCCGCGCCCCCGCAAGGCGAATTTTTTCATGTTTGGAGAAGACGACGCAGTTGACGATGATGTTGTTCCATGCATGCATTTGATTGATGATGATGATGATGATGATGATTGATGGGTTGTTGCTTTTTTGTTGTTTGTCTCAAATATACCATTGCGCTTTGATTTCTGATGACATACAAAAAATGAGAAGACACACTCTTCCTACAATGAGGCTTTGCTGCTACTGCTGCTGTTGTTGCTGCTGTTGCTACTAAATGTGGTCCTGACTGACCGACTATCTTTGATCAAATATGGGATATGTCACGATATATCTCTCTATTTGCCACACTGGAGTCGCTCTCGGCGAGAACTGCGGTCCTCTCCCCACTCCCCACCGTGTACCCCTCCTCGCCCCCTTTCCGAGTTTCTCACCCCACTCCCGCGCCATTCCCCCAGACGGGCTTTAATCCTCCCTCCTGCTCTCTCGAAATGCTTTCGAATAAAGTACCAGCGCTAATTCGTTTATGACAAATAAGAAGACGTATGAGTGTGTGTCGATTGTGACAACAGCAACATGAGCAAATAAATAGAAAAAGAACTCCTATAGTTTCGCCAAGCCAGCCAAGCCAGCCCACGGCCGTAACAGCGACAGATAGAAAAATTAAAAAAAAAAAAAAATTAAAAAAAAATTCCCCGGGTTTCCTGGAGAAAGAAAATCCCCATCCCTCCCAAAAAGCCTCCTGGAAACGCCTGTAAATGCTGCTCATGGATCACGGCTAATAGAAGTAGGCCCGCCGGAATATAAGAAAAATCTAGAAAATCTCTAGTAGTGGTGGTGGTGGTTGTGGTCGTAGTCGTAGTCGTTTATTAACCGTTCTCTCCTACTCCATAGTGTCCTCTTCGATGGCTTCGAGGGGTGGCCGGACCGACTCGGGCGCCGCTTGTCCGTACCACCATTCATCCTCCTCGGCCGCACCGTCTTCGCGGATCAGCTCCAGCATAACTTGTCCATTCCGCTTGATATCCTGGGGCCGCTCCACGATATTCCTATCCAGGATGAGGGCTTCGGCAGTTGGTAGCCAGAGTTGATGTAACGGTGGCAGGTCGGGAAGCAGCATCTTGAGCTGTTCTCGGGGAAGGGGGCCCATTGGCATACCTTCCGCCATACTTGTGCCGAAGATCCAGTTTTCCCAGGAGCCCATTGTCGCCGAGGCGTCACTTTCTCGTCGGCCCCCTTCCGATCCACGTCGTGTACGACCGTTCGTTTGCGGTTCTGTCGATTTCCCAAAGTCATTTTCACCTAGGCTCGACTTCTTCCGGCTTAGTCCCATGAAGCCCCGCCGTGGTCTTAACGGCATTTCCACGGACTCCCTCGTGACTGAGTGGTACCATGAATCCACCTCTCCTCGTCTTGAATTATATCCTTTGATTTCCCAAAACTTCTCCATTTGCCGTAGTCCACCGACACACATAGCAGCCACATACACTTCGTCGGTCGGTTGGTTCTTCATATAACCCCTCAAAGATCGCTCAAATCGTCCAACATAGGACGGAGGTCGTAGACGCCGACAAAAGGAAGATACCACGAGAGGGAATACCTGATGAACCCGTAACAAGGTCTGATCATCGTACATATTCATGATCTTGAGCTCGATAGGGTTAAGAGTATGTGCCTCTCGTGATAAGCCATGCCCATGCTCTTTAATATGCTCGACGTGTAATGTCCGGTAGGTTTCGAAGAAATGAAATATGGTGAATAGCAACGGTATTAGCCGCCGTCGCATCCGCTCGTGTTGCGGTGCAAATTCAAGGCGCTGAGCCTCAGTAGTCCTGAGGAATATTTCCTTGGTTACTCTTTCGCAAATTAAGTACGAAAGTTTGGCAGCAACATGTAGTCGATGCCATATTCCGCAAAGATAATGCAGCCTAATCGCAGATGGATCGGGCGCCGGGTATAATCGAACCGCGTAAGCCGGAACGTGGTGGATCAAGTGGTATCGAGCTATGGGAAACTCATTGACCGTTATCATCGCGTGCCATGATCGTGAGGCTAACCGAAGACACAGGATGTCGGATAAAGGTAACGAGGCGATAATTTGGATCTTAAGCTCGCTAGGCAATGCCAAGAATAGTTGATCGAAGGGTGTGCTGGGAGTTTTAACATGTTAGCAGAACACTAGACACACCGTCTTGGGCTTCAGCGGCAAACTCACCTCTTCTTCTTGGGAGATTCGGTCGATAATCTTCGAGTATCATGGTCGACAGAACTGCGCGTCGGTAGTATTGTCCGGAAGCTAAAGTTCGGACGACGTTTCTCTGATCTTTGAGCATCCTGCGGTGTTTGATCCAGCGATTTAGCCCTCCCTATGGGCAGGATAAAACCAGATGGTTGGGCGACGGCAGGTCCATCCTGTGGTTGCGCAACTGCGTCTTGCGGCTGATCTTTAGATTCGCTGAGCTGCTTAAGCTTATCGAAGTATCGCTGCGAGGCGAACTCGGTGAGGTGTGGAGGGTCCATGGCGACAGACGCTCAGGTCACTGGCCCAGGCGCGCCTCGGGCGAAGCAGAGGACGAGCAGTGCTACAGTTGTTGTGCACGCTTGTCCCCTACAAGGCAGAGAAGGCGACGGAGACAGACGTGGAAGTATCGGCGATGGTCAATCGCAAATTACACATATTGAGACATCGGTGTCAGGTGGACTAGAACGGTATGGGACGGCGCGATGAGTATAGCACGAGGCGTATATCGAATAGCAAGACTGGGCAAGCGACAACGAAGGCGACGACTACAGCGGTCAAAAACAAAGTGAGGGACGTCCGAATCAAGGGCACAATGTAACAATTAAGCGTCCAGCGCCTCTTCCCTCTCGCGTGGTCTTCAACACGGGTCGGGTCTCGGGTAGGGGGGACAATTGGAATGTCAGGTCTCGTCAATGCCGGCAGGCTCGTGCTTCGTAACGTCGCTAATGAGATCGGCTCGACCGCGGGAAGAGGTTCTCGTCTTCTCGACCGTTCAAAGCGCGATTAGACTGGAGACTAGGGGTCTAGAATAATGCTATCGCAGTCCTCCTCAACAGACAAGGTGTAGGTGTGAGTGCAAGTGTATGTAAGTGTATGTAGGGCGGGAGAAGGAGGAGTGAGCGGTTCGGTATCGTGGAGTGGTCAGGAAAAGAGGCAAAAAGGGCAATTGGCCAGGATGCTAGAATGCTACTATGTAGGATGCTGGGATAATAGTGAACCACCTGGAAATTCGAAGTTACGTGTCGGAGGGAGTGGATAGGGACAGGAGGAAAAGATTAGAAAATGAGGCCGAGACTGTTGACAACTTTTGGCAAGTTGGAGGTGGCAGCGAGCCCAAGTGGGAATTGGTTGCGAGTTTTGGAGTTGGGAACCTTGGAAAGGAGTGGATAGGAGAAACAGCGGGAAAATCCAAGTGGACAGTTGGTGCTATGTACCTATGTATCTAAGGTAGGTAGTGAGGTAGTGCCTGCCTGCACTCTGTGGTGTGTGTGGGACGGACCTCCCTTCTCAGGTTGCTGCGGTCTTTCCCATTCTGCTGCTCCTGTGCCCTGTGCCCTGTGTCCTGTGCCCTGTGCCCTGTGCCCTGTGCTGTGCTGCTCCTGCTCCTCCCGCTGATGATGAACAGTGGGTAGTGGGTAGTGGGTAGTGGGTAGTGGGTGCGCGGGTGCGCAGGTGCGGTGGACTGGCAGACGTGGGTGGGAGCTGCCCTGGTGCCCTGGTGGCAGGTGCCCTTTGCCTGGTGCGAGAACAGCAGTTGCAACCCCCAGACTGGCTGACTGGCTGCTGCCGTGCTAGAAGCTATGGGCCGGTGGGCAATGACATGGTGCAAAAAGCATAAAAGCATGGGGTCTTGCTGGGGTGTGCCGGGGTGCGCTGGAGATATCCACTAAAAGGGCTCGGTCTTATGGCGGCCTGAGTTATAAAATGGGACAAAATGGATGTCCATACTGCTACTTACGGCCAAAAGGCCGGCCTAATAGTGGAGTGGTACCGACCAATGCGCCAACGAGTGATATCCCGTCATCGCCTTATCGTCCATCGAAGCCTTTGACCGAGTCTTCTTCAACCAGATTCAACCTCCCGGCCCAAATCTCACGATCCACACTGACGAGACACACACGCACACACGGTGGATGAGTCTTTGAAGTCTTATGAACGAGGCTACCTGCTATCTATCGGTTGAGAAATTTACTATCTTCTAGTAAGATTAAATAAGATACGAATCTGCAAATGCTGCATTTTCCACTAAACCCCTCGAAACCCAAGTTGGCTACAGTATGTAGAATCCCCGGTTGCTTCTCGTATCTTCAATTTACCGCGTACATATTCATTCATTTGCCGTGTACCATACCTACATGCTCCGTGTACGTACCTACATACATACATCCTGGGTAACGTATGCAAAGACACGCAATGACGTGTGATCATTAATTTTACGACCTGCCCAGCTGCCTACCACCTAGCTGCACACTGCGCAAGGTCCGCGGTGAAGTGAGCGGAAAGATCAAACCTCTGGGATCTGTAACCATCGAAGATATTGCAAGAGAGTTTTTACATGTAGAGGTTCAAAGTCCATCATGTCCTCGTAGTCGAGCCGGTGTCCCTGCTCCGGCCCTATGCTGCACTCTATCCCCTTTCCTTACCCTTGCGCCGAGTCATGCCGTATCCCTCCTCCCAGCGGATCTGCCTATCATCAACTAGTTAACCGAGTCAACCCAACATCACCTATCGGGCCGCGACCGTCCTGTAACAGGTCGCCGGTCGGTCACCCGCGAATACATTCCAGACACACATACATAGATCCTCCGTGGGCTGTGGCAAAACCCTTCCGTGATATCAGTGTATCACAGAAACACGATTCCTTTACTATACATACAATACTTCGGCCTCGCAGTTCTGCTTAGCTCGCACTACTTACTCTGTATGTTTGGTTCCTCACAGGCTTCTGATGTCTTACACGGCCCAGACTTATTGTCTATTGGTCGTCTGTACACAACGGTCAAGCCTCGATTTAGCCTATTGCTACGCCGGCTGCGACTTGCAGGCCAGCGCAACGAACACTTGACCGTCGACTGTTTTTCGTGATTTCTCCGTCTCGTCATGGTTATGTCCGGTGGTGGAATCATGTCCAAGAAGTTGCTGCAGCCACTGCCGAGAGAACCACCGATCCTCATGTTAAGGTTTAAGAGATGCTTCTAGCCCCGTCACGGTCACGGGTCACGATACTTTAAACTTTGTTAGTGGTCCTCGTCGTGGCACTTAGCATGCGGGATGTGACCTAGTGTCCGAATGTGTCTTGACTCTGAAAACCAGCAACATCAGAGTAAGACAGACGCGCTCAATTCAACGCAGCATATACGACTTCCACCTCAAAGCCAGAGAGGGTTCTAACCTTCGTGGCAGAGACATGCAAAGAAGCCTGTCCTGAGATCACGATTGGCGTATTAGTTGCGACCCACCCGCTGCTCGGGATGATCTGCATTCAGCTAGGTTACTGTAGTCAGGTTGCTGTAGTCACACGCAGCAACTGGGTTAAATGGTCTGTGCGCGGAGCGCACAGCCATTTACCCAGTTGCGCGTGTGGCCAGCAATAATTAATCAATACAACTCATGCCTTTTCTCATTCTCCTTCGGCACTTCTCCTTGCTTTTCTCATTTCGGCCGCTCGGTGTAACATGCCACCACCCAGACAGCCAGCCCATTACAGCAGGTACTCTTCTATTTCATACACAATTGATGAATCAGGGTGTTGAAGTCTCATCACGACTGCCTAGCCGTCTAGAAAAACTCTTCCTGTGGTAAAGTACAGGCCATGCGGCATGACCCAATGTCGTGCAATACGCCTACGTATTCCTCATTGCCTGGGCCTGGGTATAATTGCGTCCAACAGTTCGAGCGCACGAAGTGGAAGCATGGTTTTATCCGGATCACATACTTAATCTCTTCACATCACACCCCCCTCGCATTGGATCCGGGGCTCTGGATATAACTCAGAGGATTCATAATGACTTGTGTCTCGTAGTAGAATGAATCGCGGCTCTGTCTGTGCTGAACACGTATGCGTACGTATCTTGTATCGTTTCGACAAGAAAAAGGTTTACCAGCACATGGCCTGAAACAAGAACATGGAAATTTCTCGCGATACATGTAAAGCCGCCAGCCTGCATTTTGGTCTCGAAAGCGAAAGTCCGCTAACGTGGAGAACGGCCCTACTACGGCGATTCCACCATCATCCGATTCGCTTGAATCCTCATTGGCTCTACGTTTTATCCATCTCTTCGGCCCACTCCTTTTCGGCGCAGTCCCGGATATATCTTTTTACTCCAGGCCCATGACCTTTTCGAAGTTCGAAAAAGTAAAACCATCATACCATTGTATACCATCCGGCTATCGTGATATTCAACGTTCCTTTTAACAACTGCTTTGCTCGTGAGAAGGAGATTAGCGTTCACCAATGTACCATAGGTAACCACGGATACTCGAAGCTCGGGATCGTCAGTAACCTCTCTGCGGCGATATATGGTCACGGCATTGAACCGCCAATATATTTACCATACTACATAGTAGTACAACGTAGTCTTCACGGGTGAAGTAGCACAATAAGATGTGCTACTCATATCGAGCTCAACCGTTAACTAACTGAAACGAGGCTTGTTTGCTAACCTCTTCCACGAGAACTTCATGGTAGACTCTGTCGGACAGATTCTGTCCAGAGCACATACAGATGACTAATGATCATCGCAGCTCTACGAACCAATCCCCAATAACGCCGCTTCTGTTGCAGGACGGCCGTTAACGGTGATACCTTTATCATATGAATTCTTCTCGTCCCTTGGCAATCCCACTCGTTCGGTCAAAGCTACGCCGAGGTTAGACAGATTCGGCTTGCGTGCGTAGCAGGCCAATTGCTTGAAGAGGGTGATACTTGGACGTCATCAGAGCTATTGCTGCTGGTATATAAATGTCGTCAAGCGCTAATCCCCAGTTCTCGTGTGACGTAGCCGTCGCCTTTAGAATTACCTATTCGGAACACGGCATCAATGGATGAGTATCAAGGTTACTCGTAGACCTATACCTACGCTGTATACGTGTATTTCATTTCGGCCAGAATGTCAGCCTCATGCCTACCTATTGAAAGATGTTCAATTTATTGCAATGCTAGATTCATTGGGCTCACTTCCTAGATGGGCATCGTATCCAGATACCCAATGTCATGGTCTATCCCCAGATTCCCCTGTCCACCGAGAAGTCGTAGTGCCTTCTCCAAGTTAGACGAGCGAATAGAAGCAGGGTAACGTATACAGCCAGAGTATGCTACACATTCTGGTCAAGGCTATATTATGTGTTCTCTTCGCCTCATTCCACAGCACTTATATAATAGGTCCAGGCCAGCCCTTGGGTTAGAAGTACTGAACTATAGAGAGTACGGCGTGCATGCCATACCAACGGACTACTTACCGAGCTGGCTTTTTGGAGCATCCACGTGGTTCTAGTTATCCCTTCTACTTGGCGTGTGCTAATAATCCGGTCTAGCCCTCATCGCTGCCGGCTCCCACCAAAATGGTTTACAATATCTGTGCATAAAGCCGCACATCTTGAGCTGAGCTGAACTGAACACCAAAACACATCGCATCTTTCCGGGTCGGGTGGTGCAACTCTCCACTGTCTCTCACTCGTGCTACGCATACAGAGCTTCTGCAACACACGTGTAGTGAGGCAGCCAACAGAGAGCTGGACCGAGGGGAGACGCAGACAGCCCCGAGATGGCCCCCATTCCAGGGTCGGAGGTCCTACCAAATTGAACCTCGACTAACGCCGATGGATGCGACTGACCAGGAATCTGGAATGTGCTACTAGTAACTGCATTACAGGACATATCCCTGTAACTAAATACACCATCTAACCGCATATGAAAGAGATTAGATCTGAAATAGGTTATCATTCGTGGCAATCATAGGATAAAACGGACTAGACTGTCCTCTTTGGTGAATATCAACCTCGCTGTCTCACCATACATGCAAAAGTAGGGGCAGCACACATGTATGTAAGCCTTTAAAAGATCTACGTATGCTATGTAAGCATTAAGATGGCCCCATAGATTCTACCTCGCCGACCAAGCAGATAACGATCCTGCTCACCATTCTCTTTTCCCCTTTCCTATTTCGCTCCAGAGCCACGAGACGCCAACACCCGACAACCCCGAGTTAACGGCTGCGGATATTTAGTGGTCTATTTTTAGCAGCCCGCCACATGCAGACTGCGTGGGTTCTTGTCCTGGGCCCTGTTCTCCTGTTTCCCCCCCCAGTATCAACATCTCCTGTTGGTACTTTTGGTCTACATGGGTGAAGCTGCAAGACGACCGTAACTCTGCTGAAAGTTCAGCTCGCTTTGCATTGTTGGCATGTCCCTGTTTCGTACCGTCATCATATCGCCGCCAAGATGTCAAGCGTTCCCTTTTCTGCCAGACCTTCCATCGCTCTAGGAAAAAGATCTGTCTTTCACTTCCCTCTCCCCGCCTGCTTCTCGCCCTTCTAGCCCTTCCTGCGTGTGTACGTAAGTTGTAGGTTAGTCGGTTTGCCGAGTTGACAGCCCCCAGCCGTCACGTTGAGGGAAGAAAAGCTTCCTCCAATATTATCTAATGACCTGACTTTCTGCTAATGTTACACCCATCATTCCCCTTTCTGGTCTTTTCAACCCATTGACTCTCCATCGTCAATACGCCGTGAAGGTCTCAACTGAACTGCTTACCTCGTTTTGCATTGGCAAGCGGCCCTCTTTTTATCGAAGAGTCTCTGCGAACTGCCGATGTATTTATATGACGCGCAGTAGCAAGCAGTAAAGCCGAAACGGAACCTTGCCTTATCGTACAGCTGTTGTTACCGCCCGCTGTTCCTTGATATTATCCAGTAGATTCATCCAGCCCAGAGATCATTCCCGAGACAGCTCCGCGCGTGTATCTGTTCCAGCTTGGATTGGCTCACTTCTGCTTTGCGCCAGACGCGCGCTCAATCCTTTGAATCTGTCCACTCAGCCATCTCCATTGGCATGCGTGTATAGTACGCGCCCTAAAGGTACCCTTCCTTCACCGAGTGCGGACTACAACATGGACGGCACATCTACACCGACTTCACCACCAGCCGGGTCCGGGCTCCGGATACCCGAGACTTCGCCTTCCACTACTACTACCGCCAGCACCATCAGTAACCAGACCATCGACACTGTGGACACGGAAGTGGTGGACTCGCCTGTGTCACCCTCCTCGACAGATGCTCTCGCCCGCTTTGAATTCGAGGCCGGTCGGGGCAACGAGGGGTCAAAGATATTGATGGTAGAGTGGAACCCGTCCCCCATAGATAGTGGCAGTGAGCCTACCCCGGAAGAGCTCCTGGACCAGGATGGCTGGGTAGTAACATGGGAGGGAAAAAAGACCTCGTCCTCAGTCAGCGAGAAAGATGATGACACAGCACGCTTGCGCGTTTACTTCCTGCTGCCGTCGGACGTCACCATACCGCCGGTGGTGACGATATCGCACACGCCCACGGGCCGCACGCTGATCACGAAGTCGATGCCGGCGATCTTTGCGCCGGGGCTCGGCATCAGCACGCAGGACGCCGGCAAGCGCGGCGTCCTGCACACGATCTGGGCGAAGAAGCGCGTGGCGCAGCTGCAGGAGGAGATCAGGAAGGAGCTCCTCAACAACAGCGAGGGCGTCGCGCTGGAGATGGCCGTCCAGGAACGGCAGTGGCTCATCGACCACTTCGGCCTCGTGGATCCGCACGCCGCCGAGCGTCCGGCGCAGCCGCCCCCGACCCCGCAGAGCCCGCGGTCCCCCATTGGCGGTCGTCTGGGCGAGAAGCTCAAGGGGTTGAAATTGGCGACGTCGCCCACGGAACTTTCCAATGCCTCGGGTAAGCGCGCCTCGGTTCCCCGACATCTCATTCGTCGTGAAATCTCCGAGTTCTCTGTCCCTTGCTTGGAACTAACTGACCCGGGTTCTAGGTATAAATTCGCGGCACGTGTTCCAGCCCATCTTGCCGGAGACCGCTAGTACCTCGGCATCCTCGCGCTCGGCACTGCCGCCCAGAGCGCCGGTGCCGACCCCTGGTTCGGGATCCGTGGTGGCGTCCCTCAATGCCATCGTCGACAGCAGCCAGCCGGCTGCGCCGCCTATATCGCAGAGCAAGGAGACGGAGGACGAGCTCTTCGCCCTGCCGATGAGCCCGCGGAGTCCCGAGATGAAGACTAGTCCTTTCAGCTTTCTGAGGTAATATTCAAATGAATTAAAAATAAATTAGCCCTCTTCGTGAGATTCAGGGCTGCTGGGGATTATTGATATTGGTAAGCCTGAAGAGCTCGTGTGAGTAAAGAGAAGGATTTCAGAATCAATGTCTCGTGGCCACGTGTTACGAGGGAATGTGTGAACGTGTAGGTCTTGCATCAGTATGTAGAGAGGGATTGCAGATTTCAGACAACATGACGTCGTGGTTCACACGGGCGAGCTGGGCCCACTTCGTGACCGGAAACGACTACTCGGCGTTTGCTCCTTGAACTACTATAGGTAGCTCGGAGCCTCTAGATATTCGGGGCGTATCGTTGGTTGTGAATGAAGGGGAGGTATAACTTTAGGCGACTATCAATGGTATGGCAAAGAGGTGGGACGGAGGGCTGTACAAAGTCCCAAAAGTACTTCGCACCCGTAATTTACACAACATCTAGCAGCAGTGACAGGTACTTGGGTCTTCGACAGAGATTCGGGAGATGCAGTTGGTGCGAGTCCACTTCTACAGGTTACACATTTATATAATACACCATTGTTCCGTGGCCTCGGGTTTTAGTAGATAGACACAGGGCAATTTTGAAACCCAACAGTTGACTTCCTACCCAGGGAGCTAGGATTTATGCTGGCACGGTACGTGCGTGAATCACTCACTTATAAGCTTCTAGACTATACTGTATGCGCGCATTCGTATTCGCATTTTTTACCAGCAGTTGAGTCCGTCCCTACTTGCTGCCTGCGGCCTTGGGGATCCGCGCGGTGACTCCTCGCGTTTTCGGCCTATCTGGCAGGTGGTTGTTGTGGCCGTCCGACCGGTCTGCAGCCCGTATCGAGGGATCGGTCCGAATGGGGGGCCCAAACTACCATCGTCACAGTGCAGTGAGACAAGCATCGTGCAAAGGGGCACGAGCCGCCGTGATTCGTCACACGCTTTTGCCGCCCGGTGTCTGTATGTCCAGGTATTGCTTGCAGACTCCAGTAATGCCAGATACCTAGATCTTCCGGACACAACCACTGAGACTTGCTGAGTTGGCGCCGCATCGGCCTACATGTCCTACGCGGGCTGCTGGCCGGACATTGTGGTTTGTCGTGTTGGGGACCTTGGCGTAGAGCACTGCGACTGCGGTCTTGACATGAGATCTCACTCTTCTTGTCTCTTGACAGGGACCGATCTCCGGAGCTGCAATGGCTGCAGCGTAGTCTGCGTCGTTCAAGCAGATAGACCTTGACATGTGCTGGAAGTGAGGTTCTAATCATCGTAGTTGACCGACCAAACACACCCCTCTCTTTCTGTTGACTCTTCTCATCCATGCAAGAGCGCTCGCCCGCTTACCGCCACCCACCAACCCTCCTCTCATTCCACCTCTCCTTGCGCTCCTGGCGGAGATAAAACAGCTTCTTCGCGTCACGGTATCTCCTAACCCAATCGAGGATCTCCCTCTCCGACGCAACCAGCTTCCCATCGCCATCCCCGCCATCCTCACCCCTTCCCCCACTTCCCCCACTACTCCCACCATCGAGGAAGCTCTCCTCGAGCGCGGCGCACACGCCCTCCTGCTCGGCGAGGGCGGCGGTGAGGCGCCCGTACAGCGCCGCGGGCCCGAAGGGCGCGAGCGCGGCGTCCATCTCGGCCTGCTTGGCGCGCCACTGGCGCTCGAGCGCGTGCGTCGACAGCAGCTGCGCCTGCACGCCCGCGCGCTGGTGGCCCAGGTGCGTCTCCAGCGACGCCAGGTGCCGCGCCAGCCCCGTGTTCGCGTCCAGCGCCTCCTGCAGCGCCGCGTGCGTCGCCGCCAGCGACGGGTGGATCGTGCTGGGCGCGTGCGTGAGGGCCGTTAGGAGCGCGGGGGAGGAGAGAATCGCGGCGAGGTCTTGTTTCCTGTGTGTGTTGAGGTTGGGTTAGTAGGGAGTATATATCAAGGATTCAGACGAGTCTTATATGTATGTATACACATGTGTTCCTGGTAGTGTGTATGTATAGAGCGGAAAGAAAACCAGAGAACAGGTAGGATACAGAACCGCCGTAGAAGAAGTAGAAATCAACATACGACTTATCCTCCAACACCTTCGGCAGCCACTGCTCGCCGGGATCCTCCGGTACAGGCTCCTGCGCCTGCGCATTATCTCCCGCCGTCGGCGCGGGGATCAGGCCCGACGCCTCAGTGGCGGTAGCTTTCCCCTTCGCCTCCAGCTCCAGCCCCGGCGGCGGTCGAGGCGAGTTCGCGGCCGCCGGCGTGCCTAGGCGGCTCGCGTCGTGGCTGCTGGGTTTCGGCGGGGGCACGGGGGGCGGGGGCGTCGGGCTGTACATTTCGTGCCTGGGGATATGTTTCAGTGGGTAGTTCGTTAGTGTAAGTTCGGTTACAAGCTTGTCGTAGATTAATTATAGATAGCTTGCGCTCAGGCTGAAGATTTGGTGTTATCTTGGGATAATGGCGGGAGTTGGTATGTGTATGGGTTGGATGGAGATGTACAGTTAGGTGTTACACCAATACCGCATCTTTACCTAAGTTGTTGAACCGAGCTATCGGCTGCTTATCTTATCAGATCTGCCGCATCTCAAGACCCCACCTAGGAACCAGCTTACCCCTTAATGATTGACTGTATCAGCTTAAGGAATGATACTATATTCGACTCTCATCCCGGAAAGTAATTGAGAGCTTCTACTAGTCACAAAATAGTTAAATAGTAAATAAGCCAGGTTGGTCATTGTGCAAAGTTCTCAATTGAACTACTTGCTGTTGTACATGGCGGACAGCCATCTACCTGCCCTAGAAACGCCTCATTTTGATGGTCATCGTCTTGTCCTCGAGACACCACCAACGCCAACGAATCAAGCCCTGTAAAACATAGATGCAGCAGCTCCATCACGTGAAGATAGAGACCGTGAATATCCTCACTTCTTGACGGACCACAGCTCTCGCGTCCATCCCATCTCTCGCAACTTCTTGCTGCTACCGCCCGAACCCTTCTTGTCGTTGGTGCTGATAGCCAGCGCCTTGCTGCAGTTCGCGAAGCCCTCGACGATCTCCTTCATGCGGCCCGACTTCATGAGCACTCCGGCTATGTCCGCGTCCTTCTTTGCGATGATGGCGGCGAGTTCCATGCACTCGAGCAGGTTATCCCGAGACAGGCTCGTTCCTGCGAAGTGCAACACGCTCACGTATCCTATAATCGTCTCCGGCAGGTATGCGTCTCGAAGATAGACGAAATCTTCGTCTTCTGTGTTGACTCGTTAGACATGTTTTCCTCTCCCCCAAAGACGAGTACGGCTTACCTTCGACGCTTTCCATAAGCCAGTTGTGCAATAAGGGGCGTACAAAGCTTTTGATATGTTTGACTTCATAGCCAATGTTAGACCAGAACTCTTTGTTCATCTTCTCCGTCGGGCTGTTCATAGAGTTAGTTACGTGTCTTCTGAGTCTGGAACCCGCCAAGGTGGACACATACTCTTGCGCCAACGATTCGCTACAAGCGATCGTTTCCATCGAGTCCAGTGTGCGGACGAGGCACTCCAATTCGAAGAAGTTTCGGGCCGCCGCTATTTCCTCCATAGTCAGGCTGTCTTCGAACACGCCGTTCGCTACGCCCGTCCGCACTTCGTCAAACCACGAAACATCCGAATCGTCAGGTATAGAAACCCCGGCCTTCTTTCTAAAGATCTCGGAGCAACGGACCCTCTCGGATAATTGGCGCGCGGCATGCAATTTGAAATGCTCTGATGTAGTGTTAGCCTTGGACCCGTGAAAATGGTGGGGAATTTGACTTACTGAGGAAGCGCTTGTAGATAGCAGTGCCGACTTGGAAAAGCTCATTCCAGAGGCCATCGATCAATAGAAACCACTCTAAAGACTGTATGAGTAGTTCGTCCACTGGGTCTGGATACTCTGGAAGTTCCCCGAAGAAATCTGGCTTCAGAGGACGACCGTATTTGAGTGTAGGTGGATCATTCGTAAAAACAGAGAGTCGGCCAAATGCCGGAGAACGTTCATCTATATCAGGATACTGTTGAAGAAGAGAACGTGGTTGAAACTGGACGAACTGCTGGATGTCCATACCGAGTTTCTGCATGATCCTGAGGTGCATTTCTCGCGCGTCTTGTGTATTTAGGTTGGTGACGTTTCGGCTGAGTACGAAGAAAGCTCTGTCTCCCTGCAGTCTACGACAGTATAATGGCATAAGGTCTGTTAAGCCCTTCAAACGTAAAGTGCTGACGTAAGCGCATATCACATTCTCCTGCGCCTTGCGGCGGTCTGAGAGATCTGCGTGTCCGCCAACTTGCAGCTCATCCAGGCTTGACATGACCATATACACATGAACTAAAAGACGTAGTCCTTGGTGGTTGTTCAGCTCAACAAATTTGGTATGATCAACGTTCGCATTAGCAAAACCGAAATCTGGTATCAGAGCAGAAAGGCGATGTGAATTTGCTGACTTTCCAAGTACTAGGCCGAGCTCATAGGTGTACTGATTTAGATTATCGGATATGATAGCAGCTTGAAGTGTCTTCATGGGTGTCTTTGCTTCGGTTGAGGTCTTAGCGTTGGCCTCCAGAGAGCTGACAAAGCGTTCTCCAGCTGTAGCGGCATCGCCGTGGAACTGGACAGCGTTGAAAGCAGGAAACATTTGGGTAATGGCGGTAGTTGCATCTGGTGAAGATCGCTTCATCAAATACGCGTCGAATTGCGCCCGCAATAAAGCGTTGTAATGGGCATAGACAAAATCGTCCCAGTCGTCGCAGATCTTTTCAACACTAGGTATGTCACCGGAGAGGATGCCGTAGACAGCGCGCTCGAAGTCATCAGTGCCCCCCTGGCGTGCCAGAGCAAAGCACGTCCGACGCCAGAGAAGAGCAGAGAGGGGATCGCAATCAAACCGATCTTCGCCTTCGTCCTTGGACAAGGGCATAGCTGACATGCTGACGGCTCTCCAGACTTCGGTCCTCTCAATACACCAGTCTCGAATCTCGGCTATGCTCCGACCCCTGCGCAACAGCTCGTAGCAACCAAGCCAGATGGCCCTCTCGAAGTACTCATCCTGCGGTTGAAGCTTCCGGCCTTGTCTCGTTGCTACGTCGGGGTCAAGCTGCGTCACCAGAGGGTTCGACCCATTTGCATCGACAAGCATCTGGCCGGCGTCGGACGTATTAGGGTCAAGGGCTCCGGACCAACCATTGACGTTCTTCTGCATCTTGATCGCGGAACGCGTATGAAGCCACCCATAGGCTATGATGTCGCCTCGCTCTGCCCGCTTTTGGTATTCTCGAACCAGCTCGTCTATATCGGTACGCGACCCGTCGGCGCTGGTCTGTAGGCACTCTATGATGGCCTTGCGCTCCTGCGCTGTAGAGTCTGCCTCTAAGAATGCATCCCAGAGCTCTGAACATGACTTGAACCTCGAAATATCGTGGTGCGTCTGTTTGATTGTGGTCCTGTGTGGATACCGTAATGGCAACAAGCGGCGCAACATGTCCCAAGTCTGGGCCTCCGACTCCCAATATTCGAGTCTCTTAGACACGGCTACTGAGTCTAGCCAATGTTCTGCCTCGTCAAGGTCCATCGAGTCCTGGCTAGAAGTATCCTCTGATGGACGTTGGTCGGTCCTCGATAAGTGCCGTTGCGCTTTGCGCATGGCGTCGACCTTCTCAGCTGCATATCTATAGTAGTTGTCGACGAGCTTGAATATCTCGGCTTTCTTCTCGGCTGAGGTTTTTCGGGATAAGGAGAGGGCGTCAAGCGCTCTGGCAAATTCTTCGGCGTCGAGTGCGAATTCTTCGTCGGAGTCATCATCCTGCTCGGCTCCGTGGCCGGATACTGTCCAAGGAAGGCGGTCAGTGTGCGATCCCAATTAAACTGAACTCTTCATGAAGAGATGATGACAGAGGCATAGTGACAGAGGCATACTTTGGTCATCCCATCCGGGGGAGCCCGCGGAGGAGCCCGATCGAGAGCCGAAGCCCTCGCCCGGGGGCTGCGTTCTTTGGGCAGACATCTTTGTGTCGCAGGAAACGGTAAACGCAGACTGGCGCAAGAGGTTGTTATGAATCTTGCGAAGAGCAACTATATGCCGGCCAGCATCCTCTCAGTCGCTACCTAGGGCCTACAGTCATCCAATAATGAAAAGGCGTATTGTCAGTGAGCGTAGAAGAGGTCAGTAATTCGTGGGTTTCGTCAGAGTGAAGCTGTCAGTGGGGAGAAAATAATATGTACGCGACGTGCTCTGGTAGTCGCTACGCAGGTTGGCCGGTTGGCTGGTTGGTTGGTTGGATTAGATAGATGCAGCGCGTCGGCAGGAGCTGGTCAGGTCAAGAAGCTTAGTTTTAGGCTAGTACTAAAAAGACAAGGATAGACGCCCCTCCCTTGCCATTAGGCGGTATCTGGTGGCAGCTGCTCTCAGACTGCCCGACTGCTCCATCAGTGAACGGCAGGCGTGGCTGGCGGGGTGGCTGATAACCATGACTGATTGGCTAACCTAGGGTGGGCGGGTGGCTGGGCTTGCTGCCGTTCTACATGTAAAAGTCTTCGTGTGCAAGCGCGTCACACAAATTTTCTTCTCCTTCTTTTCTCTTCATAAATGTCATCGGCATTCATCTTAGAGTCTCGGGATACGCCAACTATTTCCTTCAATGGTTATCCAGGCCCCTCGAGGGCCTCTTGCGCGCTCAATGATCGCCTAGAACGATTCCGCTCTCCAAGAATGTTGCCTAACTTCTTTGTTTAGGTGGACGCTACGGAGACGTGGAACATACTACACCTGTCTACACCCATCGACCAACAGTGCATGCATTGATACTAAACAAGCTACTCCTGGACAATGTGTATTGCCAGTCTAATAAATCGTCCTCTTCTTCATTTGATTCCCTCCTGCCTCTGCTTCATCTTCAGTCGTAGGAGGTTGGCTTTTGGGCAGCTAGCACTGGTTGCGTCGTCACCATGCTTCCGGTAGAAAGCATCGCAACACTCATATAAAGCGTCGATAAGATGAGAACATTTCGACTCATTGTAGTTGTTCCTCCCAAGGCAGTCTACTCATGTTAGAATTCAACTAGTTCGCGGTGAAACAATCAAGCAAGTGAAGTGGTATTGGTATACCTTGAATGGCGCACTTGACGGAACGAGTCGTGTTAGCTCATATGAACTGCAGCATCTCGGTTGAAGTGCTTAGTTGACTTACCGCACGCGGGTGACATGCAGGTTTTGCTTCGAGATCTTCTTTTAACCCCTATGCGGTATGTTAGTGAGATGGAACCTCACGGCCGTGATGGGTACAAACCATATTCTACGTCGGGATGTGTTTGAGCAGATTCGCTGTTTACTGTGGATTGATGAGAATAGACAGACTAGCAGATGCAAAGATAGACTTTTGAACTAGCGTTGTCGAGAAACACAATGTAAATTGGATTGATAGTAGTGGAAATGAAGTCAACTATCCATGGACTTCGAATTGATTCAAGTTAATCATGTACTACATGTATGTATGTAAATCTCCAGATCAATGATGACGTTTTGAGGTCAGGGGGTACATCCATACATTTGATGTAAGTACATGTATTCTGTTATCAGAGACCCGTACTTATCGGTTTGTGGCGGACCCTAGCAGCCTCATCTAAGCTTACTTAATTCACCAACAACCTGTACCACGCAATAATAATGAATAAGAGGGTTTCCTCTCACAACACTGCATCGGACGTTCAGCTGATCGAGATTCAAATGAACATAAACATTTAAATACTTTAATTGATCAAATATACTTATTCTAGACTTACAGAACGCTTAGTGACAGACCTTTATCTAGTGCAAGGGATTCCCCTGGCTAGGTAGGTATTCATGCGACCCTGCCTCAACTCCCTAGTCGGAGGTGTTACTATCTCGATGTAGATGAGTAATCGTCCCTTCAAAAGGACTCATATGTCCTATCTCTGACGAATCTCCAATGCCAGAGGATGGACCTTTAGTTATGGTCTATATGACCAATAACAGTGCCAAATTAAGGTTTAAACTCCAAAAAAAACTGGCGTTTGAAGAGACGCTTATAAGGAGTGCAATATCCGCTCAGTCTATTCATCGTTTTATAACGCCATCCGAATAGACATAGTTAGGTAAGATATTGTAAAAGCATGTTTAATCTTAAGCATAAATACTAGAGTTAAAATTTATAGAAGATATGTACAATAGAAAGACTCTAAGATATAATCACTCAGTAGCTAATGTAAAAGGCTCTTACATTGGGAATTATCGTCATTCTGCACACTGATATAGAAGTAGAATCAAAGAAGAAGTATGAGTCCTACTTTATAACACCATCAGGTACAATATGGTAGAAAAGTCCCTCATATGGTAAGAAGGCAACCTCCTGTAGTCGATGGATAGTGTCATCCCATTGGGTACCCAAGACGTTCCCTGTTACAAAGAATACTTTCCAGACTCATAGTGTATTTCGGCCAGAACGGGAATAATCAAGGGACATCGATGAACGATACTTTTTCGCGTTTTCAGAAAAGTCTTAGGCGTCTACAGGTATCCCAATAGTTCATCCAGTAATAGGCTATGTGGTTTCGAAGACACCACGATACTTCGACTTCGGAAGGACCCACGGAACTCGATAAGGTTAGGGAGACAAAATGGAGGTTACTGAAAGAGAAAGTGTGAGTGAGTTCCAGCTCCATGAATATTATATACCTGCGCCAGAAGGCCATTTTCAATTATGCATTTTCCAGGTGACTGCTGAGGAAAACTTTCTTTCTTAAGATCTCAGATAGCTTTGTTAGGGTGGGGGGCGGGCACTACCGGACTATCAGGGTTAGCTAGATCTGGTCCCCGTCATGAGCTCACGTTACATGTATATAAGAGATTCCTGGGAACCTATTGAAGCCGTACATCAATATCGTCATTAACGGCCGCGCTCTAGGTATGTGTTCCTTAAAATAGGTATCTAAGTGATAAATATTATGTGAAACTGTCTTAAGTTGTATATGAAAGTTGGTAGCTAAGTTCTGTAGATATTGAAGATCCTAATACTGATCTTGTGTTCTGGGAAACTGGGGCAATATATTCTTACCTCGTCGAGAATTATGGCACCAATAAAGTCCTAAACTACGATACCTTGAAGGAAAATGCCACTGCGAGCAATGACTTGCCTTTCAAGTTAGTGCACAAGGTCCTTACTATGGAATTAAGGTTGGTGAGTCCTCTTGGGATTTGGTAATTGCTCTCGAAGTTAAGGCAGTTACTAATGACTCAACTATTGATGTAGGTTTACCATTGTGCACTGGGAGAAACTTACGTCAGCGTTCGAGCGCCACCGCAACCAGGTCAGACGTATTATGGGCGACCTTGAAAGTTGGCTTTAGACAAGAGAACGGCTCGTTAGAGACAAGATGACGCATGATGACTTGGCCTTCTTTCCTTACAAAGATTGACTTGAAGCGCTGCTAGGATGCTCCGAGGATGAGAAATTCGAGGGCTTCCCAAAAGTAAAGGACTGGCATCAGCTTATGGCCTCTAGGACATCTTATATAAAGACGATTAATACCAAGGCTAAGCTAATGGATAAGCAGGGCCTGTAGTTGACCTGTATGCCAAATAGGACGGCTTCAATGGCTGAATACGAGAAGATATAGAGACTGCCCTTGACTGCTTATGTCAACGCCCATATGTTTCAAAGCCATAGTGAAAATATAACTATACTTTATCGGAAAAGGCTTATTGTCTTACTATTTGTTTCATTGTTCTATCAATTTAGACCCCATACTAGATGTATACATCCCACTTATTAAGTAGGCATTTTAGGAAGCCATTGCCAGAGGCGGAGACTCCAAGACCCTAGATATACATTGTGTACTAGATAATACTTTGTTATATACTCTGGGTCGGTACTCACACACGGCAAGATATAGAGAGTTTTGGAATATGGGGTGGCTGTGCAATGCCCTACAGCCTGTGGCTATATGGCCCAAGGCGATGCCCTGGGTAGCTCTGGTGATATTTTTTATCTGAAAATGACTACTGGGATATTCATAGCCTGCATGTATTGGATGGAAGAAGAAGACATGAATAATTTCTTTGGGTTACTGAGCTATCAGTAGAGCATTATACATATATCAAATCACACGCTCATGTCTATGCCATATAAAATCCTTGTCTCTCCATATCAAACCTTCAGAACAGCCTTGTACCACGCCACATCATCAAGGAACTGGGAAGCCACAAGGTCTTTTTCCTGAAAGTCCCTTCTGCGCAAAATAGGGGTCAACAGCTTATGTTGGTCTTATATAAGTAAACCCTATCGAATATTAGAATGAACACTCGTCGATTTTGTGAACTATAAGTGTATTTTGAACCCTTAGGAGATGAAAAGTTCCGTCATGGTACAGCCTTTAGGTTGCCTCTAGGTAATCTCCTATATTCCAACAAGCCCAACTACCGCGCTGCTTGATAGCAACAAACAGCACAGAGCGATATATCGCACAACATTGAGGCGGCCATGATCATTTTCAAGCGCCTTCTCAAACATATTAAGGTAGTCGGTGTTGCTCGTTACATTTCTTCAAAGTACAGCATTCCACAGCAGCGCTATATTATCACGGACCTTTGCATCCCCCTACCCTGTTCTGCCTACAAGGAGGTCATGAGTCTTATATACATACCTAGTCTGACATCGTCAACCTAGCTCTTACGGCGGGGTTTGTATAAAAGAATTTCTAAGTCTATTCGACTTAATTGCAACATAGTCGTCAAAAGAGGGTTGGTGGCAAATTGAAAGAGAAAAAAATGGTAAAAAGAACTATTATTAGTCGCCTCCGAATGAACGCTCGCCTTCCTAATGAGGCAAGTCGAAGTCAAACCAGCAAATGAGCGCCAAGCGCTGAATCCAAACAGGTTAGGCACCAAATATATCCTCACTAGGCGCAATAACGTGGTAAATAATACAATGTAACGTTAGCCTACAAGCAGCTAAACGCCATTACACGTGAAATGACGTGCTTACGCCATTTTCATTTATATGCTAAAAGCCACGCGATGCAACTCAGTGGCGAGGAAACCATGACCATTCGCGCGATCTTTGGATCGACAAGCAGTCCGCCATGGAAGTCGACTCCGAGAAGAATGCTCCACCGCATAGCACCGACCACCCGGTGGCGGAGGACAAGCTGCGACGCGCGCTATCCCCGCGCCAAGTGCAGATGATAGCCATTGGAGGCACCATCGGGACCGGTCTGTTTCTGGGCACCGGAAAGGCGTTAGCGACCGGTGGTCCGGCCTCATTGCTCATCTGCTATGCGATTGTCGGCGCGATCATATTCATAACGATGATGAGTCTGGGTGAGATGGCAGCATACGTACCAGGTGAGCATATAAAATAGGTTCCCTTGCCTATGGTCCAACTTAAGAGCATGGGACCCTACAGCGGGCCGTGCCTAGCTGTTAAGTTCGAATACGCTGCTGACTCACTTCATGAAAGTCGCGGGATCTTTCGCAACGTTCTCGTCGCGGTATATCGATGACGCCTTCGGCTTCGCCCTGACTTGGAACTACTGGTTTAACGATGCCGTATCCACGGCCGCCGACCTGGTCGCATTGCAGCTGCTGCTCGAGTACTGGACCGACACGTTCCCCTGGTACGCGTTGGGACTGATCGTGTGGTTTCTGCAGGTCCTGGCCAACATCATCAATGTGCGCGCCTATGGCGAGGTCGAGTATTGGCTGTGTCTGCTGAAGGTCATCACCATCGTTATTTTTATCATCCTGAGCATCGTGGTGAACTGCGGTGGGAACACGTCGGGCCAGTATATTGGTGGGCGAAACTGGCATCTTCCTGATGCGCCGTTTGTGGGCGGCATCGGAGGGTTCGCGAGCGTCTTCGTGACGGCGTCCTTTGCTTTCGGTGGCACCGAGTCGATTGCGATCACCGCAGGCGAAACGAGGGACCCGGCTCGCCAGCTACCGCGGGTCGTCAAGAACGTATTTTGGCGAATTATGATCTTCTACATCCTCTCGGCGCTCATGATCGGTCTTAACATACCCTACAACTACCCGGGTCTGAACTCGAAGTCGACGCGCACCTCTCCCTTTACCATTGCCTTTCAGATGGCCGGGTCCAAAGTGGCGGGTTCGTTCATGAATGCTGTCATCTTGACGAGCGCCATTTCAGCTGGTAATCATGCGCTGTTTGCCGGATCACGGTTGCTATATACGTTATCTGTGAATGGCCATGCGCCCAAGGTGTTTGGAAACCTCACGCGTTTCCAGGTACCCTGGGTTGCTGTCCTATCCACATCGTTTATATCAGGCTTGCTTTTTGGCGCCTCCTTCATCGGAGCCGGTCAGCTCTGGACCTGGCTACAGAATATAGTAGGAGTCTCGAACCAACTATCTTGGATTAGCATTGGTATTGCATCACTACGCTTCCGTGCTGGCTTGAAAGCCCAGGGCAAGGAACACTTGTTGCCGTTCAAGAATTGGACATACCCAGTAGGCCCCATATTTGCAATTGTGCTGAACAGCTTTATCGTACTTGTTCAAGGATGGTCCTGTTTCAGTCCAACTTTCAGTGCGGTTGATTTCGTTAGTTACTACATTGAGCTACCGATATTCGCGTTGATGTTTGTCATATGGAAATTGATGAAACGAACGAGGTTCAAGAGGGCCAGTACAATGGATCTTGTAACTGATGTGTACAC
Source organism: Whalleya microplaca (assembly GCA_022497155.1). Classification (NCBI taxonomy): domain Eukaryota; kingdom Fungi; phylum Ascomycota; class Sordariomycetes; order Xylariales; family Xylariaceae; genus Whalleya; species Whalleya microplaca. The sequence goes on along the minus strand of MU385751.1, from coordinate 52,022 downwards.
AAAGGATGATATAGAACCGGAAGAAGAGGGGTGGCGGGGAACGGCGAAGAGAGTTGGAGCTTGGCTGTGTTTTTGATCTAGAAGTTGGATTTGGATATCTGTCTTGTAGGGGCCAGTTTCTAAGTCACATAATAGGTGTGAATTATGAAGTATCATAGCTAAGTACTCTGTATATAAGAATTAAATCCCGACTATTAAGTTCTAGGGCAGAGAGTATTGCTATGACATCGAGTGAATGCAAGCGCTTCAAGGCCGTCATATTGGCCAACGATTGGGCTTTCAATGAAATGGGAGGTTGAAGTTTCAACATAAATCTGCCACAACTGATATTGTCCTCTAATTTCATACTTGGTCCGGCGATGATGTTTCCACAGGTAATTGATTATACTTGGAGTAAGGTTATAATGAGCTGATAACTGACAATATGAAAGTAGAGGATGAGATGTGCATGTAGCTTGTCTAACAATTTGTGAAGGGGCGAAACTCTTCACTCGCGCAACTTGGACTCATGCTGACCTCAACTACTGAGATTTACAAGATTCAATGATGAGCCGTGCTCAACGCCTCACTCTGATATCGCATACTTACAGCTCGCTTAGCGATCGCTGCTAGGGATTCAATGATTGCATGGCTAGACAGAGTCTCACATGAAGATGTCACTAGTCTCACAGACCCTGCGTCAGATAAGCTGCGTTCGTCTTGTAATGTCTTAGTGATGTCTTGCAACAGCTCCTGGCGTCTAAGCAGCTGAGGTAGATCGCCACCATGAGAATCAGCAGGACGACGAGGCATCCGGTTTCGTGGTAGTATCCAGAGTACTCATGTGCACAACATGGGATTTCCCTGCCTGTCATAAGAGGTCAAATCTAAAAGAGTTATAGCATCGAGTCGTAGCAGTTAGTAGACTAGACTTAAAAATGAGGAAGCAATGACTTTAGTTGGACTATCTATGCTGATCATCTGGCTAGTTAGCTCAGCTTGATATGGCGGCGCACTTAGGAAATTCGGAATCGCATCTACATTATCTTCATTTAAACAGTATCAAGTCGTCAGGTCGTCCCCAAATGTCGTCATTGCTAGTTCAATACTATTACATCTAGTATAATTAGGTTTATAGAATAAAATATAATAGTACACTTCAGATAGCCTGTAATTGTGCTATGGCGATTCTTTGCTAACCTTTTCAGTCTGTGTAAAGCTAGCATACCATTCACTTATCAAAGTTAGCCTGGGTTACAATTATCCAATATCCTCCCCGCGATATTCCTCGACATAACTCATTTTTTTTTATAGTTATTGCATGTACTATTTATCCTATTATATGTTCTTGGGAATCTAACGGCTGTGCCAATGCTAGAATGTAGTATTTCTTTGCTAATATAAGCGGAATGTCTACGTGGGCGTGAGGATCTGGGAGTCATTGGAGCGAGCCTGAGAACTTGGCGTGCTCTTGGTGCACAGGGACCTCCCTCCGTGCGTAGATCTCAATTACAACCCCCGCAACCCACAAGCTGCCAAGAGTCGTAGGGTCTTCTGGGGTGAGGGGAATAGGCTACATTCAGGTCTCTTCAATCTCAATTTCATTCCTAGTCTCAATTGCGTGGATACACAGGCATGACGGAATACAAATCTATTGGTATACGAATATGTACAAGGGAAGCGCAATGTTTTTTTGCTATGCCTTCAGAGCGTCTGCCATAAGCAGGGCTCCTACTCTGACCAATTAGCCTAGACGGCGTAGCGACTAGCAGCGTCATCATACATCAATCTCCAAGCCTGTCGCCAGAAGTGCGTTGCCACAACTAATACGCCGAAATCAAGTGAGTAAGATTACAGGTCCATGACGACCGATCCATCCATGCTTTTACCCCACGATGTCTATAGCGCAAGCAACAGAGCCATGGCGGGCGCGATGGCGAGGTTCTTCACGATGTTCAGGGTGCTCGCGGCGGCGGTAACGACGGCGTACCCCGAACCCGTGGGCGTGGGGCCGACGGCGCCAGTGCCCGACGGGACGGGGGCGCCGGTGCCGTTGCCCTGGAGCGTGGTGAAGTTGGCGCACGAGATGCGCGTCTTGTTCGCGAAGTGGAAGACGATGCTGCGGTTGGCGAAGTAGGAGCCGACGCCCTCGACGAGCGAGGTGTATGGGTCGTGGTACTTGGCGCTGAACGACTCCGACGTGATCTTGCCGTACTTGCCGCTCAGGTCGCCCACCTGGCACGACGCGGGCTTCGTGGAATCGCAGGCGGGGTCCTCGCCGCGGATGAAGGGGTCGAGATGCGCAAGTGTGCTCGTGCAGTTGCCGTCGGATGGGACGGGGGCAACGTGGATATGGTAAACTAGATAGAGGTTAGTGCTATTCTTTCTGGACAGTTTAAGTGGAGGGAAGACGTACTGAATGGGCCACCCTCTGTGGGGATGTTGGAGAAGGAAACCTCGTAATCGATACCCTCGCCGTTGGGTCCAGATTTGGCGACAACCGACCCCTTCACATTCCCGTTGAGGCTTCCGGCAGTGAAGAACGGTTGCTCTGGTAATGTGGCGACGACAGCCTTTCCTACAGGGTTGTTCGTGACGACAGTCGCGTCGCCCAGTTTCTGTTGAAGCGAGTCAGTAACCGGCCCTCCAGTGACAAAGCTAGTGTTGATGGATGAACTTACTCCTGTGGTGTCATTCTGTGCAAGGACAGCCGAGACGCCAACGGCTGAGAGCGAGATAATATTGGACACGCGCATCTTCGTCGAGATAGCTAGATATCTGAAAGGTATGAAGAATATGGATCGGGTGTGCCGTTCAAGTGGGCGTAACGCTGATTTCTTATGTTGTCGAGCCGGTGGGTTGGGAGTTGGTTATGATATTATGTATTAGACCTGATATAAACGGTGTTGGCTTAGCTTAAGCTTCCCAGAGTTATGGATCTGGAAATAGAATTACCTGCGGAGCCGAGTGCTACTTTTATCAGGCAAGGTATGTGAATCCTACAGAAAGATAGAGCATGAAGAACAAAGAATGAAGGTACAATGGTGAAAAGAAGGTTGGGTAAACAAGCGGGTAGCCACAATCCTTATATCTATCCACCTTTGTACTGCAAGTAACTCACGGTGTGGCCTTTGTCATCTTGTACATCATCGCACTATGTGGGCAAGCAACCAAGTAGTTCACTCCGAGTCAATCACTGGCATAGCTTTGTTCCCCCAGTAATCAGCTTGTGCAAGGATACAATGCGGAGAAAGGATGGCCGATTGGAAAATCTACATGTGGTAATAATAAAGTGACCAACCTACCAGCCTACTAACCTAATGGGATCCTTGCATCATCGGTGAATAACTGATCAAATATAAAGGGGTATCACACAGTCAATTTCTTTTAACTTTCAGGCCAGCGAGGCTTGACAAATGAGTATTACGTCTGGGCGAATCAACTGTTAAGCGCGAGGAGGGATGTTTCGAATGCGGTCAACCCAAGCTGTTTTTATCCGAGGCGGTGGTAGCAAACGAAACAAGAAACAGAACATCTGTAGAACTCTACCGAGACATCTTTTTACGGCTTCGTCTGAAGTCTATTTGCTGTACATGCTTTCACCACGCAAGCGAGCCGCATTCATGCCAGTAGCATTAGGCCCTGTTATCAATTTCCAGTCAAGCACAGTCAGATTCTAACTGACAGAACTGACTGCTGTTGGATTCCCACTTGTATGTGACAGGTCAGCCGCATATAAGCTGGCAGGCCCATCGACATAGGTACATATTGCGTGAAAATACCAGGGCTGTAGACATGGGGGTTATGCGACCCCCCAGTGCTCCCTAACACGCCCGCGATCCCATTGGCTGATCTCTCACGTCATCGAGAGCTTACGTCGTCAAACTGTCAGTTCTTTGTTCACTTAATGGATCCGTAGTAGCCGGTGGCGCTGTGTTCATATTCGTTCCATTTTTGGCACGCTTTGTCTTTCATGCGCTGCAACAGATATGGGAATCGTTCAGCCATGCAAGGTCACACTCGAAGCGACCATAGAATGGGGCACCAGCCCAGAGGAGACAGAACTTGCAAAGGTGGAAATTATGGCATACATACGTGGTAGGAAGAAGCTGTGCTCCTGCGTACGTACAATAATGTAGAAACATCTAACCGGTATTGGACTTGCATATATGAAGTTTGTGTTAAGAGTTGACATTGGCTTTGATTGGCTAGCTGTTGCGAAGGAGCTCCAAATAAAATTAGTACCTGCGCCTGGGGACCTCCCACCACCACGACTATGCCAAATATAGCTAGGAACTTCAGGTTAGTGCTTACATATACCCAGCAGGCTCCGCTTGCCTGCTTGTCAGGAACTTGCCTAGCCGTTAAGATTCCGTCTTTACCGCCGAGCAGAGAGAGCAGAGCCACGTTCTAGGGGTGCTTCTTCACCACTCATCGGCGGAGGGACAACTCGAGATGAAGCCGTACAACTCCGCACAAGCTACGCGTTGCCATCTGTCTCGTAGGAATTGCTCATGCCCCAATTAAACGTTCGGGTTGTACGAGATCCGGAAGAATACACTTGGTGTGGGAGTACGGGAGCGACAGCAACCGTTGAGCTTGAGGGGCATCGCCACAGCCAACACAGCCTGAGCCTCTACAGCATCGCGCAATCGAAATAGCAATCTACCGGATAATGTAGACCGTTGAATTGTGAGGAGAATTGCTGTTTGTAGGAATTTTTGCATTTCGTTTCGATGCGCTGTCTCACCGGGGTTGGCGATCTACGACGATGTTTATTAAGAGCCTTCAGGATTGCATTTACATGACTTCAGCAATATCGGCACCGAGTAAAGCTATCGGTATGCTTCCATGTCATGTAATTCATCAAGTCTTGAGTTGTGAGGTCACACTTGTAACCATGACTTGTTTATTAAGTTCCTTTCATCGGTGGGTGTTTACAACTTATAACTCATTTGTCCTGAATAGTTCGGTACATCTCAGAAGCATATGATATAAAAGCGAGTACTTACAACTTACGCAGTAAGAAAAAGGGGTCCCTTCAGCTCATAGCTATGAATTGCGCATGAGGCTTCACACTAACATCTCGATCTTGCCAGGGAATGAAATCTCAGATTCAGGGTCAAACAACCAACCGAATCATGCATATAAAAATGCAAACGAAACTAATAGATATAAGAGGGGAAGATGGAATGAAGAAATGGCGACATTACCGCATTCCTGCTCAACGGCGAATGCCTTAATTGGTAGACTATAATCCGGAGGGGACATTGTGTAAAGGGTGATAAGGCACATTAAGCAGAGACACATTATCGATCAGCAGTGGTCTTCTGGGAAAGGGCCTACTCTTCTCATCTGTAGGCACAGCGTTCGATCGCCCTCCGGGGCATTCGCCTTTCGGGGCATTCGCCTTCGGGCATTCGCCATATAGGCATTCGTCACTTAGACATTTTATTTTTTTGTATCTTTTTAATACCATTTTCGTACAGCAAAGTTTGGTACTGCTGAAATGCAGTGGGACTGGAGCTGGAAATCTACAGGCGAGCTTCTGCTTAGGTAAGACGTCCAGCTCGCCCCCACATCGGATCAATCCACCCGTCGCCCGACCTCCCGATGTCTCGAGGTCCCTGCGGATCCATCCTCCTACCAAATTGCATCAACCAACGATTACGGCGATAGCCACTCCACGTCCAAACTAGTAATTGCATTACCGCGTACATTGAATGTACTTTGAGCAAACTGCTCTTCTGTAAATCATCGAAGCAACATCCAACATCGATAGCATTATCGACGCCTTCACAGGCACAACACCGCCATCATGAAGCCCGTCGTCGGTGCTATGCAAGCTTGGTCTTGGTACGTCTTTCTCCTGCTCTTTCATCAGAAGCTCTAGCCAGAATCCATGCTAACAGTCTGCACGTCCCTTGCAGCGTCATCATCTCCGTCTTCGCGATCATTATTCTCTCGATTCTCGGCGGCCTCTTTCGAAACGAACACCACGAGTTCGTAGGCGGCACGGATGACCCCAAGGATGGCCAAGCGGTTGCGGGCACGATATTTACTGCTGTCATTATATACGCGGTAGGTGCACCTTTATTACACGTCCAATCCTCCGATTCTCTATCGTAGCTGAGGCATCGGGTCTAATCATCCTATGTCTAGGTCTTCTTGGTCTTCTGCGGTCTCCAAGGACTGTTACACGTGCGCGAGAACCGTCGAGGCGCTATTGCGCTGTGAGATGCGACTATGGAAACATCGTCAACATGGAGATTAGTCATGATTCAATATTCGAATACGTTGTCACGTTTGGTAGTGGCCATCATATGTGCTTGGACGAGATTGGCCGAAAGCTTCGCAGCTACGGGGGGATCACCGCGATGGAATACATTGACCTTATAACTCGCCGATTCGCCCATGGAAGGAACCGAATACTGCTATTAGATATAACGAGTGGGGGCGGTTCAACGATATGGCAACGCTGATTGTAGTCCCTCGTCTACTGGTCTTCTCTGACCTACTATAATGAGGCCTGATGCAGCGCTGGCCACTGCGAATCGATATGAGGAGCATAGACTTTGCATCCTGCTAAGCGTATGCAATGTACAATAAAGAAATGGATGTTTTTATTATACCATGATATTATCAGTTGGTTTCGTCGTAAGTGCTCGAGGGATGGTTATGGAACAACTAAGATGGAAAATAATAGATGGCTACGAGCAAGAGGAACCTTTTAGCTCCCTACTTCCCCTTCCATGCTCCACAGATTATACCTAGGCCGGTGAACCTTGAAGTTTGTCAGAATATTACATTGCTTGCCTTATTGGCAGACAATGGGGATTTACTGCATTTCTTGTCGGCCATGCATCATTAGTTTACTATTCATATAGTGACATCCATCCCTTGTGCGAGCCTTCTATGTTTCAAATCTAGTTACAACACCCAAATGCTGGAACAGAAGAATCAGCAGTAATTAGGTAGGTTGGTGATATTAATGGAGTTTGACTTCCCTTACTTCAATACTATCCGTCACACTTCAGTAGGAAATGCGAGCTGCTTGACCAACAGTAAATCTTGTGTGCCTCTGGAATATAGACCATGGACGATTTAAAATGAGGTAACTTTACGTTAATCGTTAAGTAAACCAATATATTCTTATTGTTTCTTGAGAGTCTTCCACCAAGGTTCCTTTTCTTGAGGTGTCCTGGTATTGGTCCTCTTACCGACCATTGTTAGTAATTTTACTCTACCATCGACATGAAAAGTTGGATGAGAATTAGAATGGAGCAAATATGAATGAAGAGGGGATTTCATACACTCACCACAAAGTCTCACGAATCAGGGAATTACCATGGGAAGATGCAAGTAACCTGTATTGTCACGGGTGATAGCTAAGTAAGCACCCTATATATCTGCCACCATACACCTCACCTCATCAATCCATCAACAGCTACAGACAGCATATAGATATACACAGCAGACAGCTTCAATAGGACACCCCTAACGCAGCTAGAAGCCCCGTATATCGTGCTAGTAGACGTGATATGTATCGCTCTTAAGAAGGCAACAAGCTCAACACGGGAGTATCCCTATTCAACAAATCTAAGAGACGAAATAACTGCACAAACTCTACATTGGCTCATAAATATAGAGCGATTTGACAGTCGCAGATCTAGTAGCTTCGCATCCGAGCTACTGAAATTAAAACTTTTCTTCACACCTCAGTAAATAAGCCGCCGCAAGCGTCACTACCGACGACTTGTTGATCAATATGTTCTCAAATTCGCAGACACGCACTCAGATCTCGCCCGAACATGACATCTATGATGTAATATGTTTAGTACCTCTCAGTATGATATAGATAAAGAAGACTAAATCACTCAATAACAACCATGCTTAATCTTCAGGGGGGACTTCAGAACATAAAACGCACACAACTCATGCCCCTCGACGAGAAAAAACCTCAATATCTATGTGAGGACTGTAACACAAGGCTATATTTAGTGTCCAATGAAAGTTTTGTACACATTGAAAATTACTTTGTGCTCACAACAGTTTGTTATCGAACATTCCAGTCTGAAGATATCCTACAGGCAACACCCCTGAAAGACAGCTTGAAATTTGCCCCCAAATCCCCACACCCGCGGGAACGATCTGCTTTAAGTCGATCGACCCAACTGACCCGAGATCCTAGCCAGGAGCTAACATGCTCCTCATGTCCAATAGACTTTCTGCGCGATGGGTGTGTATATGTAGTAAATAATCCATGCACCAGAATAAAGTGAACATATTACAGTGCTTACCGCATGTAATCTATCCAAGATGTTCGGCCCGTAAATACACATTCAAGTTAGAACTAAGATGGCACAAGAAGCGTAGATGCTCGGGGAGAAATGTCGTGACAGGTTAGACAAGCAAGGCTGTTGGTCTGATTCTCTCGCGTGTAACTTGAAACGTTTCGTTCTTACTACCTTAGAAATGTGACGCGAACCCTTAATATCCACATCATTAGTGCATCACAGCCATAGATATGGACCTGTTCGGAATATATTGATACACAAGAAAACCCCTGCTATCTATAGCTCCGTGTGATACAACCACATAGCGGTACATAGGTGAGCGGGATCTTTATTGGAACGGTTAATAGCCTAGCTTATAGTATAATGAAGTTCTTTTTTACATTACCCTCTATCCTTTAATTCAGGATCTAAACATGTGCGTGCTCTGCTAATTTTCTAGCGTGTTCAATATATAGTCGAAGTTGCGCGTCTAGCTACTCTAGAAATGCGAATAGACACGTTATCCAACAGAGATCGAAACCCGCACACGCTTGTGTGATACCCACACTGATATAACCACTGTCTAGACCCCCCTTGAGCGATTAGATACAACCTCAATTGATGTACGGACTTCAATCCCTTTTAGAGGCGGAGATTCGTAGAGGCTCTGGTCGCCTCTCTCAATATCCCAGTGCAGATTGCTTGCGTTGTGCCTCTGATTGTCAATCATGGAAGCGTAGAGTTCAATTTCAGAACAAGTTGCGTTCTGTTCTGCCCTGGTGCGCTGTAGTGATTTACTTAGCGGTACTCTCGTACCTAGGTTCCTCTTCTAGTCTCTGCCGACCTCTGGTGGACCGCCAACCACTGGAGATCGTTGGTGAGTACTGTCTGGAGTTTCTAAATCCGAGACCGAAGTACTTGTACAGCGGACGTAGTGTCGCTATACATCCTGCCATTATTCCGAGCGAGGGTTCGAGGACGGACCAGATGGCTACATTTCTACAGCAGAAGTTAATGAATTTCAAGCAACATTTAGGGTAAATCACTGACATGGCTTCATGTAGAAAGTCAGGTGATATAGCAAGGGATTTGAGGTAAGGTATCCGAATAATCAAGGCAATCCCAGCATACGATTGTTAGCATCGATGGTCAGCTTCCGGCAACTGTTTAAAATAGGGTACGCACATTACACCCATACTTAAAAAATTTTGCTATCCCTAGCTTCGTGCGACTGTTGATATTGACATTCCAAAGCATGACGACAGGTAGTATGCCTATAATCCAATCACAGACTGCACTGATGAAACTGTGGACGATAGTGGCGATGGGCACGACGGTCGAGTTAACGCAAGAACCGGTCGCCCCTCGAATTTGCTCCTAGAAGTATGAAGTCGGGAAGTATTGGAAGGTCATAATGGCGAAATTCGCAACTGATATCACCCATGTGAAAGAGATGATTGAACAGAAAACCCATCTGTGCCACTTGCATACGGTAATCCGAAGCAGGAGCAAGGCAATAGATGTTCGGATAAACACTGATGTAGGAACGTAAACTTCACAGAGATACCAAGCTTTGAGTGCGACTACGACGCCGTCTCGAAAAAGATCTTTCGGTATTTTCCTGTGCCTCCAACCGCGACGCCGTGCATAACAATTACTCCATAGGCAGTGTATGCCATCTGAGGCCCATTAGCATAGAATTGGTCGATAATCGAAGGAAAAGGCATACCAGTGCTATTAACATGCACCAGTCGTCAGGGGTTATTTTCTTAGTTATAAAGATTTTGACGTAGGTACGTAGGGAAGATGTTACCCAGGCGAGAACCAAGAACTCAAGCTGTACAACGAAAAGATTCGTACCGGGCACGTTAACGTCATATCCAAGATTCCTGTCTGTCATGGTAATTTCGATTAAGACGAGTGGCACAAACTTTGCCACGCCATGTGTGGAACTGAAGGATGAGGTACTAGTCTGTATGGGAGCGCCAGCCACCAGTGAAAGGGGGAGAGAACTGGAGGATGGCTAATAGAAGCTTTGGCTTGCAAGATCATAGACACAGGTATAGACAATGTTGGCTAGAATAAACATAAACCAGGAAGTAGACTTAATGAATGAACATATGTCTAAAACTTTTGAAGTTAAACTCGTGCAAGTCCGACCTCAGAAGCACAGATGGTGCCACTAGTGTCCACAAGAGACTTCAAAGAAAAAGTGATAGAATAGATGATACGCCCACACTATACTATATCCAAAGTCAATATTCAGGAGTACGACAGTAGTAAAGTTAGGCAAAGGGACTAAATGTATGTGAGTCGGGTATATGAGCTCGTAATGTGAAGGTGATGTGGGAAGTGTAAGAGTTAAGGATTTACCTTTTATAAAGGGTTACATGTACTCGATATCATGTAGTCCAATGCGACTATAATTTTCAGTGAAATTATACGCTGAGACAAATTTAAGTGGTTTAATTGGTGGAAGCGATCACCTTCCAGCGAAGGCTTCGTCACAAAACCTGAAGAAACTAAGGGGTGGGTCGAAATAGAAAAGAAAAGGAGCCAGTCCGCACTACGTGCCGGCCCGCCTAGTGGCTTCCAATAGTCAATGAAGCAATTATTTGATACCCAATGGATCAATATCTCGGCAAGGATGTATGTGATCTGTGGTTTCTAGAGGGAGTTCTGGCTTATACGCAAGACCACTTGGCTGGAAGATAGGCACATTTCTTCGGTCAATCTAATGCGCCCTCTCCACGAGAACAAGGTACTGATTAGAGCTTGGAGAATGGACAACGAGAATTAAGAAATGAGTTTGCCATATCATTGTACCTCCATTCACATCGCGGACCATATTGTCCCACTTACGATGATTGGTGCTTCGTAGAGCATCACAATTCATGATGAGTACGATGGAACATGGGTGGAAGTGCCCAATCAACACAGCCTAGTCATATTTATTGGTTCATAACAAGCTTTCAGCATTAGATTAATGAGCTTCAATGATCACCAACTAATATATTTGTTATAATTACCGGAACTTTTTTTTCCTTCTTTCAAACTCTATGTAAACACATTCTTAATGAAGAGATACTAGTGAATTCTCCATGTAATTGATTTTCTGGGTATATAGTTATAAGATTACTGTAGTCTGTTACGAAATGAAACCCACTAAAGTCAAGTATTCTAAGCTTTATGACAAGATCAGCTGAATTCAATTGCCACATACGAGTTGAGCCCATGAGTCTGGTTTTACTCTGTTCTTGATCCACTTGATTATCTTTTAGTGAGATCCATCATGCGCTAGCGCCAGTTGAATATATCTCCACTCATAGGGCTGAAAAGTCGACATTGGCTTGGCACATAGTTAAGACAGAAGTCAAAACAGCCCAATACTTGCCAAAACCTGACTGAATAGGTGTTAAATTCAAGTGATGTGACGGCCATAATGAGGCTACCTTAGTTTGATGAAAACTGCTTCTGCCAGGGTGCACTGAGATATTCCTCCACTAGAAAGTCTTTACATCAAATGTAGTGGAGCTTGACGGGAGGGCAGGGTGACATCACGTAAGTAAATAGCTTATTATTAGTGATGCGGGTACATGTACTGAGGTTTAGCACCTCGACGACTACTCCCATTTTATAATTATATAATATAGAACACGAAGGTATAAGCTACATAGATAGGTGCCGATTGATTTTAACGATCTTTTTCTGGCATGCACTTGGTGGCTCGGTAGATACAGGCTTACATGAACTATGTAACAAGGTAACGGCGGAACGCCCCCTGTAACACATCAAGCTCATCCATGGGGTCAATCATTGATGTGAAGAGGCGATATATCTAACAAATTTTGTGCTGTTACCCAAAGGTAAAATTGTATCAATTGGAACCAGGAAACAGATTGTATCGGAGAGATTGCTCCATAACACCGTCATATGTGAGCCAGAAAAGCGGCTCTTGCTACATGAACGATGTACATGTAATCGATGGTAGTGATGTCATGACTCGCCTTCATACAGATGCATACAAACACATACATGTATTCAAATACCAACATGCCTTCTTATTCACGTTCGCACTTGCATTCTTCTTTCATACTCTTCCAATTGACGAATACATGAAAATCCGAAGCCCACTTCTGAGAAAAGTAAACCAATAAATCGAGTTCCAGTCAAGCCTACATTCAAGATGTCCGGATCTCAGTTTGAGGCGGGTAGGTACCACGCGTTAACATAATATTCATTTCACTCCAACCATTCTACTGATAATAGACTGACATTTCACAATGTGAAGGTCACACAGTCCCTGTGACTCACCAAGACTTTCCCGGCAAAGAGCGCGATATGCCCATACAAGCTCAGTATGACACGTTACCCGCTGACGATGGTGGGTATCAGAAGTACAAGGCTGCCGGTAAGCTCCAGGACAAGAAAGCAATTATCACTGGAGGCGATTCTGGAATAGGCCGAGCAACGGCCCTTCTGTTTGCCATGGAGGGCGCCGACTCCTTTATCGTCTACCTTCCCGATGAAGAGAAGGACGCCCGGGAAACGAAACGGATAGTCGAATCTCATGGCCGGAAGTGCTATCTAATGTCCACCGACTTAACCGATGGAGGGAACTGCAAGAAAGTCATTGATGAGGCTATTAAGCAGATGGGCGGCATTAATATTCTCTTCAACAACGCCGCATATCAAATGATGAAAGACAATATCAATGATTTGAGCGAGTAAGTAGCCTACAGCCTTCTCGTGAATGATAACCGCGATATCTAAAGCCAATCACAGGGATCAGTGGTTACACACTTTCAACACCAACATCCACCCCTTTTTCTACCTTTCTAAGTACGCGTTGCCTCATATGAGCCGCGGCTGCACCGTCATCAACAATGCTAGCATAAATGCCTACATCGGGCGACCAGATCTTCTAGACTACACTTCCACCAAGGGCGCGGTTGTCTCGTTTACCCGGGGCCTTAGCAATCAATTCGTCGATAAGGGTATCCGTGTAAACGCCGTAGCCCCTGGCCCGGTCTGGACCCCTCTCATCCCCGCCACCATGAACGAAGAAGCGCAGAAGTCATTCACAAGCCCAATGGGCCGACCTGCACAACCTAGCGAGATTGCGACATGCGTGGTGTTCCTTGCATCTCCGGATAGCTCGGCCATCAGCGGACAAACAATTCATTGCAACGGCGGTAGTATTGTTAACGGTTAAGAGAAGAGGGACGGATATCGTTTCTGCTTAGATTTGTTGGGGGAACCTAGCCAGATGATGCACTGTTATCTCTCGCGATAGATAAGCCCTGTACAATAATAGAGAAAGCTGAGCTCAGTACTCATCCTTTTCTGATAAGGATGCTAAGTGTACTAAGTTGTTAGCCATGAAATTATGCTACGTAAATGTTCTCGCAAGCAAAAGTGTCTTGACTTAGCGAATATATCTTATAAAATCAAATTCGTCTGCGCAGTACTCTAATTGACTGCAAAATACCGCTGCACGAAATACACATAACCTGGACTGCTGAATCTTGGTATGCGGCAAGCTTTCTAAGACTGCATGCAGGAAGATTCAGTAACCGTTTGTCTTCACCGTATTAAGCAGGTATTTTGGAGATTGCGACCAAGAACTTCCGGAATTATAACTAGCTATATGGACGGCTCGTAGTAGGTTCATATCGGCTCAAATAGGGATAGGTAACAAAGGTATATATAAATGATTTCATGTTAGAATATAATACACGAGTTTCTTCAATGCTGTCTAGCCAACTTTGACCAAGACCGAATCCTTGCGCCGAAGAAATACAGAATATACACCAAAGCTACGAGGCCAAAGGAGATAAAACCTAAGACAGCCATGGCCCATTTCGCACCTAAATTATCGAACATAACGATACCTAGGCACATGGTAAGCGAAATCTAGGCGGAAGTATGATATAAGGACTTACCGATGTGACAGCAACCAGCGGCGATCATGAAAGATGGGATCAAGAATGCTGCAATTGCGGACGCCGCAACATTCGTATATGAATCGGCGATATAATTTAACATGCTGAGCCACAGCAGTGGGTCGCAGAAACCCAAGAGACCACCGGCTACTAGCGGTGACCAAAACGACACGCTGCCATCGCAGGTGAAGGCGAACCAGAGAAGAGAAATTGGGAAACCCCACACGAAGACTAGAGAGGTTAGGAATCTCGCTTCTGGGCGGCCGGCGCCGTGCTTCTTGCGATCCCGTTTGAAAAACCACGTCTGGACGGGCACGAAGGCGAACATAATCACGACCGCTACCACAAAATTGAGGTACGTCAGGTCCGCGCCAAGGTACCTAGGATTGTTAGAGCTAGTGTTCTTTTCAATCTAGGATACAGGCAAGAACTTACGATAGCCCGTTATTGACCATGAACACATCGAACACCCCGTCCAAGTACAGGAAAAGGAGACCGTACGCAAAGCCATTGTAGATGCCTAGGAACATGACGATGGGCTCGGTCAGCATAATACGGAATGCCATGGAGGTGATGAAGCGCATTTCTCGGAGAACATCGACTCGTTCCTCCATGATGGCTATTTCGTCAGGATCAGTAGACTGGCGTTTCTTAACCGCGTCACTGATAACCATCCTAGGTAGCGTCTCAGGAACAAAGCACATGACGATGGCAAAAGCACCGCCAATTATAACGCTATTCAAGGTTAGGACCGGAAAACTCTAGGTGTACTGAAGAAGGACACTGCGGAGTGTGGACTCACTTAATCCAGAAGATCCATGGCAAACCCATATTCACATTTTCGATAATTAACTCCCCAATCGGGGAGCCAATACTTGGACCTGAGTTAGCAGACACCACGAACAAAGCCATCGGCTGTCCCGCTCCATCCGAATCGCCGAAGAGATCCGCAATGGTGCCGGCGACGTTAGACAGAGCCGTGCTTCCTGCGGCTCCGCAGAGGAATTGAAAGATGATCAACATCGGTAGGTTGAGCGCCAGCGCAGTGCCGATGTTTAGGATCGCATATACTCCAATAGACACGACATAAACCCATTTACGGCCACCGATATCCCTAAAGCAACAACTTAGTTTTCATGGGCGCCTCACTCCTTTCCATGGAAAGGAATCCCAGGTAAGACATACGACAGTGGCCCCAGAAACGCCGGTCCAATCGCAGTTCCTAGGATAAACATGCTTTGGCCTAGCGCGACGACCTGGGTTGAACCTCCATACTTCTCCTGAACAGCAGACTCAGCGCTGACGTAGGATGTAGTAGACAGAGTAATAAATATCTGCAGAAGACAGTAGACGGTGATGATTGCCCATTTCTTAACTGGGTTCCAATGGATAGGGTGGGAAGCATCTCGAGTCTGAACCCTCTGCAGCGCAGCTAAGGCATCTACGCTGGTGCTGTGGAAATCAGCGATCGGTCGGTCGTCCTTCTTTTCTGCCATGTTCCTCTCGGGGATAACAGCACCGGAGTCTTGTCACGCTGCATGGAAACACCCTTGGCTCGGGGCCAAGTTTGCGAGAAGGTGTGCCATGCGGTATATAGCTATATATACGAGCCGCGGGAGTGGACTGCCACCGAGAGCAAATGGCGCGCAGATTTTGCAAGCCATGAATAATGCTACTCCATCCGGCCAGTCACCTCGAGATAAGCGGTATTTCCGGCGCCACCCGTCGCCCTTAAAATCCCTTGTTGTCTCCACCGAAATGGCTGAGACATCGAGATAAGCATTACGAAAATCCCTAGCATCGGGGAATTCTTTACACACCATTGCTTGAATTTGAGACGCCCTAGCTAGGGCGTGGGATGATCACAGTATATATAGCGTTGTTATAAGACGATAAGCGGCGTCTAGTCTGCTAGTCAATCTCGAAAGCACGGATGACGGCAATAGATAAACGCATACTAGCCGTTAGTCTAATCATCGTTCGGTCATTATCAACCGTTAGTGTCCTAGAGTCCCTCAGCTTGGCTGATAAGTCGAATGCTTTGTCTAACCCTGCGCATGAATTATCCAATGCATTTGAACAGAATGAAAAGTGCTCAACTGGAATGATCGGAAGGAATGGCTCTTGTAAGCAGGAATACCTCACATAAAAGCGACATTCGTGCCAAAGTCTGGAAAGAGTTGCGCAAAGTCGCATACCCGGATTCGAGGTTCCATTATGACTTCTCCAGCTTTATTGCTGACTTCGAGGGCTCGCAAGCCGCGGCTGACAAGCTGCTCTCTCTGCACAGCTATCAGAACTGCAGTACCGTATTCATCACACCGGACAACTGCCTGGAGTATTTGAGGGAGAAGACATTATGCGCCGGCATTAAGGTCTTGATGACCACATATGGGATAAGACGAGGGTTTTGGCTTCTCGATCCAGCGACTATCGATGAAGCACTGTACAAGTATGCTTCAACACTCGACGGCATGGAGAAAGTCGGAAAATACGTCTCGCTTGCCGACGTTGTTGCTTTGGACTTACATGTCGGCTTCATGGTCACGGGCACTGGAGCAATTAATCATGACGGCATTCGATTCGGCAAAGGTCACGGCTTCTTCGACCTCGAATGGGGCATGTTGTTTTCTCTCAAGGTTGTGCACCAGGATACAATGACTGCAGCACTCGTCCATGACTGCCAGGTCTTAGATGAGCCGTTAGCGCCCGAAGAATTCGACACAGTATGTGACCTTGTGATCACGCCTACGAGAATATTGAAAGCTGATTCTTCGAAAAAACCGACTTGTGGAATCTTGTGGGGCTGCCTTGGGGATGGCATGCTCGAGGACATTCCACCTTTACAAGAGTTGAGGAGACTTCAAGGAAGACGCGAAGCCCCGTAGTAGTTATCCTTAATCGATACTATAACATATAGCATGTTTTCGTCACACCATATCGGCAACGGGAACTTCACTATATCTTCTAGAACTTAAATATTAATTTAGAGAGTACTAAGGACGTGAAGACTTAGGGTTGTCGAGGCGGAGCCCTCAAGTTACGTGATTTGTCCAAAATGAGCAGCTCAAATCGAGGTTAACTAGAGGATACAATTTCATCAGCTAGACAAAGTATAAACTCGTTCGTGGCGATTATCGTTTCTGATATGAAGTTGCTGAAGCTTTCGAGGTATATCTAATGTTTAATGTAGTCCTGCAGACCGAATTTACCTCGAAATAGTTGACTTTCGTTCGGTCTTGACCAGAAGTTCTCCCAAATACTTCTTCCAAAGCTTTGCAATCGTATGCGATCCATGGCCCCTGGTGTGCTTCGTGATGGGTAGGACCACTGCCTTCCCGAGCCCTTCTTTCATACCATCTCTGACTTCTGTTTCTAGAACTTCTAGCTCTGGCGGATTGATCTGGTCATCGGCCGAGTTTACTGCCGTCAATGGAGCTTTGATCTTTCCGAGGTCGGGTTTAGGATCGTACTCGTGCGACGCATCCAGGGCGTACAGAAGGTCGTTTGCATCTGTCGTCCGGAACCCCTCACGAATTTGATCCTCGAGCCATTTATCAGCCAAGTCTCGAGTGGGATATTCAAGTTGGAAGTATAATGGAGCCGATCCCATTATTATCATAATGTTCATAGCTGACGTGAGGCCAGACACCGGTGGCGCATCTGAGGAATAATCACCACCTTTCCATGCCGGATCCGATCGGATTGATTCCATGACCATCTTCCGCCACATCCGATTCCGGCCGGAGATTTGAATCGGCAATGATGCGAGAGGCATTAGTGCGTCCATGAACTCCGGGTATGTCTCCCCCCAAAGCCAAGTATGCATGCCACCCATCGATGTACCCATTATGAGCCTTACATGATTTATGCCCAGGTGTTCGGTAAGAAGACGGTAGTCCGCATGGATCATGTCGTTGTACTGATAGTGAGGGAATCTGGCCCGTAGACCGCTATTGCTAGGCTTGCTAGATTCGCCATGTCCAATTCCGTCCCTGATGATTATAAAGTATTTTTGGGCATCTAGGATTTGACCTGGATTGAAGAGCTGACCGGCAAAATTGTCATTTAGGAAGTTATTGCTGGATCCACCGGTACCGTGCATAATTAAGATGGCATTTGATGTCTCCCCATCGACGGAAACCTTAAGGCTCCCGATAGTTTGATAGTGGAGGCTGAGTTCGGAAAGCTTCTCCCCGGAGTCGAAAGAGAAATCGGTGATTTTGAAATCTCCATGTATGGGAGTTGGCCATGTTTGCATCAGCTTAGAAGCACTCGATTGGGACATGTTGCTCTGTGGGCACGAGCTATATCAGCCCACTCGTTCTGCAACTGTGGGAATGATTGCGAAGGAATTTTTTATATTAACAATTACCGGGGAAGCGTTTCTTTTTGTTTGTAATCACTGGGGTATGGCCGACTACCTGGTGGAACAGAATGCTGCCGGTTATAAGCGCGCTGTCACTCCCCAACGTCAATGCAACTCTCATCCCATCAACAGTTTCCATTTAAGCAGAGCAATTAGAATTATCAACTCTGCATGCCACAACAACTGGACACATCGTATTCGAGATCAGAGCAATCATTCTTACATTTAGTTTACTTTGGCGGTTACGCTCGCTACTTAAGTCGCTTACTGAGAGCATCTGTAACTTGTAGAAATACATTGCTTTACATTAATTTATTGTGCAATGAACTGTGAAATCAAGCGAACAATGGACTTTGGGGTTGCGTGCAAGTGATGTGCACGTACAGTGCACCCTATTCTTATCCCCTTTCCCTTCCCCTTGCTTGCGGTGTCGTCTTCCTCCTTGATCAAGTGTAGTTTTCCCGGAAGTTTTTCTAAGATTGTAGATACAACCGAGATTTCTTCTCGTATTGCTGCTTCCATCAATATCGCCCCTGTCTTCAATTATAATACCTCTAGCATTGAATATAAGATAGGACTCCGTTTAGCCTATATCTTCTCTAAACTAGCAGCATCTTCTCTTATACGCTCTAGTATTAATCTAAGAGAGAAGCTATTAATTATATTAGATAAGTATCAAGTCTAGAGGACCCTGGGGAGGCACATACGAACAGTGTGGGTTATATCAGCCACCTTACTTTGACAATCATAATTAAGCTACTGATACCTCAAAAAATTCGGTACTAACCTCGATCTGAAGAATCTCTCTAGCAAGAAGTTTCTATATTTGGTAAATGAGGGTTTTCGTCTGTTATGAAACTTTAGGTAAACTTCATCTCCTATGTTGAACAGCTATAGGGCACCTCATAGGCCCTGTGCCGTGAGAGATAGCTATAAATGTCAACATGGGACAAAGTAATGAGGAGTATAGTGACTTGATTAGTGCAAGGTGAAGCTATAGGAAGGTGGCAGAGCCACCTTATATATACATGTATAGGCGGATCGGCCATACGTAGGCCCGTACTACCCTCAGCCCTATAGGGCGTATGTTAATAATAAAAGCTACTTACGTTTGCTAGAAATAAGTACTGTAGTGCATGTACCTACCCTATTAACTATATTTTGTTTAGGTTTAAAAATAATCCAGTGCTTTTAACCATGTCGCCTGATACTAGCCATGTCGAGTTTCCTCGAGTTCAGCCATCACTACTAGTAACGTTTTCAGTAATGATAACGAAATACCTTTATCTTAACAGAGAAGAAACCTCAGTATACTAAAATCAAAGGTAGTCATTTTAGCTGATGAGACAGACGCAAGTTATGAATGCCATAGTAGTTATCATTAGGAAGGTATTCATCACTGGAGTCCGTGGGGCGTAGCCCCAACTATACAGCTACAGGATATGTGCTCTTGGATGTAGTAGAGAGGCAACTTTTCTTCCTTTTTCCTATTGTTAGGGTCATATCCGAGATCTAGTTGCGCCAAATAGATTCTGGATTCATGTTCAAGGCTAAGAGAGAAGTTGCAGATCATTAGACAGTGAAAGACTACAAGAGAGAACAACGTCGATTGTTTCTCAGATATTTCCTACTATCTTCCCAATTTTGCCAGTTACATGACGTTGGAAGTACATCTGCGAATCGTACTCGCTCATTCCCTTCGTCGAATTACCAAAATCAATGCACAGGAGAATGACCTCTGACATCTTCCCAGCTATATGAGGAATTTCCCGTTTGCACTTCCGAAACGGTTAAAATCACTGGGTTAGGTGGTTAAAACCACTGGGTTATCTCAACCTAAACTAGATACAGATAGCAGAGTAGGTACGTGCACAGCGGTACTTTTTTCTAACATACACAAGTAACTTTCTCCTTAATAACACTCACACTTGAAGCTATCGTGAGGAGGTCAGGTAGGTTAGGGGGAGGTGTTTAATTGGGTTGCCCCTGAAAAATCTAATTTGCATCTAAAAAATTTGATTTCTTTTTGGGAGTCTGATTGGATTGGACTAAATAATACGATAGGTACGTTTGGATTCAATTGCAGTTTCAAAGGAATTTGAGCTCCTTAAGTGGTACGATGTAAGTTGTCAAAACTGAATAACTGTACTCCGTATAGGGGTTTAATACATAAAATATATACATCCATTTACTAGTAAGAAGTACCGCGGGGTAGGTACTTAGTCCATCTAACCGTATCTAGTTAGGTTATGGAAACCCAGTGATTTTAACCGTTTCGCACTTAACCATCCGCATCATATAATCCATCACCCACACCCCCTGCCACTTCATCTGGAAATGTGCCATGTGATTAGGCAATGCAAAGCTCCTGGTGGTCTCTTCGTTGTTGACTTTATTCGTCTTCAGAGTCTTCAGACACTTGCACCAGCCAATTCCAAGTCTTAGGCCTCCATTCAGGGGGCTAACCACTAAGTCCGCCTAGTGGTCAGAATTTGACGTTGAATGGAACTTATCTAGAAATATGGGCAATAGTCCACGAGCTGAATTTTCCCCCCAACTGAGTGTATCTAGTTGACCCGATTTGCCGCTGGAAACTTGCACGGGAGAAGGTCAACGGAGCTTCTTCTGTAACTTCAGGAAGATGGCTTGACGTTCTATTGTACCTTGGGTAGTGTGAAGCTGTCTGACAGGAGACAAAGGAGACGGCCTGGGCCAAGATTGAGTGATTGGTGATTTTAGAGTTGTCCACGATGTATATGGTGTCGACAGCATAAGTTATTGTCGACGATGTGGACATTGTGAGGAATGCATATTTCAATAGTGATCCAGTCTCTAGGCCGTGTTGAGATTGGAAGTAGTGTCAACTCCTATAAGTGTATTGATCTACCACGTCGTCATACTAAAGCCTAACGACTCACGGATTATTAAGAGTACCAATAATAAGGGTCGATACGAGTAGAAATTGCGTGCTAGGCCCTCCTCATGGCCTAGTCGCGTAGATGATCGTCTGAGTCATTGTTACCATCATGACTACTGTGATTTATTGTGCTGCGTCTGTCACCGCTTCTAGTCTCTAGGGTATGTTGGTGTCTTATTCTCTCCCAAAGTAGCAACTAACAATGAGGAACTTTGTTAGGAAGACATAAGATTCTCTTCAGTGTAAGTGTGCTTGCACGTAGTTCATGGTGCGTCGAGGCTATTGTACAGACTCTCACTGAAAAGCTGTTCTTTATCTGTGCGAAGTGTATAGTACTGTGGGCTTCGTCGCTTATGTGCCGTATATACCCAGGGGTATGAGCATGGCGATAGCCCTTCGGTAGGAGCTGAATATCCTCTGATATTATATGTAATCGGCCAGGCCATGGGGGTTTTGGAGGTCTTCGGAGTATGGTTCCTTGTGAGTCGTGCGTAATTGCTGTACAGCAATAATGCCGTTCGTAATTACAAACGGTGTGGAAAGTGGTCCAAAATGGGCCAACGGCTGGAGGTCGCTGTATTCCTGCTCCTGTGGCAGCTTGCCAGCACCACCCTTCTC
Organism: Whalleya microplaca; assembly: GCA_022497155.1. Taxonomy (NCBI): domain Eukaryota; kingdom Fungi; phylum Ascomycota; class Sordariomycetes; order Xylariales; family Xylariaceae; genus Whalleya; species Whalleya microplaca. The sequence goes on along the minus strand of MU385751.1, from coordinate 29,918 downwards.
GAACGGACGTGCTGATTTAAGGAAGTACAGAGTTTGATCTGTACTCTAAGTTGGCCTGATATATACTGTCACAGATCTGTTGTATGAAGGCAACTGATGCTCGACAACTGTGGCATATATATCAATTAGTGTTGCTCAGTTGAGCCTTGTACTTGTCGGGTGTTATACTGACCTGTATGATTAAAGGCCATATCCACAACTCTGGAGCCTGAAGCAAGTATGGCGGAGAGACAGTGAAGGTCCAGGGACTACCATCGGTAGTTGCTGTGAAGTAGGTGCAGACATGGTATCCCGGTAATGCCCCAAGGCATGGTGCAAAGACAGTAGAGAGGCAGCTTGATCTTCTGCGCCACCCTTGGTATTCGAAGCGGGCTTAGTGTTATTGCCGTTACAGTAGTGTTGTTAGTAGTGGCCCCTGCGAATGCCATGCATGCTGGCTTTCTCCCAAGAGAACACCCTGCGAAGCAGCCGTGCTTTGGTTCTAGATGTCGCTCTTCTGCAAGCGTTTGGCGTCACTGTGTGTACTCAGAATCTGAGTTGATCAAAGGCTGGCAAAAGGCTACAGCTCATCTAGAGGGACACCATGCATATAGTGCCTCATATGTCTGGTCCATTGTATGGTATGCTGCATCCGACATCCCAAGAGCTGATGTATTATTTTCTTTGTTGACTTTCTGGGATTGATATAGTTGTTATTCTACGTCTTGGTCGTCTTGGCCGTCTTGGCCGTCTTGGCCGTCTTGGTCTCTGATGTGCCAGATACGTAGATGACTTGGACGTAAAGAAAGGGTGAAGTGATAGACACGCGATGGTGATGACTTAACATCCTGAAGTATGGAAGCCCCTTGATGTAGGTATGTCAAAGAAACTGATAATAAAAGAAAAGATGTGTTCTGAATTAGATAGGACAACTTATGAGGGCAAGATTTGGAAGCCCAGTAGATGCTGTATGTGCAATGATAGTGATGGGGCAGAGAAGAATTTGAAATCAGACTTGGAGGGCAGATGCCCTTATTGTTCATACCTGGAGCATGTGGGAAGAGGGTGAGGCACAATCGGCGCTAAGGCCACGTTATGGCTTGAACGGCTACTGGTCAAGTCATTTGATGCCTTGTGATCCAATGAACAGTATGTACCTAAGTAGCGATTGCCCAAGTTTGGGCACTGTATTGCTTCACAGTGAAGTCAGATCTAGGAAATTTTCCAACCCCGTGGCCATGTATTAATCTTGTCCTAGGTACCCAGTTGAAGGGAACGAGACAGTTGGTACACCTACTGACGATAAATTAGCAACAATTGCATAATGTTGCCTCAGGAACCCGTGACCCCCAATTGAATTTGCACGATATGGCAAGAGCTTGATTTCAGGAAAATTAAGCCGATTATCCTCTTGATAACTTTCTGGTAAGACTGGGTAAGGCGAACAGTTATATATTGTAATTGACCAAGTCCTCCGTCTAGCCTATCAAGTATATCGACCTGATGAGAGAACGGTACAATCTCGAGCTCACTTTAAAGGAAACATGCAGGTGTATATTAGAAATATACAATGTATCAGTCGAAAAACAAGTACTTGTAGCCTAAAAGCATGTCGTACCTACCTAGCGAAAATAAACACCGAGCATTCAACAGCCGGACCACCACAACTGCCTTGATACTAATGCAGTTGAGAAGTAATCCTGTAACAAAATAAAACAGCACTCCTTCCATGTCATAGCTAAAAATTCAGGTCTATAACACATGTGAAGACCTGTATATTTACCCCAAGATCACCTTCGTATTCGGGAATGTTTGAGTCACCCAGAAGCATCAACAATTTAGGGTCCTCATCAACTTTCTGCTTATTGACTGCCATTTGCCTTTTGGCATTCAAATTCTAGGCGACCAAAAGAATACCAGTTGCTAATACCATTGTTTACCCATTGTACGATCCTTTCATTATAGCCTGTACCATCTTGACGTTATCAACATTAACAGCCTCAGAGTGCTCCCCCCTATCCCATGAGACACTGGCGAGGATTTGTGCCGTGCTTCAGTAAAGCCTCAACTAACTAAAGCAGCAATTATTTTCCTTTGACTGCTATATGCAGAGGGGTCATATCGCTGTGGGAGGATTGATTTAGATTTGCCCCTTTCTCTAGTCAGCTTCGAGCTACTTCCACATTAGCACGCCTGGTCGTACAGAGTAGGCAGGTCTAGCCAGTCGGTGGGATATATGGCCAAGGTACGCCAGCTTCTACTACAGCATCAGGAGTCAGTATTTTCTCTGACAGGACCATTTGGTGGCAGTTTGGTGAGTTTTCGGGACTTCTAAGGCCTACTCTAGGAACTCTTGCTCCTAAATAAAGCCAGATGGAAAAGTAAATGATCCTAAACGTTACTCACATATGACTTCAACTACAGGCATTCCCTTGGTTATTCTCCAAAGCTTTGAAGAGGCGCATCTGAATAGCTAGCATTTTGGGGGCGCCCCGAGCTGCGAAGCATATTTGAGGCCTGAGGCATTGTCATCTTGAACAGCTTTGTTTGTCATCAGCCTCATATCTGAAGCTGATGGCGCTGTTGCGCCGTGTCGCTGCAAAATCTCGCAACACTCGAAGTCATGTTGAAGGAACAGTGGGCAGAGTAGTGATTCGGAAAGATTACTTGTCTTGTATGGAGTTGAACCGTTTGATAGGAGTAGTTGAATAATGGAATATTTGTGATGATGTGTTCTGGTTAAGTAGCATGCGATCTCCAAAGCTGTTTCGCCCGAATGATTCACCAGAGTTACTGAGGCACCCCGTTCGAGGAGCAGTCTTATTGTCTCCAGTAACGACTCGGCATCAATAACTAGTGAACATGCTTTCATCAGGGGTGTCATTCCAGCAGAATCCTGAGCGTTGATATTGGCGCCAGATTCGAGCATGTATTGTACAATTGAGAATAAGCCTGCTGCAGCAGCAACCATGATGGGGATTTACCCGCTATATGCAGCACAGAGTTAGTTAACACTCCAGCCAGAGAATCTCAGAAGCTCGAAGTCGGAGCCAAGGAACTCTGACTCTATGAAACTCCCACGGAGGTAGAAATAGTTCCCAGTGCAAGCTTGAATACGAAAGAAATGGCTTTGGGAAACGTACTCTTCTGCCCTTTCTACATTGACATCCGCTCCGGCGTCGACAAGGGCCCTTATGACAGGCAGTCGATAGGATGTTTGCAATTCATCCAGCTTCCTAAAGTCGATTGTAGTCGTCCCAAATAGCGGCCCAACGTGGGTTTTGCAACAATAGTGCAATGGTGTTCTTTCAAGGAAGCTGTCATACGGACTATTTGGTCCGTGGTCATGTGTATTCCACAGCCGTCAGGCTATTTAGGCCTGATCGGCTTCCCCTCACACACAAGAAAAACTTCCCTTCTTCAGGGACCTTAGGACCAAAGCCATTTATTATCAAGATGGGTATAACCCAAGCCCTTATATAATGAGCCCTTGTGACAGAAGCCCCTGACGTTGGTGCCAAGCTGAAGGAGGCGATAAATTTCAGCGAATCGACCGTAATAACACAACTCGGACAACAGCGTGTGTTGGTTTCCTACACCATAATTTGCACTTAGCCTGTGTTCCAGTACAAATTCGATAGTACGCCATTGATATGACTTGTATGCCCAAGCTATTGGACTTAGACCATCAGAATCCTCATCGTTGAGAGGCGGCCGATAATGATCCAGGAGAACGCAACACATTGCAATATCTCCCTTTGAGCACGATATATGCAAAGCTGTTACGTAGTTGTTTAAGGAACCGAGAGCCCTGGTGGCAACATGAAAGGATGCACCTCGAGCGATAAGCAATCGCGCTGACGAATGTCTGCCACGACACTATAACGTCCAGGATCAGCTGGTGAGCATTACCTCGCGTCCATAGTACTAATGGATAGAGAAGTTTTCTGATCAAGTAGGAATAAAATATCACCACAGAATAGCAGACTTGAAGGGATACAGCGGTCGTGGGGAATTGGTTGAGAGAACTTACTAGGGCCGTGTGCAGTGGCTTCCACCAAGGTACGCTTGAATCGCGATTGTAATCGCGACATTTGCAGAAGCCTAAAGACAACGCGTTTATGTCTGCCCCATGATCTAATAATATGTCAATTATATCATTGTGTGCGCAGGAAACTGCCACGTGGAGTGGCGTCCACAGTCGACACAACCGAGAGCTCCCCGGGGAAATTGGAAATACTCTTTCGTAGTCTCCGAATCTTTTCCTAGCCTGTTGATCTAAGAGCATAAGTCGTACTACAGCATCATGATTTAGTAACTTGTCTTACACGATGGGCTTCTAGGGATGGAACGGTTGTGGTAAGCCAGACCCCTGAAACTAGAACTTATACAAGAGAAAGTCATGGGTCCTAACAATGGATGAACAGCCGGGGGAGAAGTCACGAAAGTACATACAATGGTAGTCAGTGACGGGAATTTCTGGGCTATACTCGATGTAGGCGGTGTTGGGGCTACTACCTGCTGCTAGCATCTTTTTGACCGTTGCAGCGCTTCCTCGCAAGCCGGCCCAGTTAAGGACATCTCTATCATCTCGAACACGCCGGTAGAGAACTGGATTCACAACTGCATAAATGGCACGACAGCAGCGACCGAAGCTCGAGATATCTTTATTAGTAGTTAGGTAGTGGATAATCAGCATGAATAGCTCGACTGGTAACTCCTGAAGCCTCATTTTATTGAATGATAGAGATTTTGGGATGACCCATGAGACATACATTCGAGCTTCTGAAATACCAGCCATCTCTGAATTGTTGGATCAACATGCGGACCAACATAAAGGCAGACGCTGCAGCTGATTACGTATTAGTGGAGTACGGCATAAGCATGAGCCACAGACTTGCAGTACGTAAGAGCTCTAAATGTATAGATGCAGTCAATATAATATCCGGTGTTTCTTTCGGATATAGGACGTGTTGGAATAGAAGTATACTTTATTTTAGAGCAGCTGGTTTAAAAGACTGGTCGGCCTTCAAGTATATATTATTTTGGTGATTCTCATCGAGGTTAAGGCCGGGGGTTATCTATATTGGTGTATGCTTTGATAACTGTAGCTATGTACAGTTAATATCACGTCTAAAATACTGGCACAATATACTGGGCTTCTGGCTGCGCAAGGGGGTTCCTATTGAAGCTGTTTGCTATGTATATCTATGCTGTGTAGTTATTTCTGAATGGATCAGGTGTGAGGTACCAGGTTGTGCTGCTATCAGATCTATGTGGTGCTTAGTCAGCTATCACCTGTGACAGTTAATTCGGGAGTGTAATGGAGGAACCGGGCAAATAGACTATATGCACTTGTAGAATCAAGGATAGGGATCTACATAATTCAAATCGTTGTGGCAGAGTAGTAAGCTTCCTCGAGACGGCAAATTTGGTCAAGAAATCAGAAAGCTAGCAGTTTTAGAGCCGTATGACATGACCGACAATTCCAACATGTTTGTCATGCAACATCCAAGCAGATATTTCCTACGCAATGAACACATTTTATGTAAAATCGAATCAAATTTGCATTGACTACCTAGTTATAGTAAGAGTCAATCATTCAGGGTCGGCCGGATGTTTTCGGTCTGGGTGCCTGCCGATAACTTGATCTTGGCACGTCATCCGGACAAGAAATCAACTTTAGCTCGACCTTCTCCCCCATGTCCCTTTGGCGAATCTCGCATACTTAAGGATGAGCCTCCGGTTCCGCATTGAGGCCCATCATTGCTCGAACCGCAGCAGCAGTCTCCTCTCTGTAGTGAATATCGCCAGTCCACCCCAACCAACCGTTCCCAACCTTCCCAAATGCAATGGATGTCTGAGCGTCTACCGGAACGGGGCCGAACACGAACGACTCGCTCTTCGAACCCGGCGGAGACGCATACCAGGAGTCAGTCGCAGCGACGTTTTTAAGGAACACTCCCTTCTGACTGTACGAAGCCGCCAGGCCATTTCGCCAAAACTCCCGGGGTCCAACAGCAGAGCTCTGGAGTACAACGGTTGTTGTTTCATATTGCCCGTACCGCCAAGGCAGGCCCCATGCCTCTCCCATCCATCTGTCGAAGTCGGGAGGTGCGATGGTGTCTTGAAAGTAACCGCCAAGGATGGCCGTACCGCCATTGCGGACATAGTTGATCACGTCCCACGAGAGGTTTTCATGCTTTCGCGTAGTAATATCAGGATCTACGATCCAGATTGCTCGAGCTGTGGGATGCTCCTGCAATAGCTTCTCAGGTTCATTGGGTTTGGAGTATGACGCCTGATAGACATTTGCCTTTTCCTTGATCTTCTTGAGGCCGCCTTCAATTCCTTCCTGGGAGAATACCAGAATGGTGGGCTTTGCGTCGGCCATACTCGGAAACAGTCGTTTCTGAGATGAGTCAGATTGGGTTGAAGGTCGAAGTTGGCGCAGGAGTGTAAGAGAATGAGAGACGAGGAAAGAATGTATATTTGCGTGGTGTGAGGTATGTGCAGGAAGGATGCGTCAACTAAGAAATAGGTAATGTTTTGGCCTCTTTGTTGCCTTGGAGGTTGTTTGAAGAGGGCCTCGTTCCTGCCACCATTGCCATCACCAGGTACGTACACAGCAACGAGCGAAAAACCCCTGAACTAATGATAAGGATGTCACTGTGTGATTGCTGTGAGTTTATGAGAACAGTGCTTGCTTTTCAATTTTCAGGCAACTTCTTAACTTGTGATTTTATATGTTGGCTTCCAGAATATGTAGCGCATGGTTTAGTGCGTACTTGAAATCTGTTTGTCACCTTCGTGTTTTCAATTGATGCTATTCTATATCTATAAAACTGGCCTGTTTGCTGTTATATATACTAAGTGCATGTTGATGTTAATATATACCTTATTCCTCATTAATCACTCAAATTATATGTATATTTTCATCAGTCATCCTGTATTTATAGCAACTTAACATAGACAAATCCTAGCGATCGATAAAATGATCACGCTAAATTAAAATTAAATATCAAGAGAATCATTGAAGTATTAAAAAGTTCACTGATGCTAAGAGTCATCTAAATTTATTAGGTGGCTGTGGAACATAGTCCTTCCAACATGCAAGACTTGATCCTCATAGAGAACCTATAGCAATAGCGTCTTAAGTGTATAGGGGAAGATAATGTTGGTGAACCTTTCGCTGGTTAAAACATCATCTACTAGACATGGGTTTGATCATTAAAGAAAAGAAGAAGAAAAAAGGCAGAAGCTCTCAACCTTCACAATACCTACTTAGATTATACTTATTATCTTCCGGCATATATTGATGACCTCATGTCCCCTTTTAGTATGAACCCTTCCCTCTTGGTTTTCGTGAGTGAAGAGAACTTGGGTTTCCCCCCTAACTGTGACACGAGGAGTTCAACTGCTGTAAGTATTGAAGTTAGCCATGCGGTTTATACATACCTATTACTGACTAGCTTTAGAAGGGAATCTCATCACCTCTTCCAAGTTTTGCGATACCAGTGAATGATGCATTGTCTCGGGAGGTAATCATCTATTTTGGTAATGCAAGTCTATCCTAATTGGCTTAGTATGCCGATAAACCAAGTTCCACCTAGTGAAGTAGTTTGATGGGACACCTTTGGCACCGTTAGGAACAATAGCGGGATCTTATTCCGCACGGGAAAGCGCCAGTAAACCTAACTACTCGGTCACCCTAAACTTCGAAGGTGTTAAGGTGTTGAACCTGGAATTTGGGAACGGCCCCCAATTGCCTGTTACTAAGATAAGCCTCCAGCCTGATCGGTTCCAACTTCCATGGAATGTCGACAAGCCACCTCTGCCACCGAAGGCCGATCAAACATCGGCATAAAGATGAAACCAGCCAGGCAACGCTGCAATGCAGCAAGGTTCCGATCTTATTAAATGGCAGTGACACAACATGAAGGAATGCACCTGAGTATGTGGTAACCTAGGTATATGGAAGTACCTACGAAACAGGTCAAGAAGTAGAGATCAGCCAAAGGAGGGGACGAGACTCTCACACCATGATGATGCGCAGCATTACCCTCACGATATTGATGACTACATCTCTACAGAGGACCCATCAGCAAGGGAGAGGAGGAACTAGTTATCTTGTATCCCGTAAGCGTCTCGTTTAGGAGATGTCCGTGATAGGGACGGAGTGACAGAAAGAAACACGTGCAACGCCAATGCAACCCACCATCTTGCACATTGGGAATACATATGGATTACCTGTACATAATAATTCCCACAGACCGCCAAATGACCTCGCTGTGACCCGGAATAAAATGCAGGTCAAGAGATCAGAGGACGTTACGGCCCATAAAAACCTCAGTGAGATCAGACCAATCAGAGACACAGCGAAAAGATGGATCAGGACCGGGGCTCTTCTGATTGGACAATGGGTCTCTGTCTCAATTAAACGCGGTGGTGCCGCGACGCGAGATTTTCGCGTTCGCGAACGCGTCTTCTTCATTTCATCCCACCTTTCGCTGAATCTCTACCTAGGTATGCCCACCTGCAGTACTGGCCCCCTCACCGTTCCCCCCCAATCGACCCCCCATCGCCCCCCATCGCTTCGCCATAATGGCCGTCGATATGCCGCATCTCACGATACTAATCAGACCAACCGGGGAATTCTCTGGATAGTGTATGCAGATTGTATGCGAGTGTTACATTAAGACAGCCAATCATCCGCCGGGGACCAAAACGCATGCAATTAGTTTGCTTTTTCGATAGTTCTGCAGATGACTTGCAGTCGAGACACACTTTATCTCGCCGCCCGGGCTACATAGTCATCTTGTAGATTGAATAGTGCTGAGGGAGATGAGATGAGAGATGAGCGAAGAGAGACAGCAGCTGACCGATTGAGTCGGGGTTTCTGTTAAATAAAGGCGCGTCATCATCATTTGGGTGAGATTCACTAGCGAAGATTGATTGATCTACTATCATGATCATATATGTCTACTATCATATGTGCCTCAACTGTGTGCGAACCTTGTGGACCATCTCTTCTGCCATGGTCTTGCGTGCATTATCAGTATGCAAGGGCAGACGAGAGGGGTTCGTTGGTGTGGTGGGTAGTCTCGGAACTCCCCATTCTCAAATCGATAACCTAGATCTGAACTACATCATACAAGTTTATCCTCATCAAACAAGGCCTCATGCAATGGATGGATGAGGACCAAGCAAGAGGCAGCTGATACCTAAGTAAAAATCGGAAGTCGGGTTCTTCCTGCATATCCTACGACAACAGCATAAGCTGGTATACGAATATAGTCACCACCCTGACAAGGAGCCGTCAGGAGTATGAAAAACAAAAAGGAGAACAAATATACAATCTGACAGGAATTGATCTCTATCTCGGGCTTCGTCAGCGGCTAGGTTGGTTGCTACAGTAGAAAGATCCTCGTGCCAATCCTTGGCTCCCTCCTCACCTCATCATCAAAGGTGAAAACGAACTGGCTGGTGGCACAGCATAGACGTTGACTAGGCGAAACCTCAGTTGAGACCTTTAATTGCTTGCATATAGAACGAGCTGGATCACAAGACCCTAGGGACGCATTTTCGGAGGAGGCGGCGCAAAGGGCGGTTGTAAAGCGAGTTTGGAGGTGGAAAATGTCTACGATGTGTGAGGTGTGTGTAAGTAGCCCCGGGCTAAAGAGCGCGCCAGCACGAAAGGGGAGCTTGGATGAGACGGTGTCGTGAAACCATGCCCGACGTAGACGAAGCTAACAACTCGGCTCTTGTACTGTAGTACGCATGTACGTAGTAGAAGCCTTGTGGCAGGACGTTTGCGGTGTAGGGTTTCAATGTCTCCAAGTCTCGAACGGTGTGTGTAATAAGTGGTGTGTGTAATAAGTGGTGTGTGTAAGTGGTGTAAGTGGCAGAGTGACTCTCCCATCTATCTCGGCTGCCATCCCTGCTCCCTTAGGTACTTGGTACCTAGTAATAGTAAAACCCATGGGCGGGTACATTGGCGGTCCAAGCTCGGGCTGCCATTGGCCGGTTCACCTTTAGACCGAAGCAGGAACTAATCATGTGGCCCGTTCCATCCAACCTAGCAAGTGCCTACATAGCGACCCGGCCGCAGGGCAGTTCCTGGGGGTTTCGCTGACTCCCACTGGTGCGCGGGCGCTGACAGGCTCTTATTAGGCGCATTATTCCATCCATCCCATCTCTTCCCGCTTCAGCGCTTCTCTTCCCACCTACAACCAACCATACAACTCTACGCAACCGTCGATCGCTAGGAAAGCCCGTCGCATTACAACTTCAACTTCAACTTCAAGCAGATGCTTCAAATCAAATTCATCGTAATCATTCCAACTCACTTGGTCTGATTTATAAAGCAATCACCTCAACTCAACTTCTTCGCAAGTCCTCTCAACATAATATCGCGCGCATCGCATCGCACACGCCAATCTTACATAGTACCACGGTCGCATTCGCCATCTCGCTACACGCTGTCGCGCCACCAGCATACTCAACGCGCGCTTCTGGACAAGTCTGCACGATGCTGATGTCCTCGGCCTTCTCTTGCGACTCGTCGCAGCCGCCTGTCACCCGGCTTCAATCCTCGCTCTTCGCCTCTCCGCCCGCGAGCCCTCCACCGATTACACAGAACAACCCCCTTGGGAACATCTTCAGCTCATGTCGCGCGCTCCAGTCGATCCTTACCGCACCACCGCCGACCACTCCAAATTCTACTGCTGTCGCGCCTCGAGACCAGCTGCCTACACCACCAATGACGCACACGGCTCTCCCACCTCTAAAATTTCGACTCAGGTCGCGCAAGGCCGATCCCAACGAGGACCACATTCCTCGCATGAAGGTCGTAAAGCGAAGGGCTGCGCCTCCTCGCGGCGTCAACAAGAGACGTCGCGACATTGACGATGACATGGGTCGCGATGACGACATTGACAGCGACCTTGAGATCGACGGCTCAGACAGAGAACAGGACCAGGACACTGAGGAATCCACTTTCCGACCATCCACACCAAAACGCGCTCGTATCGCGCCGGAAGTCATACCTCTCGGCCTCGAGCGATCAGATTACCACAATTTACACGGTGACAATGCAAATGAAGAGAGCAGAGCGGAGGGCACCGAGGTGGAAGTCGAAGCGGACGGCGAGATGTGGAGCAAAGAAGACGACCGGATACTAGTCGAACTCGTCCTCGAGAAACTCAAGCTCTCCAAGACAGACTGGCAGGACTGCGCGCGGTGTTTAGGGAAGGACCGTATCAGCCTTGGGCGAAGATGGAAGAGTTTGATGGTAAATGGGGATGTCGGCCTGAAGTCGAGGAGTCGGCGGAGCAAGATACACAGCACTTGGAGGTGACGTTCATGTGCTCTTTTTCATTCGTCTCATTTTGTTCTATTATTACTATCTTATTGGATCTCGAAGCTCGAGTTCTAGCTGTACTTTTTGACGGACATGAGAAAAAAAAAATTGGCCAGGCGCTTCAGAGGATCAGGATTTAGATGCGATATCCCCCAATCGGCGCCAGATGCGCTTGGTTAATTGAGCTTTACTAGGTTAGCTATTAGGCAATCCATTGCCTTCAAGTTGAATGAATATACATCAACTGTTACTAAAACAGACACACTGCTTTCGATTCTCTTCTCTTTTCTCAAGATCGTCACCCGTGTGCGCGACATTGTTCGATAAACCTAGACGGGCTCATATGTCTCGCGCAAATCCTATGTCTGTACAGAGTAGGTATACGCAAGCCTCATTTGCGCAATGACTCAGCAACCACACTATGTGATATTAGCGGTCTAGTAGTTACCACTAGTCGACCACAAACTAGGTATTCTTTAATTTTACGACACTGCGAACTTTCCAGCAGACACCCGACTTTTTCCAGTTCGCGAACTGTCTTTCTGTCTGATAGCTTCGCGCGTCAGACTTTGGACCGGAACCGCGCGCATCGCGCATCTGGCCTACCCAGCTGTAGTAGCCAGGAGGCTGGGTTACCGACACGGTGTTCAGGATCTTCGCATGAGGCTCGGCTACATGCAAACCCAGCCCTATCTGCCTCCCACGCGCTCCGCTGTGGCTAGCTGAACCTGCCAGTTTGCTTCTGGTAACTGGTGGGAAGGGTTAGGGTCAAGTGGTCAAAAAAGCCCCAGCCAGACTCCCTGGGCGATGGGTGATCTGCGAGGCTTGATGAGATATGGGGAAAAGCGAGGGAGGCTGGGATTTCGTACGTGCCCTTGATTGGATGCCCGATAGGGATGGTCCATGACGCTTTGTCATGGTTCTTTTTCTTTCCTCCCGCCTTCTTCTTCTTCTTCTTCAGCCCAGGGATCTACGCTCGGTGTGGGGTCTGCACACACATAAATGACTTGCATCGGATCTCCCTCGCAGTTCGCCCTTGCGTCCTGTCAGTGTGTCCCAGGAGGCTGGATGGATGGTTCCGAATTGGGAGTTCTTCGTTGCTCCCTTTAGGGCTTTATTATTCCTTTTTGTTCCCCGGATCTAGGCTTGGGTGTTTTGCCTTGCGTCTTCTATTGGGACCCTTTGAGGATTTGGATAGGGCCGAATTTTCTTGGATCATGGGACACTATTTGAAATCGAGTTGTTCTACGGCCTCGCATCTGATGGGGTATCACTTTTACTTCAATTATAATCTGGATGTGTTCATATACATTTTCAAATAGTTCTATCAGTGAGCCACATTGAAGTGAAGGATAGAATCCATAGGAACACATGATGGATGAAATACAATTATAGCGTGAAGCCATAAAAGTGAATGGATCATCAGTAGGGATGACTCCAAAGACGGAGAAGGGTGGACCTGCTGATTTATTGTCTACCCTAGGATGATTTTAGAACACATCTGGGGTTATAACTTATCGGGAGGCTGTGATGCAGTTTAGCCTTGGCAAATCTCGATGTATTCCCTATGTTCCCTAATCGGTCATAGCCACATGTCATGGTGTCCAACCCTTCTTAAGAAGTAACCTTTTTTTTTTTTTGTTGTTGTTTTTTTTGTTGGGTTCGGGAAAGGGCCCTTGCGTAAAACCGCGGGGGGGGGGGTGATGGTGTGGGGCGGGGGGCGC